>VWZO01022639.1:295992-330554 GCA_013396975.1 Bucco capensis | reverse complement strand
CAGGCCCCAGCACAGAGCCCTGAGGGACACCACTTGGCACTGATCTCCAGCTGCACTTCAAGCCATTGACCACTACCCTCTGGATGCGGTCAGCCAGCCAGTTCCTTATTCACTGAATGACTGTTCATCAAATCCATAGCTCTCTAAGACTTGGGCCACTGGCCTCGAGCTGCACCTGGAACACCAAGGCCAGCAGTGAAAGCAAGGAGCTGGCTGGGGAGCAGGGATAACCATGGAGCTGGTGTGTCCTGCTCCCTGGGCAATCCCAGTGGGGGAATGCTGACAGGGACTCACAGCCCCATGCAGGGGCAGAGCTTTCCTGCCAGGAATTGCCCAGGAGCCAAATGCTCCCACACTGGTGGCAGTTCCCAATCCTCCAAGCAGCTTTTCTTGTGCAGAGACCCAGGGCAGAAGGACACAGGCACCTCCCCCTGTGCTGGAGGGAAAGTGAAGCATGTGGAGATATAGGATCACATGCAATTCCCCACTGAAGCTAGGCCTGTTGCTCTGCCCCCACCTGAACACTTCAGCATCCAGAGATGGCACCAGAGAACCTGACATTCTCCTTGCTTTCCCTACAGACACATGCTGCTGGACCTGCAAAAAGCCCTCCTGGGGGCACAGTCCTCACAGAATCCCAGAATGGTTAAGGTTGGAAGGAAAAACCAGAGGTCATACAGCCCAATCTCCCTACTCTAGGAGGGTCACCCTAGAGCACATCACTGCCATTGCATCCAGCCATTTTTTTACTATCTTCAGGGACTGAGACTCCAAAACCTCTCTGGGCAGCCTCGTTCAGTGCTCAGTCCCCTCACAGTGAAGAATTTCTTCCTCATGTTTAGGTGGAACCTCCTGTCTGTCAGTTTGTGCTCATTGCCTCTTGTCCTACTGCTTGGCACCACTGAGAAGCGCCTGGCTCCATCCTCTTGCTACCCTCCCTGCAGAGCTTTCTATCCATTAAGGTCCCCTTCTCATCCTTCTCTTCTCCAGGCTAACCAAGTCCAGCTCCCTCAGCCTTTCCTCAGAAGGGAGCTGCTCCAGCACCCTAACCATCTTTGTAGCTCTCTGTTGGACTCACTCCAGAAGCTCCATGTCTCTTTTCTCCTGAGAAACCTCCTTTGACCTGCTCAGAAGCAAGATCTTTTCCTCCCTGGCCACACACCATCTTGCAGGACACACAGAAGCAGCTCACATCTGGTTTCACAGAGATGGCAACGTTGCATCCCTGCTGTGCACTGGGACCCTGGAGCAGAGCAGCTCACCCAGCTGGAGGGATCCCAGGGGTCTCTTGAGAAGACATGGGAATCCTCTACTCTTTCAGCAATTGAATTCTGCAGCTCAGACCTATTGCTGCTCTCTCCCATCCTTCTCTCCCTGCTGCCTGGTGGTGTCAGCCTCCCTGGGACCTGTACCCTGGGCTTGGACCCACACCCCACAAAACACACTGCCTTCCTCAGAGGCTCTGCCCAAAGGAGAGGATGGAAACTCAGCGTTAAGTGTGATGTCCCAAAGTCACTCCATCAGTGAGCAAAGACTCAGCCAGCTGGTTGGAACCTTTCTGCTGGCAAAGAGGCTGTTGCCCAACTCCTAAATACACCAGGAAAAATATCCCAACATGTAAAGAAAGCCAGAACAAGCCCAAGCCCAGCAGTTCTGTGCTTTGGTGGCAGCAGGTCAGATTTCCAGTTCTGCCAGACAAACCTCCCTGCAGCACCAGCTCCATGCTGAGCAACCTCTTCCGTGCTACAAAACCCACTCAGCCTTATGTGGGATCTGGAAAGGAGGAGAAAAGCTTCCAGGATAAACTCACGTTGCTTCCAGGGGCTGCTCTCAGCACTCTGCTTGGGCACAGCTCAGAACCTGCAAAGAAGAAACCAGATTTGGTTAGAAAGACAAGCCAAAAGCCACCCTTCCTTCCCAGAGCCGATGGCAAGCACACACAAGGACGTTAGCCAGGCACTTCAGCACAAGATGGTGCCTGCGCAGCTCCAGCACTGTGCTTAGGCTCCACACAGATCTGCTTGCTGGAGAATGCAAGCTCCACATGATGTTAGATGCTGCTTTACTCTCAAAGAGAGTGATGGGAAAGCAGCACCTTCTGAGGCAGCCGGTCTGCCTGCTGCCTGCGTCGGGAGCCAGCACTGCTCCTTTAGTGATCAAAGCAAATATTTACTCCAGGCAGTGCTGCAGAGCCAACACACCTCTGAGAAGTGAAACAGATACCCTCCTGGCTCCTACCACCAGATGCTACCCAAGTTCTCCTTTCAGGGCCATCTGTGCCACCTCATTGTCACCCAGCCCTCCAGCTCCCGGGTGCAGCTCCGAGGGGAACACTAAGGGCAACATCTGGTCAGCAGGACTTGTACCCTGGGTAATGATGCAGGAGCCATGAGAGCCAACCCCACCCTCTCATCCATGGAGTGACCACCAGCTCTGGCACACCAGCAGTATAAACTGCAGTTCATATAGAAACAGCCCCAATGCTGCCCCAGCATTTTCAGGGCCATGTTTTAGATGACAACTGCGTCTAATGCAGGAGGAAAAACTGCCTGGCAGGCACTATGCTTACACCAAGTAGGAAGCAGAGTCTCACTGCACAGCAAGGATACCTTCTGCTCTTCCAAGGGTTAATTTTCCAAACAAACCTTCCACAGGCCAGGACCATCCTCCCCTAAGCATAGAAGCAAAGCAGGCAGGATGACTTGCCTATGCAAAGCACCCACCTCTCCCATGGATCCAGCAGGAACCTTTCCCTCTCCACAAGCAAACATCAGCTGTGTGTAATTCAGCACAGCCTGGCCAGAGAAACACTGACCTAGAGCAGCTTTCCCAAGAACTCCCTCAAAGCACAGAAGCTGTTCCACTTCCCATTTGGACAGAGAGTCCCCGAGCAGCACAGTGACACGCAGCGACTGCCCCACATGGGCCTCTGGCGATCCCCTCCTGGACAAGGGACAAGACTCCTGTCCTCCAGGCAGAAAAGCTGGTGCAATAAGGGCAGGAACTTCAGCACCTCCAAGGAAACAAAATCAGCAGGGACAAACCGCACCCTCAGTTTGTATGAGAGGTACAGAAACAGGAGAGAGTTACAGACACCATCAGGGCTGTCCTGTCCCAGCTCTCTACTGCTGTCACACCAGGGGAAGCACAAGCAGGGTGTCATTGTGTGCTGGCACTGGGCACCAGGGCCAGCTTCCTTTGTAGACTGGTTTTACTTGCTCAGCTGTCTCACTGCATGAGGAGCAGGACTGGCATGCAACACAGTGCATCCCAGGACCTGGCCAGCCAGCACCAGCACTGCCTGCACTTGCAGCCCTAGGTCCCCTCACTCACATACACCAGGGATCCACTGTCACAGGGTCTGAGCACCTCCATGCCAGTGCCCAACCAACACAGGAGCTGAACACATGCCCTGGTGCACTGCTCTCCCAGACATGGAAACAACATTTTCCTGACCCACTCACAATAACTCACAGACTTGAGCTGCCCATAGACCAAGGGATGCCTCTGGAGCATGGAGACTCCTGTCCCTTATCATTAACAATGTGCCCACACCCCCCCCCTCAATCCTAGAGCCCACAACAGACCTCTCTCTCCTCCCCGATTCCTCTCCTCATGCAGATACCACTGCCCAGAAGCTAATGAACCAAAGGAGATAATAGTGCCATCAGAAGAGCTCTGCCCTTACCCAACAGGGCAGATGGGTGACCCAACAGGCCAAGCTGATCCAGCTAGCAGACTCCAATACCAGCAACTCCTGCCCTCACCTGAAGATGGCCAGGCAAAGCCACAGGGATCTGGGGGGCTCTTCCCCCTCTTCAGCAGAGCCTCCAGGGCCCTGCTCCTATTCTGCCAAGCCCAGGGATTTCTGGGGAGGCCTAGTGCTGTTCCCACATTTGTACACTCTGTTTTTCCCCCCTTCTGCTCAAAAGTGAGGTAAGGGATGTACAGCAGGGACAGGCAGGCAGATGCACAGCCAGCCACAAGAGCAACCAGCTTTTGGTAGAGCCACAACGGGTGTGGTGCCAGCAGCCCCAGCACCCAGGGCTGCACCATGCTCCTCCTGGAGAGGATGGAGGATGCAGTCACCAAAGGCAGGGCAGTGGCACTCAATGCTCCCCAACTCGCCTGTGTTAACACAGCCAAACAAAGCCCTTGCACTCTCCATCAGACACCTCCTTCAGTCCCCTCCTTCCCATCTTCTGCGGTGTGAAGCAGTACTCACTGGGGCTGGCTGCACCGCAGTGGGCTCGGAGCTAGAGAGCTTTTGGGATCTGAACTACCATGCATCAATTAGTATCATACTAATGAAGTATTCTGAGAACACAGGCATCAGGGAGAAAGGCCTTCCCCCACCGGCTCTTCCTTCTGCCTGCGAACAAGCAGCTCCCCATAACACTCCTGCTAGGAAAGATCCATGCTAGACTGCATGAGGATCTCCTGCCACACAGCCCTCCCCGGTGCCAGACCAGTGCATGCATCATCTCAGCCACAGACAGTGCCCCAGGCTGGAAAACATCACAGTGACCCACATTGTCACTGCAATCATCCAAGCTGGCCCTGATGGGGTAAGCCTGAGTGCTGGCTGTGGAAGGAGGCACTGGGACACCAGCAACAGGCAGAGAAGGCAGAGAAGATCCAGGTAAGGAGCAGATCCTGGGCAGCACTGCTGCCAGGTTCAGCTGCTACCTGGGGTTAGGAGGGACCCCATGCTGAGCCCAACTGAGATCAATCTAGGCCTGATTGCAAAAATGCTGGTTGGTTCAATGAAGGGCAAGGAAGGAGTCAAAGATTCATCCTGTCCCCTTCACATGTCCACCAGGGGAGGAACATCAACAGGGCAGGGCAGCACAGTAGCCTCTGGGCACCTTAGCTGAGGCCGACCAGAGGGAGGTCGAGCTGTGCACAGCTCTACCCTGCACTGAGATCACGTCAGAAGGAACAGCCCAGACAGAGATGACCATGACCAGCAGGAGATGACCATGGACCACACCACCATGGGCCTTCCAGGTTGCCCTGCCTCCATGTGCCAGGCTGCCACAGCTAGCAGCACCACGAGGGTGGGACTGAGCTCCAAAGCTCTTGTAGCAGCACAGAAGTGGCCAGGGGGACTCACAGAGACAGTGGAAGTTGCCACCAAAACACAGCACAGCCGGCTGCATTTTCTCTGTCCTGTAGGACTTCCAATGGTCACCCCAAAGCCTGCTGCATTTCTTCTAGTTGTATCCCACATAGAGTGAGGTGACTATTGGGGATTTACTTATGTCATACCACCAGAAGGTATTTTTTGGTTCCCTGGACCTGGGGAGGTAATGGCCCCTGCCTCACATAGGCATATGTATACCCAGCTCAGCCTTCAAAAGAGGCTTTCTCTTGTTCTGGCCAGTTCACTTTGCAGTCCCTTCATCTGCCAGGACTTGCACTACATCTTCTAACAGGTAACACTACTGGGAATTCAGGCTGGAAGTTTCCCCACCCAATATTCACCATCAATGTTGGGTTTGTATCCCTGTCAAAAATTGCACCTTCCCACAGTGAGCAGCAGACCCAGCTGTGTGAGCACCCTTCAGGTCTTCATCCAGCACCACTCTCCCACCTCGAGACCTTTGCCACATCCTTCTCATCACTGGCAAAGCAGAGAACCAAGTTCTGTCAGGTGCCATGCCATCCCATGCTCAGCAGAAACATTGCCAGATCAAGAGTGCACCTCATCAGAACATTTAATTGCTTCTAATACACAGGGGTACTGCTTCTCCAGGATCATGAAGGTGACAAAACCTGCAGGACCCCTCCCAGCACTGCAGTGCTGGGTGATGGTCCCCTGGAGATGGGCAGGAGGAGTGTGCAAAGGGCTGGTCCATGCCCCCTTCTGCCCCACAGCCTGCCAGGGCACGCACCTGCCTGCCTGTGGCCCAGCCAGGATGGCTTTCTGCTGGCACTGCCCCCCAGCAAGCAGGATTAGCTGCTTACAAAGGGGAATGTGTCATTTCAAACACACAATCAGCTTTCCCGACCCTTCTGCCTGGAACAAAATGCCTGGTGAAATGGCTCACTCTGCTCTCCCATAGAAACCTGCTTCCCTGCAAAAGCCTGATACCAGGAGAGGGGGCAGAAAAAAACAACAAAAAGGCAAAGCTAAAAATACCTCCTGATAGATCCCATGAGAGCAACAGATTCCCAGGCAAATGAGGTGGGAAGGGGGCTATGAATGTGGCAAGATCCTCTTTAATCTCTCCCCAGCCAGCTAAAAAACCCACCGAAGGCAGAAAGGATACCTCAACGTTTCCTTTGTGCGAGAGATGACTCCACCCTGTGTTTTCCTCTCCATCTGATCCTCGAGGAAGGAGAGCAGCACACATCTCTGCCGTGCTGCCAGGCAGCCAGCGGGGCCCCGGCACTGGGTTAGTAGGAGCAGAGGGAGGAAGGAGTCGGTGGGTGGAACCTGGCAGCAGGGCTGGGCTGTGAATCCTCATTCAGAACTGCCTCAGATGCACGATATGCCTTTTACACTCGCACATCACCTGCTCCTGTTTGCCACCTCAGCACCATTCCCTTGCAAAGGAGCAGCAGTCTTTGGAAGCGAGAAGGGGGCAGGGACAGCAAAGGCAATCAGGTGGCCACAGGGTGCTTGCTGGGCAGAGGGGATGGAGCAGATCCTAAACTGCTACCTCATTTCATCTCCACAAAGAGGCCAAGTGCCCCAGTAAAACTGCTGACCTGCTGGCAACTGCAGATCTGCAGCTTCAGCCTGATTTGTCTCGTGTTTTGAACACAATAGGGTCACAGTCCAGTCTCCAATCCACACCGTGATCACCCCGGACCCAGGATGCTGCTTGCCCAGACCTGGCTGCTTCCACACACAGCAGGGTCAAAACCTGGCCTGGGGCACTGCTAAGGACCCAAGGGAGTTAGTTTTGTCCTCTGGAGGGTGAAAGACAGACCATCAGCAATCAGCAGATGATGGAAAGAAATTCCTCTTCTAGAGCATTATCATGCAGATTTTAAGGTTCTGATTGCTGCTTCCATCCTCCCAGAGAGCAAACCTGGGAGTGTACATGAGTATGCATACACTATAGGCAGGGCACAGACTAATTCTCAGCCTCAATTCAGAGCTGTGTACTGGGACAAGCAGACAGGAAGTATTTGTACCAAATCTCCCACCTAGGGCTCTGGGATGTCTGCCCCTTCCCACACAGTCCCACAGCTCCCTGGCTAGCACAAGAGAGCAAACCTTGGCTCGTGTCCCAGTTGTACAGAAGCTCAGCCCAACAGCTCTTGGTACAGATGCCTCCATGTATCCCAAAACGGTTCACCTCCTTGGAGCAGGACTAGGCAGAGGGAGCACCTATACTCCAAGACAAGGGGCATCCACAGGGCCTGGGCCCTACACCCTGCTCTGCACCAGGGGCACGCTGTGCTACCAGGAGAGCTGCTGCAGAAAGCAGCCACTGCTTCTATGGTGGAAAGTATGGTTGCCCAGATCTCCTCCTCCTCCCTTTAAGGCACAATTGGGTCCTGGACAACCCACAAGCTTCCCACCCAGGGGCTGGGAGGAGAGGTAAAATGGGTCCTCAGCCACAAGGAAATACAGCCACACATCCCCAGTCAAGAATGGTCTCCTCCCACCACGCTTCCTGACTCCTGTAATCCAGGGAAGGGGATGTGCATGAGAAAGGCTGGTCCCCTCAGCAAACTGCCTCACTGCCAGGAGTGATGCTCAGCTTCAGAGATCCACATGGCATAGGGCAGGTGCTGGAAAGGAGCTCCCAAAGGAGATTGTCCTCCAGCTCCCACAACTCCTTCCAGGCTCAAGGGACAATAAGACCTAACAGTGAGCGTGAGTCCAGGCTCAAACCCCAAGATCCTCAGGCAGGAGAGAGGCAGGGCCAGCCCCTCCACTCAGCAGCACAGAACCTCACAGGTCTCCCTGGAGCGATCACCCTGGCTGTGACAAATCCAAAGCTGCTGACTCAGAGCCACCCGACTGCTCTGCTGAGAACAATAAGCCACGCAGCCATCACTGTCACAGCCTCAGCACAAGCTCATTTTTAGATGCTTTATGAGAGTCATGGATTTGTAGCTGCACAAGGCTTCCTCTACAGGAGCTGCCAGCAACAAGAGGCTCAGGAACCTCTTGCCGTTTCGCCGCTCTTCTTTCCATCTAGTCTTAAAACAGAGCTTCAGGCTCAGCTCAGACCTCCAAGTGACAGGCACTGCATGGAAGTCTGCTAGAGAGCTAAAGACAGGCCTTAGAGAAGCCCAGGCTGATCTGCTGCCCATCTGAAGCCCACCCCCAGCCTGCCCACTCCCCCAACACTGCTCCAGCTGTCATGCTGAGACCCTAGCACTGTGCCCAAGGTGGCAGGGAAACATCCCCGGCCCACTGCCAACAAAAATGAAGGCAAAGGACACTCAAGAGATGTCTGTGATAGTGGGCAGGAAGCTCAGAAGGAGCCAAACCCACCCTCTGCCCTTTAACCAACAGGTCATTCTCTGTGACTTCCTCATTCAGACATCCCAATTAGCTGTGGGAAAGATTTCTTGGTTTAGGGACAAAATGAATCAAGCACCTGACTGTCTCTGAAATCCTCCTCTAGTGATCCAAGAGCAATCAGCAGTGCTAGAGGCAGGAGGAACACAAGCAGCACAGAGTGACACTGGAGTTACACAGAGGACAAGGGCCCAGAGCTGCCAGCAGAAAGTGTGAAAGGTTAATCTGTAAATCAAGGAGGTTCAGCTCCTCACCAGGACCAAGGTCATCAGCCAGAGCCTTAGAGGGAGCTCAACTGCCTGGGGAAAGAAAAATGGTATTTTGTAAGATTTTCCCTGTTCTACACTGCAGTGGCTTCTTCAGATGACTCAAACACCTGTCCTGGCCACCCATAACCTTGCCCTGGAAGGTTGTTGTGGTGGTAGCAACCACGGCAGCAGCCCAGGAAAGGGGACACAGTAAGCTCCATACCTGCACTGGAGTGGAAAGGTACCAAAATCCTCACCCTCCACACAAGCTCCCTTCTACACTCATGCTTTTTGATTAGAAATACAATACTGGACTGACAAAAACCTTTTTGACAAGCTTCCTCCAAACCCAAACACCTCCCCTGAGAGTTCTGAAAAATGCTTGGATAAACCTCAAATTCTGGATAGTTTTAGCCATAGCATCAACAAGCAACTAAAAGAGCAGGGAAAGAACACATCACCTGCAGCCAAGGCCAGCCTACCATCAGCACAAGCACACAGGCTGGGTAGCTAACCCAGAGTTGCATCAGCACAGCCTCTGAGACACCCTGTGCCCCTGCAGCCTGAACCAGGATCCTGCTGCTCACAGTGGTGTCTCCTTTAAGGCCTGATACACCAGCTGAAGTTGCAGCTAGAGTGACCAACACAGCACATGGAGGGTGCAAAGAGGAGAGGAGGTGTAAACACTCCAGTGCCAGCAAGGTCTGCAGGTGGAAGATGGCTGGCACTCTCAAGGAATGGGTACATCATGATCCTTTGACACCAAACACTGAGGTTACTCCCTGTGTAAGGAGGGAATACTCTGGGAGAAAGAGGGTGGTAGTGGATCTACCATAGGCTACAAAGGTCTGCCTTCCTGAACATGTCCTGCATCCCTGCACAGAGCAGAGACCAGGGTCCTCATTGAGCACACGGCTCTGAGCACCCTGTGGAGACTTCACCTCTGAACACCCTGGGGAGACCTCCACTGACAGGCTCCAGGCCTATAAAACCAGGCTCTAAAAGATTATGGCTAAAGAGTAATCCCCTTCTTGCAAGGATCATCATCCAAACCCAGCCTTCTCTCAGCTCCAAACTTGCTTGATGGCAACAAGGGCATGCAACTGAAGGCCACCAGAACAACGCTCCAGCCTGTGCAGCCATGGTTCAAAAGGATCTGATGTGTACAGAGTCTTCCAGTGGGCCACAAAGAACACAGAGATCTGCCAGGCAACCCTCAAGGAGCAGACCCTCATCTCGAGTTGTTTGGAAGCAAAAATCACTCTGGACAACTCTAGCATGAGAAAGCTGGAAGGAAAGTGACAGCTAAGTTCAGGAAGGAGACTGATGCATGGGCTGGGCTCTCTAGGGATCCTGGAGAAGCCACACCTCAACCACGGCAGCGGAGAGGAGGCTGATCAGAAGTCACCTCACACCATCTACAGCTGAATCAAACACAGCTTGTCCAACGCCTGCTCCTGCAGCACACTGTGAACACCCAACCACGCATACCCAGACCATTGTTTGCCCACAGAAGGATCCCACCATAACGTGCTGCAGGCTGGCCATGCCGGAGGCAGACAATACACTGCAGGAACAGCTCGAGGAACAGCGTTCCACACAGAAAGCAGTGATGGAGACAAGGGCCACACAGGTCCTCCAGTACAATCTCCCGGGTAACCAGCCTATGGAGAAAATGCTGAGCTCAAGGATACCTCCAGAGCCCACCTCCTGCCATATGACGATCCTCCAAAAATAACCACAGAAATATGCGAGGACTCATTCCAAGTTGTTCCTGGCTCTCTCTACATTCCCCCTCTAATGTAAACCGTCTCCCTGCAATCACAGCCCGGCACTTCAACGCTCTTACAGCAGCCCGGGGCCGCCGAGCCCTCCCTGGGGCTGCCTAAGCCCGCGCCAAGGATCCCGCACTCTTGCTGCTGCTTCCCTGCTCTTCGCCTTAGCTCCTCGGCGGGTGGGAGGAGCAGCCCCGCACCCCCCGCGGGGAGCCGCGCCCCGGCCCCAGCACCCGGCACGGTGCGGGGAGGGAGGGAAAGAGGGAGGCCAAGCACGGTGCGGGAAAGAGGGAGGGAGGCCGGGCACGGTGCGGGAAAGAGGGAGGGAGGCCGGGCACGGTGCGGGATGCGCTGCTCGCNGGAGGGGAAGGAGAGGGCAGGGAAGGGCCCGCCCCGGCCCCGGCCCGGCCCCGCCCCGCGTGGAGCCGTCCTCGGCCCGCGCCGTCGGGAGCCCCAGAGCTTCCTTCGCTGCAGAGCAGGGAGTCGTAAAGTCATAGGATCATCTAGCTTGGAAAAGTCCTCCGAGATCATCGAGTCGAAGCATCTAACCAACACCCCCATGCCACTAAGCCATGTCGCCAAGTGCCACGTCTACGCGTGTTTTGAACTCCTCCTGGGACGGTGACTCCACCACTGCCCTGGGTAGCCTGAGCCAATGCCTAAGCACTCTGGCAGGGAAGAAACTGTTCCTAATGTCCAACCAGAACCTCTCCTGATACAACTTGAGACCATTTCCTGTTGTCCTATCTCTAGTCACCTGGGAGAGGAGGCCAACTCCCACTTTGCTCCAACCTCCTCTCAGGGAGTTGTAGAGAGTGAGGAGGTCCCACTGAAGCCTTATCTTCTCCAGACTAAACAACCCCAACTCTCTCAGTCTGTCCTCACTGCAGAGGTGCTCCAGTCCTCTGATCACCCTTGTGGCTTCCTCCGAACCTGCTCCAGCAAATCCATGTCATTCTTACACTGGGGCCCCAGAGCGGAACTCAGGCTCCCGGGTGGGGTCTTGTGAGAGCAGAGCAGAGGGGCAGAATCCCCTCCCTGACCTGCTGGCCACTTGCTTTGGATGCAGCCCAGGATGCAATTGGTTTATGTGCTGTGACCACACATTGCTGGCTCCTTTCCAGCTTTTCACCCACCAACACCTCAAGTTCTTCTCTGCAGAGCTGCTCTCAATCTACTCATTGCCCAGCCTGTATTTGTGCTTGGGATTGCCCAACCCCGGTGCAAGATCTTGCACTTGGCCTAGTTGAACTTCATGAGTTTGACGTGGGCCAACCTCTCAAGCCAGTCCAGGTCTCTGTGGATAGATCCCTTCCCTCCAGTGTAGCCTGGATGCACAGCATGGATGACCTGGGTCCAGGAATGCCCTAGGTGCATGGATTGCATGCATTGGCATGGTTGCCAATGGCCACAGGTGAGACCTTTGGGGAAGTCAGATTAGTGCTAGTAAACAGGAGGAATGAGACTAGAGGTGTGCTGCACACTCAGCCCTCTTGGCCTTGCAGATGCTGAGCAGCCAAGGGTGCAGGGATTGTGTCACATACAGCTTAGCACTTGGTGTGCTTTCCTTGCTGCCAGAGCCTGTGGCTACTCCTGGCTGGATACCCAATGTCCACTTGCTGTTTCATGTAGGGCTCCAAGCAGCATCTTGTGGCCCTGAGCTTCCCTGCGTGGCCTTGGCTTGCTCCAGTAGCACATCTGCCATCTGTTCCTGTGTTGCTCCTCTGAAGTCAGAAGGGGGTAGCTCTGCAAGGGACCCCAGCAAAGGCAGTGAATGGGAGGCCTGGTGACTCTTTCCAGCACAGAAGGTTTGAGCTGGCTGCCTCTGCTTGTCCTCTGCAAGCCAGGGCTGGCCTGGGGCAGCTGGTCACTGTGTGTCAGCACCCAGTTGCCTGCCTGGCAGCAGTGGGTGCCAGGGCTCTGTGCTGGCTGCCTCCTGGTGCTGCTCCTCAGTTTCCTCCGCAGCAGCCTTTGGGAAACCTCCCACTGCCACAGGCTTCCTGAGCTCTGCACCACTGACTGGGATGAAGCCCTGGAATGAGCTGGGCTTTATTTACTGCTTTATGAAGTGCCTCCTTTATTAGCCACACTGAGGCTTGTTTCCTGACAAACCACATACCAGCAGAGAGTACCAGGAACAAAATGAGGCTGCATGGTCCAGTGGTTCAAGCCAAGGCAGCGATGCCAGCAGGATTGTGGGCTCTAATCCCCTGCTGAGCTGTTGACTCACTGTACAAACTCAGGCAGGTCCTGCCTCTTTGTGCTTTGGAGAAGCCCAGCTGGAAAGTTGGGTAAATAGCAGGAACCTCTTGGAGAAAAAAAAACCCCAAGCCACTGCATGGGAGCCAAGCTGGAGGGAGAGCATTCATCTACAGATAAAAGAGATTCCAACTGGCTGCTCAGATTGCCCTTGCAGGCATGCTGTGCACCCTGGCCCTCCACTGCTCTGCATGTTAAGAGGTGATGCTGAAGAGTTGCTTTGCCTCACTGCAAGTGGCATCATTCAGGTGTCATGTTGCTTAGAGGGGACTTGTCCAGGAGACAAGCTGCACCCTGTGATTGCCAAAAAGAATGGCAGCTATAGCTCTGTTGTTACTGTCTGTTTGCATCCTCCAGGTCAGTGCAAGGAAAAACGCTGACTTCTGAGCAGTGGGTTGGGTTCTGCCAGACTGAAGAAGAAAATTGAGAGAATTTAAATGTTATATTCCCTTTTAAGTGAATTTGGGTCAAATAAGTTAGGGAGTGACCACACTGGCAGAGTTCTGAGGACAAGATCTCTTTGGTGTGGTTCCCCAGTTCCCAATGCAGGCAACATTCTCCTTGTGAAGCCAAGGAGCCTGAAGAAGAAGGTGTAGGACAAATTCTTGCAGTGAATCCTTCATTTCCCCTTCCTGGGCTGGTGCAAACAGCCCAACCTGGACTGGCTTCCAGTTCCCACCAAGCTAAAGCCTGAAACTCTTCAACACTCCTGAAGACATAGGAAATGTAGTGTGTAACACACGTGGCCTACAGCCCTCTGCCCACTGAGAGGAGGAAAGGAGCTTGGGGTGCAAAGCACTCACCTGTGAGCTGCTGATCACCCCCGAGGGCTGGGCAGGGGCTGGATAATCCTCTTCTGCCTATTCAGTACCATCCCTGTCAGATTCCAGCTGCACTGATGGCAGCAATGGAGATTTCTCCTCTGGCTACATGCTGCAGGCAGGGTGGTCAGGAGGGGACACTAAGACTTTTTCTTTCCCCTAAAAAGCATCAAGGAAATGTAAACTTCATCAAATTTTCAGGAAGCTAACTGAAAAATTCAAGACTTTAAAGGAGCTGTTCAGTTCATTGTTGGGGTAAAGCAAAGATATTTCCAGAAAAGTTATTTGTTTGAAATAGCCCAACCAGCCACTTCACAGCTGGGTGGAACTGTCTCTCTGTCCTTTGGACACCAGAGACCTTTGTAGCTCTGTGGTGCAGAAAGGAAACCTTGGAGCCTCCTGCAGTGGGGATGTGGCTGGAGCAGCCTGCAAGCCCTGCTGGCCATGGGAAAGCCTCCCTCAGAAGTCAGGCCCTTGTTGCAACCCAGGTGAGGGTCTCCTGGCCAGATTGCCATTATCCAGCACAGTTCACTTGAAACAACAGCATAAGAAAACACGAATGACCATACAAAAAAATAAGAACTGGCATAAATTGCAAGGGCTTGCAGATGTTTCATGGGTCAGCATTAGGACAGATTGGTTTTGCCAGATCTTTCTAACCTGCTCTAGGCACTCCTGCTCTGGCAGGGGGGTTGGACTAGATGATCTCCAGAGGTCCCTTCCAACCCCTAACAGCCTGTGAGTCTGCCAGTCTGTGATCTCCTTGAGAGCCTTCAAGCTCTTTTACCCCAGCAAACCCCTTACAATTTAACCCTGCAGTGACTCTTGCCTTTGTGGGATAAGAAGCAAAGAAAATCCTACAGTAGTGACCCTGGAGTTTATTTCTGCATGGAAATCTGCTCTTCCTTGGCAAAGATACATGAGACAGGGCTGCAGCTGGGGTCCAGCTTCATAGTTGCAGATAGGAAGAAGAATCTCCTCCAAGGAAGAGCACCTTGGATCTCTTGGAGCTTCACCTTTCAAGCAAACTGTTAATTAGACCTTTAACCTGAGTTGAGTCAGAACAGAGCTCACTCTGCTCAGAGCTTTCCCTTCCAGCTCAGTCTGTGCCAGTGCTGCACTCTCTGCAGCTGCCAGCATGTTCTCCCAGGCACTGGCTGCTGCTAGCAGGGACAACACTGCATGGGACACTGAGCACCCAGGCCTGGGCTGCACAGCAAGGACACTGCTACAGCTGCTGCCATGGTGGGGGCAGCAAGAGGTGACACTTGCAGGGAGCAGGGGACAGGAGAGGTGACCCTAAACTGTCCAACAAGGGATCCCATCCCATGGATGTCAAAGTCAGTGTCAAGCTGAGAGATCATGAGGGTCAAACCTCTTCTTCAAAGGCTGACATCTGAGGAGGACTCTGCCCATTCTGCCTTGGATCCTGATCCATGAGTGCCTGAATCCAGTTCC
Source organism: Bucco capensis (assembly GCA_013396975.1). Classification (NCBI taxonomy): domain Eukaryota; kingdom Metazoa; phylum Chordata; class Aves; order Piciformes; family Bucconidae; genus Bucco; species Bucco capensis. The sequence continues at coordinate 315,502 of VWZO01022639.1, read as the reverse complement.
AGAATCCAGCTCCTGGACCTGGCTCCCATCTGAGTCCAGTCTGGGGCTTCTGCCACAGGCTCACTGGTGTCACTGATGGAATTGCCATCAGGGGATTGGTTCAATATTGGGTTTGTGTAGATTTTATTTTATTGTTACTATTTTCCTTAAAGTAGATTTAGTTTTCTAACCCCCAAGTCTCTCCCTGACTCCCTTTCTCTTTCCCTGGGAAGGCAGAAAGGTTCCCAGAGAGTATCTCTCACTCATCTAGTGGCCAGCCCAGCCCTGATCCTGGGCAGCAGCAGTACCAGTGTCAGGGAAGCCCAGCACCAGTTGCTAACAGCCATTTTAAAGCATTCTTCATCAGATTCCCTTACAAGCCCAAGGATGCAGCATGAGGTGAAGTGTGGCTGTGTTCTTCCTACCATGTGTTGATGCTGAAGGTGCACACACATGCTGCTGCTGCTCTGCCAGCTCTGCTGCCATGGCAGGAGGCACTGGCAGGCACCAGGGTCAAGCCTTCACAGTATCCCAGTATGTCAGGGGTTGGAAGGTGCCTAGAATGATCATCTAGTGCAACCCCCCTGCCAGAGCAGGATCACCTAGACCAGCTCACACAGCAATGTGTCCAGGCAGCTCTGCAATGGCTCCAGACAAGGAGACTCCACAGCCTCCTGGGCAGCCTGGGCCAGTGCTCTGGCACCTGCACTGCAAACAAGTTTCTCCTCAGGTTAATACTAAACCTCCTGTGATCCAACTTGCTCCCATTCCCTCTTGTCCTACCATTGGATGCCATGGAGCAGAGCCTGACTCTCTCCTCCTCACACTCACCCTTCACATATTTCTAAGCATTGCTGAGGTCTCCTCTCAGTCTCCTCTTGTCCAGGCTGAAGAGACCCAGCTCTCTCAGCCTGTCCTCCTAGGGCACATGCTCCACTCCTTTCAGGATCTTGCTGGCCCTGTGCTGGACTCTCTCCAGCAGCTCCCTATCCTTCTGGAGCTGAGGGGCCCACAACTGGACACAGCATTCCAGGGGAGGCCTCCCCAGGGCACAGGAGAGGGGAGAAGAACCTCTCTGGCTCTGCTGGCCACGCTCCTCTTAATGCATCCTAGGATGCCATTGGCCTCTTGGCCACAAGGGCACATTGCTGCCTTTGAGCCAGCTCTCAGGCTCCAGGCTCCAGCAGAGGAGCTGTGTGCACCCAAAGCCTTTATTCCCTAAAGCCTAGCAGCATGGAAAAAGGGGTGTGCATGTCTGGGTGGCTTTGGGAGGAGGTTATTTTTGGGAGTCCCTGCCCGAGCTGCTGCTGGGGCTGATAGGCTCTGATAACAAACCTTTCATGGCTCTCCCTTGTTTGTGCAGGGCATGAAAAGGCTCTTTGTGCAGCTCAGGGAGCTGCCTGCCAGCTGGGATTAGTTGGATTCTCCCTGTGTGCCCCTGGGCTCCATTGCCTGCAGCAAAGTTGTGCCCTCAGAGAGACACCAGGGTGCCCATGGGCTGAGGAGGGCTGGCAGGCAGAGCCACCCCTCCGCTGCAGCTTCTCCTGGTAAGCTTCTGGGCACTTTCACACTGTTTGGATGATGGGAACACTGTGGTGAGCTTGGATTGCTTCACCTCCAGGTGCTCCAGGCAAAAGTTTCCATGCAGAGAATTTCCAGCTCTTAGTGCCTTGTTCCTCCAGGCTATCTGAGTGGGATCCAAAGCTCAGAGAAGCCCCTGGGACCCAGATGTCATCAGAGACATCAGATCAAGCCTTTCTTTCTCCCTGTGCCTCTGGAGCCCTGAAGTCATGGGGGATGAGCAGGCCTCCCACTGCCTTCATCCTCTGCTTCCCAAGGAACAGGAGCTAGCACCCAAATGCTGTCACTGCCTGCTGACCTCTAGACTCTTGGGCATAACTTCACGTGGTGGAGAACGAGGAACAAAAGGGGCAAGAAATGCATTTATCTTCCATTTAACTGAGATTAATGACCTGTGTAACAGGTATGACACATCCCACCTTGACATCTTGCATGGATAGGAGGATAACAGGGGAAAGCATTGCAGTATCCCTGGGAAACAGGAATGTTTTCTCACTTGGCAGGCAGGGAAACTGAGACCCAGAGTGAGCTGTGGGTTGCCTGATGGATGCTACCCAGCAGAGCTGTTACAAGGTGCAAAGTAACCCCAGAGAACACTTGTGCTGCAGCCATCTCAGCAGCCCTGTGGGGCACACAGACCCCAAGAGAATCAGCAATGGGGTTAGGAGCCTCCAGCAGAGACAGAGGTGAAAGGGAGTTGCCAGGAGAGGGGAACCTCAATCCATCCTGCTCCTACCATTGATGCCAATGCCAGCAACAGATGCCCAGAGCCTGTAGAGGGATCACAGATCAGCAGAAGAGTCCCTGAAGAGTAGCATAAAGGAATTCCAACCACTCCAGCCATGAGGTGAGCATCAGCAGGGTCTCTAATGCCTCCCTGCAAACACACCTAGCACGGGGAATAAACAGAAAGAGTTAGAGATGTGAGTAGGCCTGCAGGGCTCTGATCTTATTGGCATCACAGAGAGGTAGACAAGGGACAACCTGTNGCTCCCCACGAGGGTGGTGGAACACTGGCCCAGGTTGCCCAGGGAGGTGGTTGAGTTGCCATCCCTGGAGGCATTGCAGGTGAGGCTTGCCAGGGCTCTGGGCAAGCTGCTCTAGTTGGGGATGTCCCTGGCCACTGCAGGGGGGTTGGACTAGATGAGCTCCAGAGGTCTCTTCCAACCCAGATGATTCTGTGATTCCATGATTCTATGAGGTGGTGGGATGGCTCCCATGGCTGGAGTGTGGAATTGGAAGGATACAGGCTCTTCAGAAAGGACAGATGGGGTGGGGGAAGAGGAGGGGATGTCACCCTCTGTGTCAATGACCAGCTAGAGTGCATGGAGATGACTGGGGGTGGACCAGGAGCCAACCTAGAGCTTATGGCTTAGGACTGAAGGGAGGGAAGGGACGGGGGCATGAGAGCAGAGGTGTGCTCCAGGCCACCCAGCCAGCAAGGCTGAGTGGATGAGGCCCTCTAGAGACAGAGAGGAGCAGCCTCCCATTCACAAGCCCTGCTCCTCATGGGGCATGGGCAAGCCAGGGGCATCCTGCAATGTGTTGGCACATAAGCTAATTGCATCCTGGGCTGTGTCCAAGCATGTGGCTAGCAGGTCAGGGGAGGGGATTGTGCCCCTCTGCTCTGCTCTCACAAGACTTCACCTGGGATCCTGTGTCCAGCTCTGGGGCCTCCAGCTTAAGTAAGACATGGACCTGTTGGAGTGGGTCTGGAGGATTAGTCCTTAAGATTTTCTCCAACCCAAACCATTTTGTGTTTCTCTGGTTCTATGATATTGGCAATGAGTGACTCCTGTTCTTTGAGCTGGAAGGGGAAGGAGGAAGGAGCAGGCAGGCAGCTCCAACTCTCTGTGCGTGTCCTGCTCCAGTGGGAGCCAATTCCCTAGCTGGGCCTTCTGCGTGGGCCAGCTGGTTGCAATCCTGGACCATGGTCCCTGGAGAGCATCAGTCCCATCCTGTCCAGGAACACAGAGAGGTCAAAGTTCTTCCCCAGACTGCACAACAGGCAGAGCAGTGGATATCCTGTCTCCTTCCATCCTGACAGTGGCAGGAAAGCGCTCTTCTCCTGAGGGGAGCCCCTGGCACTGGGCAGACACTCTCTGATTAAAGGCAAGGCTCTGACAGCTTAATTAACTGCCAGCCTGGAGATGGCAGGGACTGAAGGAAGGTGAGCCTGACACCAGCTTGACCCACTGAGAACAGCTGACACCCCCAGCACAGACCCATGGCACCAAGGAGAGAGAGAAAGCACAGAAAGATGAAGAAGGTGTGAAGTGGGGAGCTGGACACAATTACATTGGCTCCTTTAACCTTTCTGCAAACCTTCTCCTCCTCTGCTCTGCCCTAGCCAGGCCACTGCTGTGGCCAGTTCTGGGCTCCCCAGTTCAAGAGAGACAAACAACTACTGCAGAGAGTCCAGCAGAGGCTAGGAAGATGCTGAGGGCACTGGAGCATCTCTGTGAGGAGGAAAGGCTGAGAGCCCTGGGGCTGCTGAGCCTGGAGCAGAGCAGAGCCAGAGGGGAGCTGCTCCATGCTGAGCAAGAGCTGAAGGGTGCAGGGGGCAAGAGGCTGGGGCCACACTCTGCTCAGGGGTGTCCAGGGCCAGCCCGAGGGGCAACAGATACAAACTAGAACACAGGATGTTCCACTTGAACATGAGGAGGTGTTTAAGAAATGTGTAGCTGTGGTGCTCCAGGATATGCTCTAGTGAGGGCAGGGGTTGGGTGGTTTGGTTTTGTTTGTGGGGTTTTTATTTGTTCATTGTTTGTTGGTTTGGTTTTTTTTTTGTTGGACTCGGTGATCTGAGAGGTCATTTCCAGCCATGAATGTTCTGTGATCTCTTCCAGAAAGGATTAGCAGCCAAATCCTCAGCCATAGGCTTGTGGCTGTACCACGAGTGCTGGCTGTGCACATGGGGACTGGAGCAGGGCTTAGCCCCAGCTGGGACCAAACCACTGCCAAAAGCTGGGGAGCAGCTCTCCTCTCCTTCCCGTGGAGGCTGACTGTACCTCTCTGCCCTCACACAGCCTGGCTCCAACAACCCCCAGCCAGGACCACTGGATCCCCTGCAGATGTCCCAAGAGCAGCACGGTGCAAGTTGCTCTACACTCTCCTGAGCCACAGGCTCCCAGACACGTGAGGCTGCTTCCCACTCCTGTACCCATCCTGGGCACCCCTGAGCCTAGCCAAGAGGTGATTCCTCACCAGTGTAAGCCCCAGAAAGGCATTGGTTCACCCCTTCCCTACATCTGTCCACACCAGCTCCTTGCGGGATGTGAGCAGTGCCCAGGGGTCTCACTGAGGTCTCTTCCTCTGCAGCCCTGAACAGTGGCAGCTCTCCCCATTGTGGGCCCATTCCCACAAGCTGCACAAAAAGGAGCTTCCAATGTCCTCAGTGAGGTTCCAGTGAGGACACAGAACCTTTGGCCTCTACCCTACAAATGCCATGGGACAAGAGGAGCATCCTCCTGGGGGATGTCACCCCACTGAGACGTGGGAACACAAGCCTGCAGCTGAGCTGAGGAGAGGGGAAACAAACCCTGGTTTGTCCCAGATTCCTGCCTCCCTGGACTCTGAGCAACTTCCACTGCAGTTTCTGGCACGAGCTGCCCCTGACCCCATGGCCAAGGGCACTGAGAGCAGCCAGCAGCCTCCCCACTGGGGCTGTGGGGCTGCCAGGCCTCAGCTCCCCACATGCTGCACCAGCAGCTCCAAGGCTTCCACAGCCAATTTCCCTGGCCCAGGCACCCTGGCAGAGCACACAGGGAGATCTCAGCCTTCTTATTGCTCATCACATGCAGGGTCATAAATAATATTTGGAAAATAAAGCTCTGTGCTCATCCAGCCCCTGCCAGGAGTGTCCAGGAGCCAGCTGGAGCCTCTCCCAGCAGCACAGCAGAAGTCTGGAAGGTGGGGTCCTCTTTTCAGGGTATTTATTTGCCTTGCTGACACCTGCAGCCCTCTGCCACCTTCACTTGATGCTGCTTCATGGGAGCAGAAGGGGAGAGGAGGGAAGGAGCCTGTCAGAGCAGCTTGCCCTGGTGCCAGCTCTGCTCCCTGGCCAGGGCTGCCATGGTATTGCTTGACCTCTTGCAGATGGTGCAGGGCTTGTCCCAGTCTGCCTCAAGCCCAGCCTGGTGGGATGGGGATGGGAACAGGCTCAAGGAGGAGAGCAGGGACTGGTGGGGAAGCACTGGAGCCATGGAGGCTTCCCACCACCAGCTGGTCCCTCTCCAAAGCATACTGCTGGCAGGAGCAAAGGGAGCATGTGGCCATGGTGCAGGGGACCCTGAAGAGGACCTGAAGGAGGAACCTCCCTGATCCCTGCTCCTGCCCCAAATGTCCTAGGAACTCCAGTGCTGATGGTGACTACAGAGGCCCTGAGCTCCAGCTAGCCAGTCTGGGGGATGGATGTGGGTATTCAGCCCTTGTTTGGGTCGGACCCTCCCTGAGCACTGGTCTGAGATGCTTAGTGAGGAGCCCAGGCAGGTGGCAGAGCTGCTGCTGCACCCAGGTGGCACAGGGACCACCAGCTGATGCTGACAGCTGTCAGCTGGCTGCTTTGGGGGACATGCTCCCATCTTTCACAACTAGAAGGGCTGGGCATCTTCAGTGCCAACGATCAGCTGGTCCAGGGGGACCTACAGCACCACTTGCAAAGCCTGTTGGAGGGCTGTCAGCCACACCAGGCAAAGCAACAGGTCCCCACCTCCTCCCTTGGGTAAGTCTCTCAGTCTAGCAGGGGCCTGACTCAGGGCCTCAGGTGCTCTCCCTGTGCTGGAGGGGAGCAGTGTGGCTTCCAGCTTGCTTTCTGCAGGCCTGGGTGCAGGAAGATGATGGTTAACAGCCTTCCTGAGTGGGCAGCACTGGCAGGCTCTGTGCTGAAGGAGCTCAAGTGGACAACAAGTCCAGATGACTGGAGTCAAGTTTCTGGAAGGCTTGACATGCTAGAATTGAGGCTGCAGCAGAGGAGACTTGGAGCAGACTTAAGTACCAACACAGAAATGCCACAGAACTTTGTCTCTGGTTGGTGGAGCAGAGTCTAACTGGAGGCCTGTGACTAGTGGTGTGCCCCAGGGCTCAGTGCTGGGGCCAGGACTGTTCAATATATTCATCAACGATCTGAATGAAGGGGGAGAGTGTTCCCTCAGCAAGTTTGCAGATGATCCCAAGCTTGGAGCAGTGGCTGGCACACCAGGAGCTGTGCTGCCATCCAGAGTGACCTGGACAGGCTAGAGACATGGGCAGGGAGAAACTTAATGAAATTTAACAAGGGGAAGTGTAAAGTACTGCATCTGGGAAAGAACAAGCCCATGGATCAGTACAGACTGGGAACTGATCTGTTGGAGAACAGCCCTGGGGAAAAAGCTCTAGGAGTGCTGGTGGCTAGGAGGATGCCCATGAGGCAGCAATGTGCCCTTGTGGCCAAGAGGCCAATGGCATCCTAGGATGCATTAAGAGGAGCGTGGCCAGCAGAGCCAGAGAGGTTCTTCTCCCCTCTCCTCTGCCCTGGGGAGGCCTCCCCTGGAATCCTGTGTCCAGTTGTGGGCCCCTCAGCTCCAGAAGGATAGGGAGCTGCTGGAGAGAGTCCAGCACAGGGCCAGCAAGATCCTGAAAGGAGTGGAGCATGTGCCCTAGGAGGACAGGCTGAGAGAGCTGGGTCTCTTCAGCCTGGACAAGAGGAGACTGAGAGGAGACCTCAGCAATGCTTAGAAATATGTGAAGGGTGAGTGTGAGGAGGAGAGAGCCAGGCTCTGCTCAATGGCATCCAATGGTAGGACAAGAGGGAATGGGAGCAAGTTGGAGCACAGGAGGTTTAGTATTAAGCTGAGGAGGAACTTGTTTGCAGTTCAGGTGCCAGAGCACTGGCCCAGGCTGCCCAGGAGGCTGTGGAGTCTCCTTGTCTGGAGCCATTGCAGAGCTGCCTGGACACATTGCTGTGTGAGCTGGTCTAGGTGATCCTGCTCTGGCAGGGGGGTTGCACTAGATGATCTTTCTAGGGCCCTTCCCTCCCCTGACATACTGGGATACTGTGGAGCTGGACTGGCCAGAGGAGGCACTGAGGATCCTGCCCCCTTGGCTTTGGTGCCTTACCCATAAGATCCATTTTGATCCCTTGCCTTTTTGCCCAGCTGCATGGCAGCAGCCCCAGTGCCAGCCCTGCCCATACAGCAGGGCTGGATGTCCAGGGACCTCTGCAGATGGCCAGGTGACATGCACTGATCCTTCTGGCTGCCAAACCACTCCGTGGCCAGATGAGACCCAGACAGAGCAGGCTGGAGCACTCCTGTGCAGCAGCACCTTGCCTCCTCGTGCTCCTTCTCCACTCTTCAGCACTGCCTGGCCTCCCTCAGCAGCTCCAAAGCCTGCAGACAGATGGATTTATTTGGGCAGAGGAGAAAGGTGAGCAGCCAGTGAGCTGTGTTGAGTCAAGGACTGTTCTTTGCAGTGCTGCAAGGGCTGGAGCAGGCTGGAAAACTCTCTCCTCATTGCTGCGAAACATAAGAACATTGCCCTGCAAAGGCCCTGTAGGTCTGCCCATGGCCCTGAACCAGGAGCTCCCTGGCAGCAGCTCCAGCATCCCCACTGTGGAGCCATCCGTGCTCTGCCTTGTGTCCTGCTGAGCCTTCAGGCCACACAGGCTAGAGGAGAAACGTGGGCTGCCAAGAGCTGCAAGCAGTGATCCCACCCTGCTCCATGTATGGTGATGCCTCAGCATTCCCACTGCCCAGAGCTGCTCTTCCAAAGGATTCAGGGAGCAGGCGTAGGCTGGGATCTGTGTGCCTCCCTAGAGCTGATGCCATGCAAGGGACTTCTTCTGGCCAAAGCCATCCTCACAAATGCCACCCCACAGCTCCTACCTCCTCATTCCTGCAAGAACAAAAGCCAGAAGAACCAGAGGGACTGGCAAGACCTCTGCCCACCAGGCAGGTGTGGGACAGCCCTGGGAGAAGAGGCCCTGATTTCTGAGGGCTAGGTGCTGGTTTCTCCTCCAAAGGCAGGATTTCCTTCACCAAGCCACATTAGCACTGGTGCCATGCCAGCCTCTCCTCTCTCTCAGCTGCAGGAGCTGGGTATGCCTAAGTGGGTGAGCTCTTTGCAGCTGTACTTGCTGGCATAAGTAGGAGCTGATGGTTAGCAAGGAAAGATTTAGGACCAAAATTAGCATTATCATTTCTTCTCAAATGCTGATTATGATGTTTCCCAGGTCAGCTTTATTCCCCAGGACCAGACTCTGAGCATCAAAGGAGCAGCTCCCTGCTGTCACATTTTGCAGCCCAAGCCCTGCAGCCCAGGAGCAGTGCAAAGGAACTGAAATTAGCTGGAAAATGGCTCTCCACCAGCCTTGCTCAATTGCCATGAAAATGGAACAAGCCAAGCACAAAGCCTCTCTGCCTGTTTGCTTTCTCCATCGTGGCACAGAGAATGGAAATCAAGTGATATCTTAACACTGCAGTCCCAAATGAAGGGAGGAGATGCTGTGCCATGCTGCTGCCACCAAAGGGCAGCTCCAGTGGCTCTGCTCCTGTGCTCGGAGGGTCACCACGTGTTCAGGCTTTGGGAATGGCCACCAGCAAAGTGCAAGCAAGCCTGAAGAATATTCTACTCCTGTGCACTGTTCCTAGCAGGATCTGACCCTCGTTCAGCTCGATGAACTTCTGGCTGACAGCTCTGCTTTTAGAGCCAGGAGGTGGAAAGCTCTGCACCCATTTTTCTTCCATGCAGAGGGAGCTGGTGGCCACTGATCAGGGAGCTTCCAGCACTGATGCCCTAGCATCCCCGCACTCTGAGGGTGCAATCTCTGGCAAGGGGATTGAGGTTCCTTGAGCCCATGAGAGTGCCAACCCCACTGCCACCACTCTGCCCTGGACTGGTAGAATTGTGATTGACAGCCCACCAGGGACCACAGCTCTTCTCCTGATGGCAAGCAGCCAGCTTGCTGCAGGCTCCCCACATCCTCAGCTGCACCTGTAGCCCTCCAGCAGCGGCAGCTCCTGCACCTCTAAGGGAAGCTGAGCCCTCCCTGGGTCCTGTTCTCTGGCATGCCACTGGTGCCTATGTCTGGCTGCTGGCAGCCTGGCTCTGCCCTTCTGCTGCTCTGCCTGCACACAGGCATCTGCAACGTGGGCATGGCTCCCACCTGGCCCAGAGACAGCTTCAGCCAGGGCTCAGTGCTGGGGCCAGGACTGTTCAATATATTCATCAATGATCTGGATGAAGGGGGAGAGTGTTCCCTCAGCAAGTTTGCAGATGATCCCAAGCTTGGAGCAGTGGCTGGCACACCAGGAGCTGTGCTGCCATCCAGAGTGACCTGGACAGGCTAGAGACATGGGCAGGGAGAGACTTGATGAAATTTAACAAGAGGAAGTGTAAAGTACTGCATCTGGGAAAGAACAAGCCCATGGATCAGTACAGACNTTAGTATTAACAGGAGGAGGAACTTGTTTGCAGTGCAGGTGCCAGAGCACTGGCCCAGGCTGCCCAGGAGGCTGTGGAGTCTCCTTGTCTGGAGCCATTGCAGAGCTGCCTGGACACATTGCTGTGTGAGCTGGTCTAGGTGCTCCTGCTCTGGCAGGGGGGTTGCACTAGATGATCTTTCTAGGGCCCTTCCAACCCCTGGCATACTGGGATACTGGGATACCAGATACCCACTGGCTCTGGGTTTCTCTTTAACCAAAAGGTTAAAGAAAATGTTGAAGGGCTCCCTGTTAGCCACGAGGAAAACTCCTGAGAGTTAACTATTAACTGGCACCTAGCAGAGAAGGAAAAAAACACCCCAGGATGCTGGAAGCTCTTTGCCTGTGTGTCCACCTGGTGCTGGGGAGACAAGGAATCTTATTTAACCTGCTAAGACTGCAAGCTTACAAGGGAGAGAGGTGGAGCTCTGCAAAGCCAAGCACCCAAAAGAGCTTCCAGGGAGGCTGGGTAACTGAAGAGGTGGCTCTGGCAGCATGGAGCTGCTGGGAGGAATGCACATCGACACATCCCCTCTGCTTCAGCCTGGACAGGGCAATGGCTGTGAAGAACAGAAGTTCAGACACTTCCCCCAGCAGTGTGCTGCTCACAGGACCTTCAGGAAAGGCAGAAAAGACTCAGTTTATCCCAAAACACCACCCTCAGCCCCCAGATGGGCAGGAACATGTGAAGATGGTCCTTGGGAAGGAACAGACTTTATCAGACCCCAGTGGCTAACCTGAGGGTCTCTGCACTGAGAGGCTGAGCCCAGCATCCCCAGAGCCACCCAGAGAACAGCAGAGCATCCTGCTGAGACCAGGCCTCTGCTCCAAGCAAACCAGGTGCCTGCTAGAGAGACCTTCTGCTGGCTGCCCTCAGCCAGTGGGTCTCACAACCATCCACCCTCCACCAGATGATCCTTTGCACCATGCTTAGCTTTCCCTTTCCTCCTTGTGGGGCCTGATTTGGCAGAAGGTCCCCCAGGCTGGCCCACAAGGACCAACAGACAGAAATGGCCCAGACACCTGGGCCTTGAGCCCTCAGAAAAGTAGCCCCAGCAGATGCCCTGGAAGTGTGTGGCTAGAGAGCACCTTTGTGCTCCTCCAGGGATGCCAACAGGGAGCACTTAGCATCTCTCCAGCTGGTTCTCACCAGCACTGCTGTGTGCACACTGACTGCACACACTGTGACCCACACTCAGCCCAGCTCAACTCAGCCCAGTTCAGCTCAGCTCAGGCCAGTTCAGCTCAGCTCAGCTCAACTCAGCCCAGCTCAGCCCAGTTCAGCTCAGCTCAGGCCAGTACAGCTCAGCTCAGCCCAGCTCAGCCCAGCTCAGCTCAGCCCAGCTCAGCCCAGCTCAGCTCAGTTCAGCTCAGTTCAGCCCAGCTCAGCCCAGTTCAACTCAGCTCAGTTCAGCCCAGCTCAACTCAACTCAGCTCAGCCTAGCTCAGCTCAGCTCAGCCCAGTTCAGCCCAGCCCNACTCAACTCAGCTCAGCCTAGCTCAGCTCAGCCCAGTTCAGCCCAGCCTAGCTCAGCCCAGCCCAGCTCAGTNCCAGTTCAGCTCAGCTCAGCTCAACTCAGCCCAGCTCAGCCCAGTTCAGCTCAGCTCAGGCCAGTACAGCTCAGCTCAGCCCAGCTCAGCCCAGCTCAGCTCAGCCCAGCTCAGCCCAGCTCAGCTCAGTTCAGCTCAGTTCAGCCCAGCTCAGCCCAGTTCAACTCAGCTCAGTTCAGCCCAGCTCAACTCAACTCAGCTCAGCCTAGCTCAGCTCAGCTCAGCCCAGTTCAGCCCAGCCTAGCTCAGCCCAGCCCAGCTCAGTCCAGCCCAGCTCAGCTCAGCATGCTGCTAGCACAGCCACTGGCCTTGCTGGGGCCAGGTAGCAGCATCCCTGTGATGGTGATGAGTGTGGGGCTAGGACAGGAAGCAGCATCCTGCCTGCCTTGGCTCCTGTCCTGCAGGGAGTCAGGAAAGCAATTCAAATGGAAATGTCCTGCTGCTGAATGCAAAAGCTGCTGGGAGGAGGGATGAGAATCGAGAGGGAGAGACTAGAGAGGAAGAGAAGGAGTGCAGCTGGAGGGCTGGGCAAGCTGGAGAGCAGGAGGGGGACAGCAGAGGAAAGACAAATGATGAAGGAGATGCAAAACAGGCCCAGAGAGATGGGAGAGGAGAGGATGGGGCAGCAGGGGGACAGATCCAGAAGGAACATGGTTGTGGAGCTGGTTTTCCTATTCTGTTGCACAGCTCACAAAAAGGGTTTGCACCCTTTGCCTTCTCCCACAGCAAGGAGACAAGCAGGAGCAGGAGCAAGAGCCCCTGCTGCCTCCTCTCCTCCCTCAGCCCCCAGTGCTCAGAGCTCCTGGCTCTGCCCAGCCTTTCCCTGCCTGACCCTGCTTTCCAGGGAAGTGTCCCCAGGGTGCCTGGCACAGGGAGGTCTCTCCAGGGTGCCTGGCAGCCCCAAAGGCCAAGGGGGACTGCAGGGAGCTGTGCTCTGCATGCTGCTTTGGAGCAGCTAGATCCCAGCCAGCCTTTGACAGATCATGATGTGGCCCAAGGAACATCTCCTTGGAATCCTAATACCTACCCTAAATCTCTCTGGATGCAAATGAAGGCCATTACTGCATGAAATAGCCTTAGTAGGCTTGAGAATAAATGATCACTAATCTCTTTCTAGTGATGTGCAGCATTTTGGAAGGATGTCCTCATATCTTTGCTCAGGCTTCAGCCTTACAGACCTAGACAAATTTGGGTTGCTCTCCCTCTTCCTCCAGCTCATGTTCCTCAAAGTCCTAACCAGTGTGTAAGCTTCTTCCCTTGGCTTTCTGCTGTTTGCTCCCTTCTCCTCGTGCTGAGCAGGCAGCTGCCTGGCCCTGCCTTCCCTTGCAGCCAGTGCCCACCTTGCTCTTGCCTTGCTGGCAGCAGCAGGAGGCTGCAGAGCTCCTGCTCAGCTTTCTCTCACCACAAGTGCCCTGCAGCCAGAGGAGCTTTGTGCAGGGGATTTGGCCTTTGCAGCTTGCCTCCTTAGCAGTCATTTTGGCTGAAGTGCATGCTCAGTTTCAAGTGATTTCAAGTGATGGAGTGTTATCTTCAGCTCTGCTCGTGCCCTCCCAAGCAGCTGCAGCTCTTTGCTCTCTGTTATTATTGTATTTTAGAAGCATAAACACTATTTCATCAACCTGGTGGCTAATGGAAACATTGCCCAGGACAGACATCCCAGAACCTTGCTTCCCACATCTTCCCAGGCTGGCAGCACTTGAGCAGTCCCTGCCCTCTGTGGCTTTTAGCCAGTGGCTTTCAGCCATATCCAAGTGCACTCCATCACCTATGTTTCCTGAAGAGCATGGCCCATGGCACAGCACCCAAACCCATCAAAGCCAAGACATGCATATGCATATGGCTCCAAGTGCAGCTGGAGANGCAACACCTCTGCTCTGAGGACAGGCTGAGGGAGCTGGCATTGTTCAGCCTGGAGAAGAGAAGGCTTCAGGGGAACTACTAGTGACCTTTGAGTACCTAAAGGGAACTTCCAAGCAGGCTGCAGAGGGCCTGTTTGCAAAGGCCTGCAGTGAAAGTACAAGGGGCAATGGTTTTAAATTGGAGAAGAGTAGATTTAAACTGGACATTAGAAAGAAGTTCCTCCCCACGAGGGTGGTGGAACACTGGCCCAGGTTGCCCAGGGAGATGGTTGAGTTGCCATCCCTGGAGGCATTCCAGGTGAGGCTTGCCAGGGCTCTGGGCAAGCTGCTCTAGTTGGGGATGTCCCTGGCCACTGCAGGGGGGTTGGACTAGATGACCTCTAGAGATCTCTTCCAATCCAAACCGTTATTCTAGGATTCTATGCATATCTACTGCTTGCTGTGAGCAGCTGGGCTGCTTCCCCAGCAGGGATGGAAATCAGAAGGGTTCAACATGTGGTCTTCTTTGAAAATCCTTTTTGCCTGTCCCTTATCACAGATTACCCTTGAGATGCTGAGCATGTGGTTGTGTGATCATTTCACTCTGTATCTTTACAGGCATCCAAGTTCTCCTGCCTGGTGTGTTTCCCTCTTTTCAATGCTCCACACTATGCTTTGTCCTGCTGCAGCCCATGAGGAGCTCACCCAGGCTCCATGTGTTTTCTAAGGCAATTGCTAAGGGCCTCAGGGATTGCTCCTTGGGTTCTCCAGGGTAAATTTGATCAGACCTTGACAACTGAATATTCCCATGCTGTGTTCTTCACCCTTGCTATTCAGTTCTTGTTCCTAGCCTCTTGTTGCTAAGAGTAATCTGGTCACAGTGAACCCTTCTGTACATATTGAAAGCATAAAAGATAGCAAACATCTCAGCCACTGCACATAGCATCTGCTGTTTGCTGAGCTGTCCTATTCAGTTCATCCAGACACTCCTGGACAGATTTTTTCCTTCTAGGTGTACACACCTAGACAGAACTCATTTTCTGCCTTAGCCTTATTGATTTTCACTCTCTTCTTTCCAGACACCTCCTTGATGTACAGCAATGCTGCACAATTCCCTTTTCCCAGGCCTCTGCTGACATTGCTGGCCTGCCTTGTCCCACCAGCTCCCTGTGATGTTCAGCTCCCAAGGGATGTTCCCAGCTCTTCCATCTTGCCCCCGTTGCTGCTGGTGTTTGTGTCTGCTCTGCTCAGAGCTCAGGAGCCTGCACCATGCTCTTCCTTCAGCCCTGTTCAGGCTCCACTGCACCTTCCCACTCATCCTGGAGGCTTTTCTCCAGCTTTCTGGCCTTTTGGCATTAGTCCTTTCCAACAGGAAAAGTGACTACACTTTGAAGTGTAGTCAGCAAGTGTTCCCAAGATGCCAAGAACTGGTGTGGTTTGCAGAGCACATCCAAACATCTCATAGGGGTCAGTTCAGTGTGGCACTTCTGCTTCTCTCTGCTGCTGTGCTGCTTGCTGGGGTTCAGAAAACAGGCAACATCTGCTCACTCCTGAAGCCATCTCACAGAATCACAGAGTGTTAGGGGTTGGACCTCTGGAGATCATCTAGTGCAACCCCTGCCAGAGCAGCAGAACCTAGAGCAGCTTGCACAGGATGTGTCCAGTTGGGTTGGGAATCTC
Source organism: Bucco capensis (assembly GCA_013396975.1). Lineage (NCBI taxonomy): Eukaryota > Metazoa > Chordata > Aves > Piciformes > Bucconidae > Bucco > Bucco capensis. The sequence continues at coordinate 300,414 of VWZO01022639.1, read as the reverse complement.
TCCAGACATGGAGACTCCAGCACCTCCCTGGGCAGCCTGGGCCACTGCTCCACCACCCTCAAAGCAAAGAAGNCCACGGGGTTATTCCTCCCCAGGTGCATCACCCTGCACTTGCCCTTGTTGAATTTCATGAGGTTTTTCTCTGCCCAGCTCTCAGCCTGTCCAGGTCACTCTGCATGGCAGCACAGCCTCCTGGGGTGTCAGCCACCCCTCCCAGTTTGGTGTCATCTCCTGGGATCAGGGGATGCCATGGAGGTGACGTGCCAGGGATGCCAGGCAGAGAGCTTGTTTCTGGCCATCAGGAATGTGGCAGAGAGGGGAGCTGAGCACCCATGCTCTGCAGGCAGCTCACCAGCCCTTGGCAGGCACCTGGGAGAATCCTCTCAGGGGAGACAAGCAGTTTGGCAGCAGTTGCTCCTGCAGGCCATGCCAGCAATCAGCAAGGTTTTGCTCATCCTCAGGGATTGCTATCCCTCTGGACTTGTGCATGGAGCAGATATTGCTCCAGTCAGGCCAGATTTGAAGGGATGTTGTAGGAGTGCTTGGCAATCCAGCTGGCAGAGAGGAAGGTTTGTATCCCCTCACATTCCCTGGGAGGCCCTAGCCCCCTGGTGCTGTTGGCAGACTCCCTGTGCTGGGCAGAGACCCAGCCTGGTAGGCATTGCTTGGCCAGCAGGACCCAGGGGAGGAGAACTGATGATTGTTCAAGGCTCTGAGCCTGGAGCACCTCTATGCCAAGATGCTGCCTGCAGCCTGCATGGCTTGCTGGGCAGGACGAGGGCAAAAGGCAATGTCAGGGAGCAAGTTTGCTTTTCTCCAGAACATCCAGGACTCAGGAGAGACCTCCCCTTGGCACTAGGATGGGACTGCTCCCAGCAGGAGCTTGCATGGATAAGCAGGCAGGGAAGGGAGAGAGCATCAAGACGCAAAGTTCTTGAGATGCAGTTGGCACATGCAGAAGCCATGCCTCTGGTCTACAGCACTCAGCTCCACCTGGTCTGAAGCTCCAAAGAGGGCCCACAGGCAAGGATTTGTGCTTCAGCCAGTGCCTTCTGGCTCAGCTGATGGAGCAGGAGCTAAACCTCCCTGGCTGTGTCTCTGGGAATGGTTCACCCTGGGAGCAAGGGAGATGACAAGACAAGACCAGAGGCTACATGGCTTGGAGCCTTTGGGCTGCTGGTGGCCCAGTGGAGCTGGTGCAGTACTGGGGAGGGAGGGAAAGAGTGGGGGTGATCCTGAGCTGCTCTGCCTGCTCTCCAGCTGGCCCCAGGGCTTGGGAGGAGGTCAGGCAGAGTGCATGGAGCTGAGGAGCAGGCTGCCAGCATGTGAGGCAGGGCTGGTGCTGTGGGTGGGAGCTGCAGGGCTGGCAGTTAGCACCTGCTCTTTTGCAGGTGGGGATGCCTTGTTGGGTTTTTGACATGATTGCACCAGCACAACAACACTGACAAGGCTTGGGTTGTTTCTGACAGTGCTTCCTCCTTATGCTTCAGGCTCTCCACCCCCTCAGTGCAGATGGGAGATGAGCAGAATGTTTGGGAGGAATCCCTTGCAAGTGCTGTGCTCTACATCTCCTCCTCCCCACAGGGACTGCCCTGGCTGGGCCACGTGGGCTCCATGCTCCCAGCACAAGGCAGAGCAGAGCTTTCTACAGCTCCTCTTGTCCTCAACACCCAGAAGAATGGCTGTATCCCTACTCCAACTCTTTTGGCTCCTTGACCTTCTCTCTTCTTCTTGCTGCTGCCCAGCCTAGCTCCTGGTGCTGCTGCCATTGCCCCATCAGCATCCTGGGATGGCTCAGGTGCTGCCTCATGGGCCTGGCTTTGCTGGAAGAATCCAGCACAAAGAAGTTTCCCCAGTGGTGCTGAATGTCCTCTCAGGATACCCAGAGGCTGCCTGTTCCATCAGGACACCTCAATAGCCATGAGCTCCAGCAGCTCAGGGAAGAGCTGGCTGTGAGGCCCCAGGGCTGTTAGGCACAGGCTGCTCTGCTCCTGGGGATTGATGTCCTACAGCCAGACCTTTAGTGAGGGATGCTGCCCAGATGGAGTGGGATGTATTTCCTGCTCCCTAGTAGATGAGGAGAGGGGAATATGGACCAATTACAACCCCATTCCCACTGCATCCCTCATCAGCTGGGCTTCTGCAGGCTGCAAAATGCAGCTCCCATCCCTTGCTGCTCTCTGGAGGGCTAAGCTTTGCCATGTACCATGGGAAGCTGTGGAGTCACTGACAGACAGGAAGTATCTCCTCTGGGAAGTGAGGAAGGACACTGAGCCCATCAGGCCTTCTGGAAGGCTGATGATGCCAGAAAGCTGCTCACTGCTCCAGCCTGGGCTGCACATCCTCAGGCCTTGGCTCTCAAGTTTTGGGGATGCACCTGAGCTGTGCAGATCCTGCCTGCTTCCTGGCCAAGTGAGGGAGGGAAGGAAGCAATTAGCTTTGCAGCTGGAAATTGGTGAGTCATTCCTTCTGCAGGCTGCTCTCCAGATCCACTGCAGGCAGCTGTGACACCCAGGCTGCAGGCAGCAGGGACAGGCAGCAGGCCAGTGGGGCTATCTGGAGGGATATGGCACTGCAGCAGCTATGGGCAGGATGACAGACCTTAGGAGGCATGCCAGACCTCCCCAGCTCAGCCCTTTGCTGCCATCCCTCATCCATCACCTCTCCACTTTATAGAATCCTAGAATCCTAGACTGGTTTGGGTTGGAAGGGACCTCTGGAGCTCACCTAGTCCAACCCCCCTGCAGTGGCCAGGGACATCCCCAACTAGAGCAGCTTGCCCAGAGCCCTGGCAAGCCTCACCTGCAATGCCTCCAGGGATGGCAACTCAACCACCTCCCTGGGCAACCTGGGCCAATGTTCCACCACCCTCGTGGGAAGGAACTTCTTTCTAATGTCCAGTCTAAATCTACTCCTCTCCAATTTAAAACCATTGCCCCTTGTCCTTTCACTGCAGGCCTTTGCTGCCAGCTCCCAGGATGCTGTGTCCCCACACTGACACTGCAGCCCCCTCCCAATCTGGGGAGCTCCCCTGGGTAGAGGTGACAGCCTGGCCAGGCTGCTGCTACCTCATCTGCTGCACATCACATCTGGCTCAGAAACATCTGGAAGGGGAAATCTGTCAAGGCAGAGCCTTGCCAAGGAGCTGAGCCAGCTACTGGGCTGAAAGTGTGATGAAAATGGGAAAAGGTGGCAGAAATCTGGCCAAAAGCTTGTCTGCTGCAGAGGTCAGGAGCTCAGGCTGAGCCAGCTAGAAGGGCATGGCCAAGGGCTCAGTGCCTGCAGGAGAGAGAGCCCTCAACACAGAAAGGCCATGGAGCTGATGGAGGAGGTGCAGAGGAGGCCATGAGAATGCTCAGGGGCTGGAACACCTCTGCTCTGAGGACAGGCTGAGGGAGCTGGGATTGTTCAGCCTGGAGAAGAGAAGGCTTCAGGGGACCTACTAGTGACCTTCCANTGATTTTCCAGAGGGCACCACTCCAGCCAGGCTGGGACTGCAAAGCCAGGGGCAGATAAAGCCCCTGCAGAGCCCAGCCCAGGAGCAGGCAACTTCCTGACCTTCAGCATGAGAGTTGTCAGGTGTTTTCAAAGAGCAATGCCTCCCCTCCTGGCAAAACACATCCCTGGACCAGCAGCAGTTCTGCCTGTGCCTGAGCACAGTCCCTGAGGGAGTGCAGAGCTTGGACAGCAGCAAGGCCTGGGAATTCCACTCAGCACACAACAGATGACAACACAAGACAGGATTGTTCAAGGCTAGGAAAAAACCCAGAAAGCTATTCCTAGATTGAAATGAAATCTGCAAATGTGCTGCAGTCAGGATTTGGGTTATGGGAGTGCTGCCAAGTCCATGTGGCTCTGGTGAGCTAGGATTCTGCTTACAGGAACCTGGATCTCAGCACTTCTCTGCAACTTTGCTGGGTCAAGGATTTTGTTTACCATCACCACTTGTGTAAGGAGAGGGCTGACAGATCCTCTGCCATGTGAGAAAAGACTCATCCTTTATTCAAAAAGGACCATTCCTGCCCCTGGGGAGGAATAATAACCCCATGGACCAGCACTGGGGAGAGGCTGACCTGCTGCAAAGCAGCTCAGTGGAAAAGGACCTGAGAGTGCTGCTGGACAAGTTCAGCACAAGCCAGCAATGTGCCCTCATGGCCAAGAAGGCCAATGGTCTCCTGGGGTGCATGAAGAGTGGGACCAGCAGGCTGAGGAATGTCACCCTCCTCTGCTCTGCCCTAGTGAGACCACAGCTGGAGTGCTGAGTGCAGTGCTGGGATCCTTAGTTCAAGAGAGACAAGGAAGGCTGTGCTGCCATCCAGAGTGACCTGGGCAGGGAGAGACTTGATGAAATTTAACAAGGGTAAATGTAAAGTACTGCATCTGGGAAAGAACAAGCCCATGGATCAGTACAGACTGGGAACT
>VWZO01022639.1:275656-287780 GCA_013396975.1 Bucco capensis | reverse complement strand
TCACTCCAACAGCTCCACATCTTTTTTCATGCTGAGGAGCCCAGAACTGGATGCAGTACTCCAGGTGAGGCCTCACAAGCACAGAGTAGAGAGGCAGAATCACCTCCCTAGCCCTGCTGCTCATGCCTCTCCTGATGCAGCCCAGGATGTAGATGACAAACACAAGAGAGGACACTTGACATACATCTGCCTATGAGGACCTTAGGCTGCAGACAGCACCTGCCAAGGATCTTCTTGAAGTCCCTCCAGGAGGTGCATTGTCACCTGGGGCAGTGACCAAGATCCTGAAAGGAGTGGAGCATGTGCCCTAGGAGGACAGGCTGAGAGAGCTGGGTCTCTTCAGCCTGGACAAGAGGAGACTGAGAGGAGACCTCAGCAATGCTTAGAAATATGTTAAGGGTGAGTGTGAGGAGCAGAGAGCCAGGCTCTGCTCAATGGCATCCAATGGTAGGACAAGAGGGAATGGGAGCAAGTTGGATCACAGGAGGTTTAGTATTAACCTGAGGAGGAACTTGTTTGCAGTGCAGGTGCCAGAGCACTGGCCCAGGCTGCCCAGGAGGCTGTGGAGTCTCCTTGTCTGGAGCCATTGCAGAGCTGCCTGGACACATTGCTGTGTGAGCTGGTCTAGGTGATCCTGCTCTGGCAGGGGGGTTGCACTAGATGAGCTTTCTAGGGCCCTTCCAACCCCTAACACTCTGTGATTCTGTGACCTTCCATCATCCCCAAAGAGCCAGCAGGATGACATGCAGCACAGGGCTCCTGTAAGTGGCTTCTGAAGAGTGGCAGCTGCCTTCAACCCCTGGAGAGCCCACGGGAGGAGAAGCTGGTGGAGATCTGCCACTGGAAGCCAGAGGAGAGAGGGAAGCAGGATCACCATTCTCCAGAAATTCTGCCATTTGGAAACTCCTCCTCAGGCAGACAGAGTAAACAGAAAAAATCACATTCATCTTTTCATGCCAAAAAATCATTTTGGAAGTGTTTTACTTCAACAAAGTTGATGCATTTCCTTCCCATCCTTCCCAATGTTGTGTTCCAATATGCTTTGGAGATAAAAAGGTACTTTAAAGGAAGGATTTGGGGAAGAACTTCTTTCCTAAATCTGACATTGACAATTCATACAAAAAGTCTGATTTCAGTGCAAGAGCTGCCAGAGAAAGATCCTGGAGGGAAATACTCACCTAGCTCTTGGGTGAGCTGCTCTCTTGCTGAGATGCTCCTGTGGGAGCTGAGTTATCTCAGAGCATTAGGAGGCTTGTGGGGGACTCTCCTGAGCCCTGAGTGAGAGGTTAGGTGGGAGAGGCCTGCACTTGGCTTTTGGGAGCTGTGGTGTGACATGTGGGTAAGCAGGGGGGGTTACAGCTGCAGAGGAGGTTGCATTGAGTGTCCCTGGCCCAGCTGGCACCCACCAGCCCATCCTTCCCTTGGTGGAGGGACATCACTTCTCTGACCACTCATCAGTCTTGCCTAACACCAGTGCTCTTCCAGAAACAACCATTTCTCTCTACCCAGCACATAAGAGGCCTTTTGGTCTTCCTGCAGTGGAATAGAGAGCAGAGGTAAGGTTCTCCATAGCAGAGGAGGAGAGGAGGCAGCTGGGAGCACAGGAGAGGATGCACCGGGCACGGCAGCAGAGGATGAATGACTGGGCACAGATTTGGAGGCTAGCAGCATCCCCACGGAATAAAAGCCAATTAGATGGATGATGACAGATTGTAAAGCTCTTGTGTGTTGTTTAAAAACCCCGTGTTTGCAGCTTGTCTGCCTTTAGAGAGCTTCTCCATAACACAGTTTTTCCTCTGGCTGAGGAATCGCAGGCATCCCGCCCACGCTGACAGCTCCAATCACATCAGCTGCCTCCTCCCTTGCAACTGAAAACACCACAACACAAAAGCCAAAAGCACCTCAACAGGACTTATCATTTGCAAGCTGAGCCAGATATGGTTTCATCTACAACTGCTGGAGCTGATCAAATGGCATCATGCCTTATAAATAACAATCCTGCCTCGCTCGAGACTGTGCTGTGGGAGCTTCCTGAGCTCCTGGTGCCTGCAGCAAACCAGCTCTGCAGAAGATAGTGGCAGGAGAATTTCTGCTGGCTTTTCAAGCAAATAAAGAAGCAGGTTTGATCTTCTGTGAGCTCCAAGCTGTGGCTGTGGCTGTCTGCTGTCTTGTCCATCAGGGCTGGTTTGCTGCAGGACTGAGGGCAGAGCTTTGGGGAGCTCCTGGATGAGGTGAGAGCAGAGCAGTAGAGCAGGCAGATGGTCAGATGTTTCCATCAGAAGATGCTGAGCATGAGGAGCCAGCTCCCCTGGCAAAGAGGGCAAGGAGATTGAAGTGTTGTTTAGTCTGTTGAAGGTGGGGTTTACTCTGAGAAGAGGAGGCTCAGGGAAGATCTTCTCACTCCCTCCAACTCCCTGAAAGGAGGTTGGAGTGAGGTGAGGATTGGTCTCTTCTCCCAGGTGACAAGTGGTAGGACGAGAGGAAATGACCTGAAGTTGTGCCAGGGGAGGTTCAAGTTGGATATTAGGAACAATTTCATTGCTGAAGAGTGGTTAGGCACTGGCCCAGGCTGCCCAGGGCAGGGCTGGAGTCCCCATCCCTGGAGGGGTTCGAAGCACATGTAGATGAGGAACTTGGTGACATGGTTTAGTGGCCATGGGGATGTTGGTTTGACAGTTGGGCTTGATGCTCTTTTGCAGCATAGATGATTCTATGATTCTAAGTGGTTCTAGCTGTGAGAGGCAGGAGGCCACACCAGGGAAGGGAGCACCTTTCTGCCACATCTCCATCCCCACCATAACCACACCAACAGCACCCAGAGGAGGGAGAGGACAACAGGCATGGCAGAAAGCCCCAGGAGGGGAAACTCCCACAAATGGTGGCTGCTTCCCTCTCCAGCATCAGCCCCAGGGGACAGGGAGGCATCCTGCTCCTCATTTTATACCCTGCTGCTAGTTCTTGTGCTAAGGACCCAACGTTCTTGCAGCTCATTAGAGGAGATACATTAGGAAAGGGTGGGGGAAAGGATCCAGGAGCACAGCCCTGGCCTGAGCTGCTCTGAGGCCAGGAGATGACAGTGCAGGTAAGCATTGGCCTTCTCAAACACAAAGGAACAGGCTGCCCAGGAAGCTGTGGAGTCTCCTTGTCTGGAGCCATTGCAGAGCTGCCTGGACACATTGCTGTGTGAGCTGGTCTAGGTGCTCCTGCTCTGGCAGGGGGGTTGCACTAGATGATCTTTCTAGGGCCCTTCCAACCCCTGACATACTGGGATACTGTGATTTCCCTAGCTCCTTGCAACCCCCCCGCAAAACCCTGGCACCAGAGTGTCTTCAAGACTTGGAGACAGCAGAAAGCAAAGCATCCTGACACTGCTCCTGCTCTAAACTGGAGGATATTGGAGAGCCAATTACATCTTTACTTTTTTTTCCTGATGTCTGACTCAGGTTTGGAGCAATTTTAGTGCTGGCATTACTGGAGAAGGAATATGATGTGAAGATCATTTTAGTTCCCCAAAGAGCCTTTCTCAAAGAAATGGCTGTGATTTCTGCTTTCAGCTAGTGCCAAAAAGCTGGACTGACACCTTTTGTTGAATAATGCAGCTGGGGTAAGGTCCTGTGCTGCAGGGAGAGGTCTGGCACACAGCCCTGCCCTGCTTCCACCCTGCCATTCAGTGGCTTCCAAGGGCTTACAGACAGGGAGTGGGCTTTGTCCTGGCTCCCTGCACAGCAAAAGGTGTCATTATTCTCCAGGAGAGCCAGGCTACAGAGGGAGCTTGGGCTCATTACATGCAAATCATCTGCCAGTACCTGCTGCAAGGTTGGGTGAAGCTCACACACAGCTCACAACTGCACCCATTAGCTGACAAACCCTAAAGAGAAGAGGAAACAACAAAAAGGCAGAGGGCAGGGGGATGCTTTGCCATGGAAGCATCCCTGCCTGGCCTTGGCTCTAGCTGTCAGCCCAGAGCCCAGCCAGAGGAGTGGCTCTCAGCACCTTGTCCTGCTGCTCTCCCACTGCCTCTCTGTGCTCTCAGCCAGGCAAGCTAAGCTTGCTGGGGCTCACTTGCTACCTGCCCTGACAGTTGCCTGCTGCCAAGCCCCCCTGAAAGGATTTAAAGCATGTCATTATCTTGCACCTCCCAACAGAACCAGCCCCAAACTGCCTGACTTTGCATTCAGTATGCAGTAAACCAATCAATCCAGATATGGCATCTCCTGGTTTTTGTCCTACCTGCAAGTGCTCCTGAAGGGGAGATGCTCAGTGCATCCCAGCAGGCACCCAGGGAGAGCAGCTTTAGCAGCAGGCTCCTCCTGATGCTGCCAGGTAAAGCAGCTCCCCTTGTCCAGCTGCCTTGGGGAAAGCCAAAACTGAGCCTCAGCCACACTGGGGAGGAGGTGAGAGCAGCTGTGGGCAGAGCTGGCCATGTTTGCCAGGGCTTGGGTGGGGAGATATTGTCCTAGTTCCAGTCAAAATGAGGTATTCCAGGCCATACAAGTCATATTCAGACCCTTAAACTTTGACATCAAGCTTGGGCCTTGGGGTCTCTTACATAAAGCCTAAGACCCAAGCAAAACAGGTGCATGAGTGAGCTATTTAGCACCTAATTATCATCCTCATTAGGCACAGTCTGACAATCCCTTGTGGTCTCCTGTGGCCCCTGGTGCCATAACTGTGCCCACAGCAGAGGGAGCATTAAACTCATTGCCCACGGGAAAGTGTGGGGAGTGATACCCATGTTCCTAGAATCCTTGGATGGGTAGCATGAGCTCATTAGCCTTCTGGCAGTCATCCTAGGAGAAGGACAACTCTGATTCCAAACCCGGGCAGATGGAGCTCGTTTAGCCCTGTGAGGCCTTCCAGCTAAGAGAAGGACACTCTAATAAAACCTCTGTCCTAAGGACTTGGCTGCCAGNCTTAGGCAGGCAGGAGTTCTTCATCCTGGAGCCGTGAGCTGCCCAACGCAGCTGCGTTCTCAGCAGCATGGCCTCAAGACTTGGAATTGCTGCTTGTTCTAGGACAGATGGATTAGTCCCATCATCTGTCCAATGGATGTTTAGGATTGTATGGAGACAGCGCTGCTGGAAGCGCTCCAAGAGTCGTAGGTGGTGGTGATAGATGAGCCATGCTTGGGAACCATAGAAAAGAGTAGACAGCACAATGGCTCTAGAAACACTGAGCTTTGGACTTTTCTTCAAGTGTTTATTTCACCAGACTCTTTGATAGAGTTTTCCCAAAGCACTCTATGCCTTTGCTAGCCTATTGTCTATCTCTCTGTCAATCTTACCATCCAAGGAGATGAGGCTGCCTAGGTAGTTAAACTATTGGACTGATTTAAGTTCTGAATCACCAATGGATGAAAAACTTCCTGAGGTGCAGGTTGATGTAAAACTTCTGTTTTCAGCACCTAATTAACAGCCTGTACAAAAAAGGAGAGGTTTGGTTCTCTCCCCTCCTTGAAGGCTGAACACCTGAGCCTTGTGAGGCTCAGCAGCCCAGCTCTGTTCCAGCAGGACTCTCTCTGCTCTGCCTTCCATGTCAATCCAAGAGTTCCTGAGTTCCAGGCTCCAGCCCCTGAGTCACAGGCCTGTGTGGAGGTTGCTGTTCCTTAAAGAGCAGCAAGTGGCTTTGGGAGCAGTTGGATTTCCCAGCAGATCTCCTCAGTCCTGGGGAGCTGCAGCAGATGTTCCTGCACAGCTCTGTCCTTGGCTGTGCTGGCACCAAGTGCACAGTGCAACCCTGGGCACTGGGACAGGAGCTCCAGAGCTGGGAGCAAGGCACAGGGATTGCAGAAGCCTCTACCTCACAGGGAAGTGCCAGGCAGTGTTACAATCCAATACTGACATCCTAAAGAGGGCAAAGCTCCACCTGGGGAAATCTTCTGCAAGTCACCTCAAGCTCCTGGTTGTGGTGGGCAGAGGAGGGGAATGTGGTGAGGAGCACAGGGAGCATCTCTGGGCCACCCCCACAGGTCCTGCAGTGGCAGGCAGGGCAAACCCTCTCTCCCTGGGCACCAGCTGCAGCCCAGAAACACCTCAGCCCCTCATCTTCTGCTGAGGACAAAAGCCATCAACAAAGCCCCAATTAAAAAACAACCAGGAAGCAAAAAGCACAGCTAATTGTTTTTTGACTGCAGAACAAAAGCTGCTTCTCTGCCTAATTACACTGTGAAAATGAGGAGAATTTAAAGAGGAATTATAAGTAATCACCCAAGCAAAGGATTGGGAGTGAATGCCTCCAGAGCCCCCAACTCATGCCTCAGCACAGAGCCCAGGCAGCAGCTCCAGGAGAGGAGATGACAGGGGAAGGAATTCAGGTTCATTCTGTTGAGCTAACAGGCTGCTCCTCAAGTACCTTCCTCCTCAAGGCACTCCAAGCACCTTGTGCATCCACAGTACTCCAGAGAAGTCCTCACATGGGCTGCTTCTGGCAGGGGAGGGAAGGAGAGAAGCAGCAGAATGAGTCCCTTGCCCACTGAGGCCAACAGCTCTGGAGCACAGTCCCCACTCAGGGCAGAAAACACTTCTCCCACCTGCTCTCTCTATCTGAACTACAGCTGGAATGCAAAAAGACCACACAAGGTCTCCTGAGAGCAGAGCTTCCTCATGGATGGCTGTTTCAGGCTCTCTGTGGGGTGGGCAAAGTGTCCCCAGGGATGGGGAACTCAGCTGAGAACCTGAGGCCTGCAGCTCATGGCCAGGGCTCCAGAGTGGCCCACGTGCAGGGAGCTGAGTGGCCTGGCTCTGAGACAGGCAACAAGCCTGCAGCACTGCTGGGAAAAGGCAAAAACCACTGTTGTTCCTAGAATAATTGGGAGGGGGGAGAAAGGAGGGGAGGAAAGCAGGTTCCACTGCAAATCTCAGGGTCCACACTGGAAGGGTGAGTCCTGTGCTCCTGAGGGCTGCATGGAGATGATGGTCAGGAAAGATGGAAAGTGTCAAAGGAAGGTTTCCTTACCCAAAGGATAGTTAACCTCCAATGTGCCCTGTGCCAGGAGGTGCCTGCAGCTAGTAGCAGGTGCCAGCTCGTGGGAAAAGGACATGGCACACAAGGGTAAAGGGTGTCTCCTCACTAAAGCATGGGCCAAGATCTGACCCAACCCCACCAAAGAGAAGGCTCACTGTCATTCCAAGGCTTTGGATGTCACTTGGATGGCTGAGTACCAGGAGAGCAGTGACACAGAAGATACACTAGGGCAAGAGATAGTGTTTTCTGGTGGTCAAAGCACAGGCCCACCAGTGAGCCCCTGGCAGAGGCAGACAGGAGCCTTTGCACAAGCCACCCTGGCTCAGTCACCTCTTCCATTGCACCCATGGATGTGGCTGCCAGAGCCCCAGAGGGGCAGGTGGCAGGAAGGACTCATGGTGCTGTGTAGCCACCAGCTGTGCTAGCAGGAACCTGCCCTTTGGGCTCAATCCCCCAGCCAGGCTGGCACCAGCTGCTCTCACACAAGCCCCAGCATGGCCTGCAGGTGTGCAGCAGGAGGCTGAGGGGCACCGGCCTGATCCAGCCGTGGGCAAGCACAGTCCTGGCCCCTGGGCACAAGAGGCTGGGATCCAGGAGGCTGGACTGGCACAGGCAGGCAAGGAGCAGAAGGGTGGAGGCAGTCTGGGGCCAGGGCAGCTAGTAGGTATGGGAGAGGGAGGTTGGGGCAGCTCTGGCAGGAGGGCTCATCAGTAAGACTCATCACTCCTGATCTGTTCCTCCTTTTTCCTCCTGCCCCATTCCTCCTTTTTCCTCCTGCCCCAAAAACTGGTTTGGGTTTGCCTCAGGAAGGAGCAAGGCTATTTCCTATGCTTCCTGCAAATGTTCTTCTGCCCCAGCAAACCAGCACTGGCTTACCTAAGAGACCTCAGGGATGCCTGCAAGAGGCAAAAGCATCTGAGCATGCAGGAGGTGTTTTGGAGCAGAGCATCCACTGGTGCAGGCAGGCTGGGGATGCAGGAGGGGAGCTGCTGCTGAGCACTTCACTCCCACAGCTGTGATGGCACTTTCAGCTCCTTGTCCCCAGAGAAAAGACCAAAGAACAAGGGACAGCTTGTACTTAAAACAGACTGCATCTGAAAGGAGAGAGTGAAGAGCTGTCACAGCCCTGAAACCTCCAGGTCTGTCTGATCCTTGACAGAAGCTTTCATCCTCAGCTCATGGTGCTTAGGGTCCAGAGCCAGAAGGGAATTATCAGTATCAGCTCTCCTTGCTTGCTCATCTTGATTCAGCACAGCATCTCTTCCCTCAGCCCTTCCCTAGGCCATGCCAGCTGTTGCAGGCAGCACTGTGGCTGCTGGCCTGGAGGCACCTTCCCAGCAGGAAGAAGCCTGGATCATCTGTGCCTCTGCAGCTCTGGCTGTGGGGCTTCAGGAGAACACTTACCTGACCTGTCTGCTTTGTGAAACAAGCAGGGTCACAGCCATGTCAGCTTTCAGTTGACTCTGCTGCAGAAAGCCTGGAAGAAGCTTTGGGTATGTGCTAGGGCTTCAGGTCTGGGAGCAGTGGAGCAGGAGCAGTTCATGGCTGTAGGACTGGTTATAGGAGTTCTAGGATGTTTACACTTAGGTTAGCTGGGATCAGTCTCAGTTTCCTGTGGGTAGACCTCTTGTCTGACCCTGTTCCAGCCAAACCAGCAGCAAACTGGGACACTTTGGCATCAGGCTGGCCCAGGACTCTCACCAGGGAGATGCTGAGTGATGCTATGAGCTTTGGAAAGCAGAGGTGTGATCCTTCTGTGCCTGGTTCTTCATCCATGCCAAAGGGTTGCAAAGACACCTGCCTGCTTCTCAATTGCTTTGTCTCCTTCCATGGGGCTGAGACCAAGTCCTGGCAGCAAGCTAGTGTTCTGCTGAGCTGAAGCCTTGCTCTTGGGCAAGCACTGCACAAGCTGAGCTGCTGCACAGGAAGATCTTCTTCCCTGGCCAGCTTTACTCTGCTCTCAGCACAAAGATAAAGACAGAATTAGAGTGTAGGGAACAAGAAGAACTTCTTCTTGAGTGGTGGCTGCCTAATAGGTTGTGACAGGAGAGTGGACACCTCAGAGGTCGGAGCATTCCAGCCTCTGCACTGCCAAGGGATAACTCACTCTAGGCCAAGCTATTTGTTCAAGCTGTTCTGCAGAGCCTGGGGGCTAAGGACCCCACCAGGCCCTTGGGCAGGCTGAGAGCTGAAAGCTGGTTTGAAGCTGCAGTGATGCCAAGGCTGATGAGCTGGGGGCTGCAGGCTGGGGCCAGGCTGCTCATGGGCTCATACCTCTGCAGTGCCTACAATTGAGCAAACAACAGGCACTGGCACTTTGCTCTTGGCCATGGCATCACTGAATTTCAGGGCTATAAAAAGAGGACTCAGAGCCACAATAAGGCAAAAGACTGGTGGATCACTCAGCTGGATGANGAGGTCTCACCAGAGCAGAGTAAAGTGGCAAAATCACCTCTCTGGCTCTGCTGGCCACGCTTCTTTTGATGCAGCCCAGGATGCGATTAGCCTTCTGGGCTGCCAGTGTGCACTGTTTGCTCATGGCCAGCTTCTTGTCCAGAGGCAACAGGAAGACTTAATTCCTCATGTGTTCCAAATGCTCTGCTGTTGCTGCCCACACTGGGCTAGCTGTAAAACCTCCATGCTTCTAAAGGATGCTGTGGCAGTTGCTGAGCAAGAAATTCTGCCTGAACTCCCTGGAAGAGATGATGGCCCTCACAGCAAGCCTCACAGCCCCCAGCCCTGCCCAGTTACTTCCCCACCCTCCTCTGCTTATGGAATTCCCTTTATCCTATCCCATCTAGTGCCAAAGGTGACACAGAATCACAGACTGTTAGGTATTGGACCTCTGGAGATCATCTAATGCAACCCCTGCCAGAGCAGCAGAACCTAGAGCAGCTTGCACAGGATGTGTCCAGTTGGGTTGGGAATCTCTCCAGACATGGAGACTCCAGCACCTCCCTGGGCTCCATCAGTCTCAGAGGAAAGAAGTTCCTCCTCCAGAGGCTGAAGCCATGCCAAGGTGCTGCACTGGGCTTTGCTCTATTTGCTTCTGCCTCTCAGTGCTCTAGATTTGGCCTTTGCCTTTGATATTTGTGTCTCCAGTCCTTCCCCTCCCAAGTACATTAGTTGCCATGGAAACAATTATTTCCTGGCTGGGAGTAATCTTCATGGCAGCCACAAAAGCAGCAAAAAGTCAGCTCATGTGCTGCACCTTCCACTTCATTCAGTTAGTTGCTAATTAGCTCTTCCCTTGGAAGTGATCAAAAACTCTGCCACCAAGAAGCTGTCAGGGAAAAACCTCTGAGTTTGGGCTGGTTGCTTTGATCATTCTGGGCTAGCTTTGCATGAAGCAGAGACACCCAACAGGTAGGTGCTGAGCACTGGAGGAGGACCAAAAGACATCAGCTGGAGGTAAGAAGCATCCAGCATCTCTCAGCATAGGTGCAAAGCAGGAAGGCTCAGCAGAGTCCCAGAGTGATGGAGCTGGCAGGGGACAGTGTCCCAGAGCAGTGACAGGGAGGACTCTGGGGTGGACACTTCACTTGAGAAGCCAACAGAGCTCACGTAACATGAGTACAACTCTTCTCCTGGGCAAGGCAGGGAGAGAAAATCTCACTCACTTCTTGCTCTGTGCCAAATTAATGGGTTCTCACTCAGAAAAAAGAGTAGCTGTGGCACTTGGTG
Organism: Bucco capensis; assembly: GCA_013396975.1. Taxonomy (NCBI): domain Eukaryota; kingdom Metazoa; phylum Chordata; class Aves; order Piciformes; family Bucconidae; genus Bucco; species Bucco capensis. Next base: position 277,133 of record VWZO01022639.1, on the reverse strand, counting down.
ACACGAGTGAGTGGCATGAGGGTGCTAGGTTCCCAGTATCCCAGTATGTCAGGGGTTGGAAGGGCCCTAGAAAGATCATCTAGTGCAACCCCCCTGCCAGAGCAGGATCACCTAGACCAGCTCACACAGCAATGTGTCCAGGCAGCTCTGCAATGGCTCCAGACAAGGAGGTTGACCATTGGACTTGGTGATCTTAGAGGTCTTTTCCAACCAGAGTGATTCTCTGATTTATGTGCTGAGAAATAAAGCAGGGACCCCACCAGCATCTCTGTGCTGGACATCACAACCAGTTCCAGCTCAGGGGCTGCTGGGCCAGACTCTGCTGTCAGACAGATCCCATGCAGTTGTTCTTCCAGAAAGGAATCCTTGTTTGTAATATCCAAGGCTTTACATCAATGAGAGATGATTCAACTTCCAAATCAGGCTCTCCCAAGACCTCTGATGGCCCCACAAGTGCCAGGTCACCAAGTGAAGCATCAACACATGCTGAGTGCTACCTGGCTGCTCCCAGCTTCACTCACACCTCACAGGGCTACTCCAGCCCTGCTGGCCCAAAGGTTCCCCTCCCCTTGGCTACAGGCAGCTCAGTGGAAATGGTACGTGGCATCGAGTGCTAGCCAGGTTTGGGGAAGCAGGCTGAGCTGGATCCAGGGGTGAGAGGCAAAGAGGAGTCTGAGCAGAGCATGTCCTCCTGCCTCTGCCCAAGGAGAAGCTGTTCCTCTGAGGATGCTGCCAGCTGGAAGCCTCCCTGCTGGCTCCAGTGCTGCTGAATGGGAGAGGTCAGAGGAGCACTCCTGGGTCTCTGCTAAGAGCTGATGTTCCAGAGCCAGGCTAATATTAGCAACCAAACAAGCTCTGTGGTGTGGAAGGGAACAGGCAAAAAGCAGACTGAAAAAAAATAAATCAGCTGATCCCAAATCACTCCCAAAAAAGATGATGTCTCCAGGGATCCATCCACAAGGGAAAAAAAGCCAGGGAAAGCCCCTGGATTGTGATCAGCCCCTGAGGAGCTGGATCTGCAGGCCTGGCTGTGTCAGTAGGATGGGGCAGACTGGGTGAGTTCTCCTCTTCATTTCTGCACAGGGATAATCTGCTGCAGCTCAGCTCCCACGAGAGCACTGGACCCTTCCTGCTCCCTCTGCTTGGCAGCCACTGCAGCAGAAAATTGCTATTGACATCTCTGAAGGTTAGGAGCAAGGCTGCATTCCCCTTCACCTTCCCTGGGAGCACCTCCTGCCCCAGCACCCCTCTCTCCTTGGCCAACCACTTGGCTGCTTCCAGAAGCCACAGGACCCTGGGCTACCTCTGTGGGGATTTTCTCTGCCTGGGGACTGTCACCCTGTGGAGTGGCCATGGGCTGGGGAGGAGTGCCTGCTGCCAACTGCTGAACATGGCCACCTCCAGGTGCCATGAGTGGCAGCCTGTCAGATGTCACCAGGATGCTCATCCCTGAGTCATCCCTGATGCCATCCCATGG
>VWZO01022639.1:251576-265461 GCA_013396975.1 Bucco capensis | reverse complement strand
CCTCCGCCCCCCCCCCCACCCCCCGCCGCTGTTCCCGGGGCCGGGCAGGCCGCGCCTGCCTACCGCTTCCTTTCCCTTTCCCCGCTCTCCCCCATGTTGTCGGCCGTTCCCGCCCGCGCTGCCGCGTGGCGCCTGGCTCAAGATGGCGGCGGCGCGGGGGGAGCGGGGGCGCTGCGGCGGGGCCGGCGCCCATTGTCCCGGCCCGGTAAGGCTCCCCTGCGCCTGAGGCCGCGGGCGGGCGGGTGGCTGATGAGGCCATTCTTCTCCCTCTCCCCCTAGCTACGGCTTCGTGGAGTTTGAGGACTCCCGAGACGCTGACGATGCCGTTTACGAGCTGAACGGCAAGGATCTGTGCGGGGAGCGCGTGATCGTGGAGCACGCCCGCGGCCCCCGCCGCGACAGGGACGGGTACAGCTACAGTAGCCGCAGTGAGTAGGGGCCCGTCTTTCTGCGTGGTTTTGAGGCTGCTTCGGGCAAGGGGCAGGAGGCGAGGGGAGTCAGCTCGGCTGTGTTGTTGGCAGGCCAGAGCCGGGGGTGCTGGAGCGGATGGGACTGAGTCCCGTGGGATGAGGGGGTGGGGTGTCGCTATCTCGGCGAGCACGGTAGGAGGGGATAGCTGGTGCATCGCTGGGAGCAAGCTATCTGCTGACTTGGTGCTGCAAGACGTTTTTCCTGGCACCGGTGTTGCACTCAGATATCTCCTAAGAAACTTAAGAGGGCAAATATGTGAAGCAATTCTGGCTGCAAAATTGTGGCCTTTTAGAAAGGGTTTCTAGTTAACTAGAAACAATATGCTCTGCTAATTTAAGGGCTGTTGGGAGCATTTAGATGAAACAGTGATGTTGCATCACTAATGTTAATGAATAAATACTGTTGCATAATTGGGGTGGAAGCACTCAGCTGTGAACTTTCGTGTGAATGTTTCAGTTGAATCTATAGAAGGGGTGGGGGGAGGTTTTCAAAATCCATTTTCTAAGTGGGGGATAATTGTAAATATTTCTGTGTTCAGCTCACTTGCATAGCTTCTCGAGCTGAACTATGTAGAACTTAACTGGCCTAGTGCTGTAATTGAAAGTACTAGGGTTGATCTCTCAGTAATCTGTAGAAGCTTGGTGTTTGGAGGGGGGGGTGGGTATCTTTGTCTTTTTCTTTAACAAGAATCAAATGTTAATGTTGTTTTAAAATTGTTGCATGTTCAATTCAAACCTTTTTAACAAGTCCTTGATGTTTCAATTTAAAAGTGACCAGTGGGGCTGAGGCTGTGTCCACTGAGGCTAAGATGACTGCCTTTCCTGATTGGCCATGGCTTTTCCATACATTGTGTGACCCTTGCCCTATGACCCTTTGGCTGACCTTACCGGAAGCCATGACGACAGCAGCCTTTTGCCATTAGACGCAGGGTGATGGTGAGGATTCCAAGGGTTAGACAAAACTGGTTAAACTGAACTAGGTGACTGTTACCTTGCGTGGGTTGTGGCCAAACCACCACCAAAAACCTCATACTGTGATGTAAGTACTTAGTGTAACTAGTAAACGTTTTTGTAACAAATGTAGAAATGCATGTAAATCAGTTAAGTTTTATCTTTTACAATGTTCTGTAAAATAAAACTTAGCAAGGTGAATCTAATAAGGAGCAGTCACTCTCTAACAGATCGTAGGAGTGCAGACGGGTAGGATTTTAGTCTGTTTGATTTGCCATTAATATAGCTCATGGCAAAAAAAAAAATATGCAAAATTTTATTGGAGGCTTAGAGAAATAAAGTCCTACTCCAGTAAATGTATCTGTTGAACTAACTTTTTCAGAACATTGACTTTTTTCCTTCGTGCTAGGAGAAGATCTAACTTCCTCTCTTTGTACAATCAAGGTGGGGGTGGTGGCGGCTATAGCAGTCGGAGACAATCTGGAAGAGATAAATACGGACCGCCCGTTCGTACAGAGTACAGGCTGATTGTTGAGAACCTTTCCAGTCGCTGTAGTTGGCAGGATTTAAAAGTAGGTATCCACATTCTATCACAGACCCTGGTTGAACTAGCAGGAAGCAAGAACTTCCTTTAATTATCAATGTTCATTTTGACTTAAGTGGAAGTAATTGAGAGCTGTTTGTACCTGAATGTTTACGTGCAGTTAACAGCTCTTGTGTTTGCTGGGACTTGTCTTAAGCAAATGTACTTGCAGAATGTAAGCATGTGGAATAGTTGATGTAATTCTTCATGTGGAATGGTTGATGTAATTCTTCACCTGCTCCCTGAAGGATTTCATGAGGCAAGCTGGTGAGGTGACCTATGCAGATGCTCACAAAGAACGTACAAATGAAGGCGTGATCGAGTTCCGGTCTTACTCGGACATGAAGCGTGCCCTGGACAAACTGGATGGCACAGAGATAAATGGAAGGAAGATCAGGCTGGTTGAAGACAAGCCAAGGTCAAGCCACAGGAGATCTTATTCTGGCAGCAGGTCAAGGTAACTTTGGCGCCATGTCAGTCTCTGCTTCAAGACTACTTACACTAAGAATGGATATAGGTCTTTCTACTTGCACTAGTTGATACTTTAGGAATAGGATGATGCCTGAGGATGTAGAAGGAATTATTTCATGGAGTACAGCAAATCAGGTTGAGAGGTTTCTACATGTGAAATATCAGATATAATTCATAGGCAATCTATCCAATCTAGGTGGTTTAACAGTACATTTTGATGTGGCTGTAATTGTTCTTGAAGTTCTTGAGCAACTTTTCTTTTCTGGCTAGCCTAACAGGGTACAGCAGGCACAGAATCACAGAACGTTAGTGGTTGGGAGGGACCTCTGGAGATCATCTAATCCAACCCCCCTGCCAGAGCTGGAGAACTTAGAGCAGCTTGCACAGGATGTGGCCAGTTGGGCTTGGAATCTCTCCAGACATGGAGACTCCAGCACCTCCCTGGGCAGCCTGGGCTCCACCACCCTCAAAGCAAAGAAGTTCCTCCTCCTGTTCAGCTGCAACTTGCTGCCTGCTAGTTTGTGCCCATTGCCTCTAGTGCTGTCCCTGGGCACCCCAGAACCAAGCCTGGCCCCAGCCTCCTGCCCCCCACCCTGTAAGGATTGCTAAGCACTGCTCAGCTCTCCCCTCAGGCTGCTCTGCTCCAGCCTAAGCAGCCCCAGCTTTCTCAGCCTCTGCCCAGCACAGAGCTGCTTAAGTCCCCTCAGCATTTCAGTGTCCCTTCTCTGTGCCCTCTCCACAAGTTGCCTGTCTCTTAAACAGGGACATCCTTCCTTTTCCCTGTCTCTAGGTCACGCTCTAGGAGGAGGTCGAGAAGCAGGAGTCGTAGGAGTAGGAGCAGCCGCAGCAGGTCCCGGAGTGTCTCCAAAAGCCGTTCTCGGTGAGTGGAATTGTTCTCTGACAGCAATTGCTAGTTATGAATTGCGTGATGCTTACAAATGCTATACAGAGACACCTGAGTTCCTGCAGAATAAAAGCTGTCTCTTTTTGGAAGCTCTAAATCCAGGTCACGCAGCAAAGATCGCTCCCGCTCCAGATCCAAAAGCAGGAAGTCTAGATCCAAGAGCAAATCGAAACCCAAGTCTGACAGGGGCTCGCGCTCCCACAGCAGATCCAAGGAGAAGTCGGAGAAGTCTCGCTCCAGATCCAGGTCCAGGTCTCGATCTCCCAAAGAAAATGGTAAAGGAGATGCTAAGTCTAAGTCCAGGTCAAGGAGTAGGTCTCGTTCCCATTCTCCTCAGCAGCAGCCATCGGCCAAGGCTCGCTCCGAGTCGCCACCCAAAAGAGCTGCGTCCAGGTCCCGCTCCAGGTCTCGCTCAAAGTCTCGCTCACGATCAAGATCTAGTTCAAGAGATTAAGACTAGAACTCTCCTCTCCCATTGCACACTGTTCTGGAACATTTTCCTACTTGTCAGGCCATTAGTGTTACGTTAGTTCTTCAGAAGTTGGTTTTTTTCCTCTTGCAGGACTGAATGGCCTAAAGAACTTAAGTCATGAGGCATAAAGGGTTAATTTGGATCCCAAATTGGACAGGATGAGATGGGCTGGTGGTACAAAGCAGGAAAAGTCCCCCCTTTTGTAGAAAATTCAGCTAAGAGTTTGATTTTATAGCAGGAGTAACTTCACTACTCTTCAAAGTGGTTTTTATATTAAAAATAAACTGAATATAAACAGGCTGAAATTTGGGCTTTTGGGGAAGTATTTTTTTCCTTTTTTTTTTTTTCATGGTTTTAGAACTATGAGTATCATTAGCTTAGTAGGTTACAGCTTGCAGGATTACCTTGCTGGGCAGGTCAGATAATTCTTTGGTTTATCTTAATTCATGGAATCAGGCTGCAAACTGTATTACTTGGGTAACAATACTAGGGAGATTTTTAGACCAGCAATAAACTCGAGTGGGAGCAGCTGTGTTGGAGCTTAACTTGCCAAAAGAACATTCCCTCCCCCAGTCTGACTGTATTAGAGGTACTCTGGAACCTGTATCATACAGTATTGCTCAAACAAATCCTACTTCTCAGACTTGAAAGAATGAGAACTTGGACTTCTTTGTTTTGCTTGAATATCAAGTGTCACTGTTGTCAGACACTAAGATGTCTCATGGATGTGGTCTGAGTCACTAGTATGTTGTATGGTTTGTCAGCCTCTAAATACCTATTGGACATGAAAACTAGGTAAATAAAAGTGTCTTCCCTCCTTTTTGACTCCTTTATGTTAACATTTTGCTTCAGACTAGGAGAACTATAACCCTGTTGTATGTAAGTCTGAACTTTATTGGAAATGTAATCTCTTTGGAGCTAGAGTTCTAGTCTTAACAAAGGCTTTGCTAAACCACAGTTGCCAAGTCACTGAAAATTGTGGAATAGGACTCATCCCCAAAATTGCCCTTTCTAGCTCAATTGATTTTTGTAACATGCAATAGCAACCAGTAGAACTGCCTTGTACTCTTTATACAACGTGTAGTTTGACTTGTATAAAATTAAATTGGTGACTCAAACTGTTGTCTTTCTTGCAGTGTAATGGGATTCTTTCTCTGCCTCGTGCTGGGGAAATGACAGTTTATCCTGCTTCCCTCTTTTTGCTGGAGGAACTTCAACTTGGGAGCAGTTGGAATGCCCTTGCTTTTGTGCTAGCCAGCCAGAGCAGCTAAGCAACCAAGTCCTCTGTCCCAGTGCATTGACCTTCTTTCAGGTGTGACTAGCTGTGAAAGCAGCACCTCTGGTCAGGATTTAACACACCTGTTCAGGCAGGAGGAGCTCCTCAGTGGCATCTTCAAATGCAGCTTGTTGCCAGCTTGGTTTGTTTTTTTTTTCCTGGAATTGCTTGAGGATCTAAACAGTTCTCTGAAAATTAGTAGTCAGTTTCATAGTATCTCTGGATCATTCCTAGCAAGCCTGAGCTTTTGCCTTTTCCTTAGGAGAAGCTGTGCTGCTACAGGAAGGGATCCCAGGATGAGGAGAGTTAGTTTTGCCTAAGCTCCTATTCCTACTGGAAGCTGAATGGAAGTGGGGACATAGATTGTGTTGCCACACGTGGGGTGCTGTTGCTTTTCTGCTCTACACTTCCATGCTGTTTCTGTCCCAAGCCTGGTAAAGCAGCTGTATTTTGAGCTGCCAAGCTAAGCTTTCTCAGGAGTGTTTGTATATGTTTGGAGTCTTACAGGTGCTTCTGGTATGACTAAATCTGCACTTCTGCAGAGTGCATTTAGTAGGAAAGTTTTATTCTCTGAGATGACTACTGTTTTGAGTTAATTGGTGATAAGTAATCTTGTTTAAAACAAATGAAAGCTGCTGTGGTTAAGGTAGATTTGAACATAGTGACTAGAATTCCATGCTATAGTTGTGATCAGTGCAGGTAACACCTTCCCTGCATTGGATTTTAGTGGTAGGGAAGTACAGGGGACTTGGCTGCAGGAGTTAGACTATGCAAGAATGGTTTCATGCAGTTTGGTAGCCCTTGTGGAAATACTTGCCTCACTTAAACTTGTGGACACGAAAGCATTATGCCCCTTTGATTTTATTGATGCTGATCATGGAGTAGGCCAGAGTTGATGGTTAGCCTTCAGGGCTCTTCAGGAAAACAGGACACACTCCTGGAAACAACTGAGCTTGGGGTCAGCTGATGAAGAGATTGATATTTTCAGACTCTCTGTATATCTTTGCAGTAGTAAACCAAGATGTTAACAATGACTTCTTTGCAGGTGCTTGTAGGTATCAGTAACAGTTTGTTCCTAGAACTGATTCTCCAGTGCCAGCATGAGAATGTTTTGGCCTTGCAGTTAGCTGCTAGCACCCCAATCTTAGTTAATGATACATAATGATGGCTTTTAGCTTCTGAAATGAGGTTGTTAGTGACAATGGTTATGTTGGAATTCATCTTTATTCATGAATGACTTCCCGGGAAGGGCCTAGCTGGGACTTAACCAACTTGTGTCTACCTCCTTTAAATAGCAGAGCTTGCTTTTGCTATTGCTGGAGTCCCACGTGATGCCTCCCTTGGCTGCTGTGCAAGAGAAACAGCCCTTCACTCTGCAAATGAAGCAGGGATTCCTTGGCATCACTTGCTCCTTCTGCAGTGGTTTCCTCTAGAAAGCTAGGATTTCAGTAGCAGCAGATACTGAACCAGTGCAGTTCAGTGTAAGGCTTGTTGATAGCTCAAGGACCCACCAGCAGATCCCTGTCACCATGTTCCCTCTGGATCTGTCAGCACCATGGTTTGCAGAGGTGGAAGACACTGTCTGCTGTGGCTTTGTGATCACAAGTGTGCTTATTTCTGAGGTCCCTTGTAGGTGTTCCAGAAGTGAGGTCTGGATAAATGTCTTGAGCTTCAGAGGAGAGTGGAAGACCATGGAATGGTGTGTCTTGCAGCTGGAACCTCTGCTTTGCCTTGACCTGCACTAGTAACAATAGCAACTGGCAAAACCTTGAGCATTGCTCATCTTAGTTTTTAACCTCACTGTGGAGTTAACCTTTTCAGGGATGTGCAGGTCTTGGGCACCTGGCTTTTGTCTGCGTTTGGTGTAAGTTGTTCTTAAAAGAGATCAGCTGTGGAGTGCAGGATTGGCTTAAAATGGTAGTGTCCTGTAGCAAATGGTGAAGGAGAAGTTGACACTACTGTCAAAAAGAAGTGAAACTTAGCCTCTGAGACTCTCTGGAGTCTGTTCTAGCCTTTTCCTTTGTTCAGAGTACAGGCAGGGATGCTTTTTTTTTTAGTGTTCAGCATAAATGTAAGTTCTGTCCTTCAATCAGTAATTGCTGGGATGACAAATAGCTGCTTTAAAGTTAGAGGATGAAAGCTCCCTGCTGCAGCAGGTTCACCAGGATTGCATCCAGGTGGGATTGGGAAGGCTCTAGAGAAGGAGACTCCATAACCTGTCTGGGCAGCCTGGGCCAGTGCTCTGGCACCCTCAAAGGAGAGGAGACCTCTGCCCTTTAGTGTCTCACTTAAAGCCTGGCAGACAGTTTCTCCTTCAAGTAGGTGGTGAGTCAGAGTGCACTTCAGGAAGTGAAGCTCTCTTCTTTCCATGCTTTGGCTTCTAGCTCAGTGCTTTGCTGGAGAAGAGAACAAATCCCTCATGCACTGGTCTGGGGAGGAAGCCAGCTGCCAAATGGGCTTATTCCAGATCAGTGACTTGACTCCAGTCCTGAGGATCAAATGAGGTAGAGCTTTAGAGTTTGGGGACTGTGGTGGGTATTGATTGTCCTCAAAGCCAGTGAAGGGGGCAGAGGAATAGAGATGCTTGTGTCCTCTTTGATGCCAAGGCCCAGAAAGGCTTACACATTAGCCTTCACACCCACACCAGCAGAGTTCCAGAAGCTGGTAACACTGCTATTGGAGTCCGTGCAACTGCTGCTGCTTCAGGAGTCACTGTGAAAAGGCCTGGAGCCTGTCTGAATGGACAGGCACAGACCTGCTTCATGCTGAGTGTACAGAAATCAGGGCAGGGGATGGACTAAGAACAAGAAGATTTAGAAGGTGCTGTCCCAAAGCATAACACTTGGAAATGGTCATTTACATCACCTCATGAAGAGAAAACATCCAGTGTGTTGGCTTGCTGGGAGGAAGAGCACAATGTCTCTGTACCCCAAACCAGATGTTTCACCTAGCAGTGTGACTGTGCTTAGACTAAAGTCAGTGACACACTTTTTTTTCTTACTAGAACATTTCTACCTCTGAATTTTGTGGGTTTCGAGTCCATTCACAGCTGGGATATGACTGTCTGCAGGAGCAGTGGGGAGGGGTGTTGAGAACATGGGTGCTGGCTTTGTTATTCACACCTGGAATAACTTGAACTGATTCCAATTCCTCCTTCAATCTGGTTCAGGTTGGCATTGGAAGGTCCACAGAGCAAAAGCTGTGAAAGCAGGAATTTGGCTCAGGAAAATTGAGCTGAGCTGGTGTTGAGGTGATGCTAAATGCTGTGATCATTTGAAAGATGCCTAGGTCAAATGTTGATGAAAAGCTAAAGGTCCTGTGACAAAATGAGCAGATCTTTGCTGGGTTTCTTGTGCACTCTCTGATGTCTCTGGAATGTGGCTAGGAATTGCATTGCTTTAAGAGGTAAGAAGCAAAACTTAGGACAAAGATTGCTTTGCATAGTGGCAGCTAACTACCTGCTCTTGGGATCGTAATGGTATCTGTTAACACTGTGACCAGCCCTTTTCCCCCTGTTTTCTTCTGTTGGTTAGGTGGAAAGAATCAAAGAGCAGAAGGTGGGCCCTGAACTCCCCAAGCTGCTTCACACATATTCTTTCTGCTAAACCTGTATGTAGATGTTGGAGGAAGTTTCAGTTGTTTACTAACCCAATAAAAACATTGAAATGAACAAACTGCTCTGAAGTGGCTCATAAACTTCTACCCTTTTAGCTCTAGATGACAATGTCTTAAGATGGTTGGGTGAACATCAGAGTGCTCCTGTGTAGGAAGGAATGGATCAGAGCAGCTGGTGGGAGCTATACCTCTGGAGTAAGAGTGGCAATAGGAAGATGTCTCCAGGTCATGCTTGCTTCAGGATGTACTTCACAACAGTTCATCCTCATGCTGAAGTTCTGGATGTGATTTGGGGTGATTCACTGACTCAAGGACTGCACATGCTCTTGTTCCCAGAGAGGGACTTGTGCTGGGTGATCTACTTTCATTTAAAATAGCTCAAGCACTCATTTTTAAACACGAGTGGTTTTCCTCATTTTGAAAGCCAAAGCTCAAGTTTTGCTCCAGTGTTTTGCCTTTGGGCAAGAACTGAGTACAGGGATTTCAGGGAAAAACACTGAAACTAGGGGAGGGAAGAATGCAGCCTGTGCTGTGGTGGGGGAGTGACTTGGGCAAAGCTTCCACTGGTGTGTGCAGCTCCTAGAACAGGATTATCCTGCAAATGGGAGTAAGAAAAGTTAGTGTTGTTGAGTCAGTAGGTGCTAAATAGCTCAGATCACCACAAGGTACAGCTGCACCCTGTTGACCTGCTAGTTGAAGAGTGATGATGTTTCTCCTAGACATGGGTGAAGTGCAAAAAGCTTTCCCTGCACAGCATTTGTGTTCTGGTTCTGCTCAGTGTCAGCTGTCAGCATCCTAGCTCAGCAGCACCATGAGAGGACAAGAATACAGCTAATAGCCTCTCATGATCACAGCAATGTGACAGTGATGCTGTGCAGTCACCTTGGGAGGCAACAGGAGGGTGCAATAGCTGCCTTTGGGTGGCATCTCCTCTTCTGCTCAACTGCTACAAGCATGTGGAGGAAGTGCTGACAGCCACTGGGAGACAGGAGGAAACGGTTTGGAAGAGTCTCTCTGCTCACCTCATCTGGGACTCTGCTCAGTGGAATCCACCCCTTGCCATCATTGAGGTGTCACCTCTGCACATTTGGCAGCCCAGAGCAGAATTGTTCTGTAGTCCTCCATGCTCTAAAGACCTCTAGAAAGTGTGAAGCTGAGGTGCAGGATTGCAGTGCCTTGCCCAGGGGGAAGAAGAGCAACCAGTGCCAGTTTNGACTCCTGTTCCACTTGCCATCAACCCAGCTCCCCTGATCTCTCTCCATGGGGCTGCTCTCCAGCCTCTCATCTCCCAGTTGGTACATAAAAGCTCAGAGACTTGACAATGAAGGTTGTGGAAGCTGAGGCACAGGAGTGAGAAATGGTGTGGTATTGCAGCAGCCAGAGAGCTTGCTGGGAGGTCAGGGGTGCCTCTTGTTTTTTATGCCTGAAGTAGTTGTTTCCCAGGAATTGCTCATTCTGAATTCATTATTTCTCTATGACTAGCATGTCCATGAACAGGGCACNAGGGAAAAACACTGAAACTAGGGGAGGGAAGAATGCAGCCTGTGCTGTGGTGGGGGAGTGACTTGGGCAAAGCTTCCACTGGTGTGTGCAGCTCCTAGAACAGGATTATCCTGCAAATGGGAGTAAGAAAAGTTAGTGTTGTTGAGTCAGTAGGTGCTAAATAGCTCAGATCACCACAAGGTACAGCTGCACCCTGTTGACCTGCTAGTTGAAGAGTGATGATGTTTCTCCTAGACATGGGTGAAGTGCAAAAAGCTTTCCCTGCACAGCATTTGTGTTCTGGTTCTGCTCAGTGTCAGCTGTCAGCATCCTAGCTCAGCAGCACCATGAGAGGACAAGAATACAGCTAATAGCCTCTCATGATCACAGCAATGTGACAGTGATGCTGTGCAGTCACCTTGGGAGGCAACAGGAGGGTGCAATAGCTGCCTTTGGGTGGCATCTCCTCTTCTGCTCAACTGCTACAAGCATGTGGAGGAAGTGCTGACAGCCACTGGGAGACAGGAGGAAACGGTTTGGAAGAGTCTCTCTGCTCACCTCATCTGGGACTCTGCTCAGTGGAATCCACCCCTTGCCATCATTGAGGTGTCACCTCTGCACATTTGGCAGCCCAGAGCAGAATTGTTCTGTAGTCCTCCATGCTCTAAAGACCTCTAGAAAGTGTGAAGCTGAGGTGCAGGATTGCAGTGCCTTGCCCAGGGGGAAGAAGAGCAACCAGTGCCAGTTTGTACTTCAAGCTTACTCCTGTTGCTTCATGGTTTGTAAGGTTTCCATCAGGCTTTGGGTTCAGATGAGCACAGGACATGTGTTTGGGTGAGGAGAGCAGTGACAGGCACAACCACCTGCAGGTGCTGCCCTCCTGGGAAGAGCAGAATGCCTGGGGAGGAATCCTGGCCCTGCTGGAGTCTGCACCAGTTAGCTCTGCTGGTGGTCAGGACACACTGGAGTCTGATAAGCCATGTCAGAACAAATGCAATCATTAAAGCATTATTAAGAGCTAATTAAACAAATGTTCATAGAACCATAGAATATCTCAAGTTGGAAGACACCCATAAGGATCATCGAGTCCAAATCTCTGCTCCTTGCAGGACCACCTAGAACTAAACCAGATGCTCCCTGAACTCTTGATAGGCTTGGTGCTGTCACCACTTCAGTGGGGAACCTGTTCCAGGGAGCAACTACCCTCTCCAAAGAGTCTTTTCCTAATGCCCAGGCTGAACTCCTAAGCCTTGCCCCCGAGCCCTTGGTCACCTCCCCTGGCCACACTCTAATAGTTTGATGTCCTTCTTGCACTGAGGCACCCAAAACTGCACCCAGGACTTGAGGTGGGGCCACAGCAGTGCAGTGCAGAGTGGGACAATCACCCTCCTCCAGCAGCTTGCTCTGCTCTGCTTGATGCACCCCAGGCCATGGTTGGCCCTTTGGGCTGCTAGAGCATGCTGCTGACTCCTGTTCCACTTGCCATCAACCCAGCTCCCCTGATCTCTCTCCATGGGGCTGCTCTCCAGCCTCTCATCTCCCAGTTGGTACATAAAAGCTCAGAGACTTGACAATGAAGGTTGTGGAAGCTGAGGCACAGGAGTGAGAAATGGTGTGGTATTGCAGCAGCCAGAGAGCTTGCTGGGAGGTCAGGGGTGCCTCTTGTTTTTTATGCCTGAAGTAGTTGTTTCCCAGGAATTGCTCATTCTGAATTCATTATTTCTCTATGACTAGCATGTCCATGAACAGGGCACTGATGGGAGAAGGTAGATCCTGGGTTGCTTTTCACACAATCACAGAATCATTAAGGTTGGAGGAGCCCTCTAAGATCATCCAGTTCAACCATACCTAGCACCCCCATGTCACTAACCCATGGCCCTAAGCAACACATCTAAATGTTTCATAAACCCCTCCAGGGATGGTGACTCCAGCACCTCCCTGGGCAGCCTGGGCCAAGACTTAACCCTTGCAAGGAAGAAATTTCTCCTTATATCTGATCTAAACCTCCCCTGCTGCAACTTGAAGCCATTTCCTCTCATCCTCTCACTATTAACCCTGGAGAAGAGACCAAGAGACCTACCCCCAGCTCACTGCAACCTCCTGTCAGGGAGTTGCAGAGAGAGATAAGGTCTCCCCTGAGCCTTCTCTTCTCCACACTAACCAACCCCAGTGCCCTCAGCTGTTCCTCAGCACACTTGTGCTCCAGAGGCCTCCCTAGCCTCCTTGCCCTTCTCTGCACACACTCCAATGCCTCTGGGTCCTTCTTGGACTGAGGGACCCAAAATGACTTGAGTTTCACTCAAGATTCAAATCTATTTTGCACCTCCCCAGCATAAAAGGATTGAGATGGGAAGATCTTTGTCTGTACTGTGCCACTGAAGGTTTTTTGAAGGGGAGGAAGAAGTCAGTAGCAGTAAAGGAAATACCTGTTCCTTCCTGATTTTCAAGATCTAATTGCTTCATCAGAGTCTTTGACTTCATCTTCTTTACTGTATGAAAAGTTCTGGAGTGCAAAACTCAAGGTGATTAAAACTGGCAGATGCTCAGGTGAGAAACAAGGCGCTTGTTCCTGCATTCCCTGAGGGGAGCAAGAACACTCCTTGCCCTGGGCTCCAAGCAGGAGGTGGCCTGAGGGGCAGTAGCAGTCACTTCTCCCCAGCTTCTCCAACACCCATCGAGTGCTCTTCCCAGCAGCTTTCTGTGCCCTTCTGGTCCTTGTGCTTCCAGTCTTGGTTCCTTCCACCCCCACCTTCTGCAAGTAAGTGGGACAGACACTGTAAGCATCTAAGATGCCATAAAATACTGAAGAGTGGGTAGGCAAGCTGCCCTGGTTTTTGACCTGAGCACTTAGGAAGCACTACTCAGCACTGTGCAAGAGCAAGTCCTGCCTTTCCTGCAGAGAACTAGCTGGAGCCCCTTTGCTTCCCAGTGATGCTGGGGATTTGGTGTTAATGTGCTCTGGTTGTTCTTGGAGCCTGTTGGCAGGAGTGCTGGGAAGGAGAGGCTTCCCCCCCTTGCTGGGGGCTCAGCCCATGCTGCCTGAGGCTGGGTTTGGCCTCTAGGGTCTCTTGGCTACTGACAGAAGGAGACCTTACTACCTGTGATGTAGTCCAGCTGCACTCCGGGGGGTGGTTAGGCTAATATTAGTGACTCAGAGAAAAAGCAGCTTCACTTTTCAAGCCTTCCTGTCCCATCCGACCCAGGCAGAGATCCTCCAAGGGGCAAACCCTGTTTCGGCCACCTGACAGCCCCCGTGCCAGGCGACAAAGGGCGTTGCTGGGACCTCAGGGCTCAACACCCGCCTTGTGGTGACCAGAGCCATCTCCAGCCTCCTCCGTGCCACCTCCGGGCTCAACACCTGCCTATGGTGACCAGCGCCACCTCCGAGCTCCTCAGGGCTACCTTCAGGCTCCTCGGTGCCACCTCCGGGCTCCTCGGTGCCCGCCAGGCTCTGCCATGGGCAGGGGCGGAGGACCGAGGGGGTGTCGGCCTCGGGGCTGCGTGGCTCGGGGGCTCCGTTGCCATGGCGATACCTACTCCCCCTCCTCCTCCCCTCCCTTCCTCCCTCCCGCGCTCCCCAAAATCCTGCGGCGGGATTAAACGCTGCCACTGCGGCGTGGAGGAGGAGGCGGGTTGCCGTGGCGACGGCGCCCGTGAAGTG
>VWZO01022639.1:222658-251503 GCA_013396975.1 Bucco capensis | reverse complement strand
GCGCCGCGTCCTGGCCGGGGACGGCAGCGGGGTGGGGAGCGGCCGGGAGCGGCGAGGGCTGCGGGCTGCGGGCTGCGAGCTGACCTACCCTACCCTGTCCTGCCTGATCTACCCTGCCTGGTCCTGTCCCGTGCCCTGTTGCATCAGTTTAGGACTGTAGCATTCGTGTGCAGCAAAGTGTTTTTCTCGAGGCGAGGCACTGGCTGTGCTCACGAGCGAGGGATAGCTTATCAAAACAGGACGTGCAGGTGCTTATCTCCTTTGGCCAAGTGCCGTGCGGGCGCGGCTGCCGGTGCCGCGGGGCTGGCTGCCCCCAGCTGAGGGGCTGCGGGCTGAGGCACTGCCCAGGCGGGACCTAGCAGTGTCCGGCAGAGACAGGGAGTGAGACTGTTCCTCCCTGGCTTTCCCAAAGGATCCTCCCTGCACAGACAGAGGTTGGAAGCCCCTTCCAGAGCGGATGCTTGGCTGTGTTCCTTCTGTTGTTTCTCACACTGTCCTGGAGGCTGAAGATGAGAGGGCTGCAGCCCTTGGAAGGGTCCTGGAGCATGGAGAGCATCAGTCCAGTCTAGCAGGATGCAGAACCAACAGGCCGAGCTGTGGAGAGGATGCTCCACGGGGTCTAGGCCAGGTTCTGGGCTTAGTTCTTTACTAGTTATTGCAGAAGATAAGAGACTGGTCATGTGGAAATAGTTCAGGATCATGTATCAATTCTCTTTGGATGTTTTCACCTGCTTGTAAGTGTAACTTGCACTTTGTGGAAGAACATCCTGTGTTATGCCCTAACTCTGTGCAGGGCTGGATGCTGCAGCAGGGCTGCCACTATCAATAGGCAGTGGCTTATAGCAGCAGAGTGGAAGGTGGGACGTGGGTGTCCCCTTTGTGCCCAGTCAGAGCTGCCCAGGCTTCAGGCTGCCTTCTGGCTCCAGCACTGAGCTTGGATGGTGTCCCCATGAGCCCTTTGGGGTGGCACATGAGATTACTGGTAACTGCTCATTCTCCTCATGTGTGGCACTCTTAGGGGCAGCAGGTGACAGAATGACACAACCACAGAATGTTTGGGATTGGAAGGGACCTCTGGAGATCATCTAGTCCAATTTCCCCTGCCAGTGCAGGAGAACCTAGAGCAGCTTGCACAGGATGGGGTCCAGTCAGGTTTGGAGTATGTCCAGAGATGGAGACTCCAGCACCTACCTGGGCAGTCAAAAGTTCTGTTTGAATTAAAGGAAAGCTAACAGCTTGCACAAAATGAGGAGCTGGCCTTCAGACATTTGACCCAAGTGATGGATTAAGGGTAAATATCAGTTTTAAGTACCTGAGAAAGCAGACAGGTTCCCAGTGGGCATTAGGAAGCATCAAGACAGGTTGGCTGCCAAATTGATGCTGGTTTTCAGCTCACTCCAGTGTCCAGCAGAGTTACTCAGCTCCTTCAGTTCTCCTGACACTTAGCAGAGCTTTTCTGAAGTTGCACCTGGAGAGCCTTAAAGGTCTGAACCTCCTGTCAGCTGAATATCAGATATTTCTGATCCCAAACCTGTCAGCACTGGGAGGAAGAAGTAATCTTCCCCAAGGTGAACACTCCATCCCGCTATTTCCTCACTGGTTGTAACACCTTAAGCCTAATGTCTCAACCTTTAACATCCCAGACTTTGCCTTTTTTTAGTTTAATTCTTAACTGTACTTCAGTGAAATGATCTTCCTCTTTTCTCTTTCAAATTCAGATTGCATCCAAAGCAACCAAGCCATGAGCAGGTTCCCCTGCTTAGCCCCACAGCAGCCCTGCCTCCATGGCAGGCTGTGGGAAACAGGGCAGGTCCCAAATCTTCCCCCAGCCCAGTGTGCTCTGGCTCCAGCAGTGTCTGGGACACTTGGAGCAGCATTATCAGGAGGCATGAAGAGATCTATCATCCTGCTGGTTTTATGCTTAGCTCTGTGTGTCCACTGTGTGTGTGACTAAGACAGGAGAGCCCTCCCTCCCTCACCTGGGCACCAGGAGGCAATGCTTTTCTTCTTCCCAGCTGGCAGGGGCTGAGGCCATGCTGCTGTAGGCACCATCCTGCCTGCTGGAGCACAGCAGGGGCCAGCTGCTGCTCCAGGGACAGGGAGCTGGCAGGGCCAGCTGGGACATCAGGTCACCAGGCAAGGGGTGAGGGGGGATCAGCTCCCACTGCTGCTAGACAGCATCTGGAGATCAGTACTGACCATGGTGGGGGTCCCAGGACAGGTTAGTCATGGCCAGTAAAGCCCAGTAGTGCCCTCAGGGCCCTGGCACCTTGCCTACTCCTTGAACTTCATGGCTAAATGGGTTGAAAATCACCAGTCCTGTGAGAAACTCACCTGCATGCAGTGGGCTTCCTGTTCTACCTCCTGCTCCCTGGTTAACTCCTGTTACTTGGGAAATTATCTCCTACAGCCAGTTAGAAGATAAAGGATCTTAGATCAACAGGAGAACTGGAAGAGGAACTTCAGGGACCACTGCCTTCTCCAGAGTAGCATTTGTCAGCCCTCAGGCCCAGTCTGTGTCAGAGCAGGAGCCAGGAGCAGCCCTAGCTCTGCTCATACCATCCTATGGTGGTGCCAGGTAAGAAGAAACCCTTGTTCTCTGCAGGCTCTGAGGTGGGATCTCACAACAGGGGCTTTCCTGGGTCATGTTGGTACCAGCTGTGGCCTTCATGCTGTTCTCTCTTGGACTCAAAGGACCTTTAATATGTCTGACAGAGGTTTCTGCTGGGAGCTGGTGGAAAGGGAGGGACCATCACCCACAGCCTCCTTCTCCCTCCTTTGGCATGTTTGCACTTGTACCCAACTCAGTTTTTTCCTTGCTGTCTTTCAGTGTCCAGCTCTGTGCACAGGCAAGGTGATGGACAGCAGAGCAGAGATGGAGGTTGTGAGAAGCACAAAGGGGAGTGCCACTGGGGAGGTCAGTGTCCATGTGGTCACCACTGAGAGCACTGTGCAGAGCACCCACCTGCCAACAACTGCCTTCATCATACCAGGTATGCAGAGCTGGTCTCTCCAGCTGGGGCCTCCCCAGCTCCCTCCCCACACGTTCCTCCTGTATCTGTGCTCCATCTCAGAGCTTCTCTGTGGCTATCTCACATCACTTGGATGATTTGTGGCTGATAAAACCTCCTTTGAGTTTTAAACCAAAGGCCTGATGTCTGGGGCTCTGTGCCAGTGCAGCAGAGTGTGCTGGCTGCCTGCTCTGCAGAGCATCTGGGTTCCTGAGGTGCTGCATTGTCACAGAACCATAGGATATCTCAAGTTGGGATTGATAAGGATCATCAAGCCCAACTCCCTGCTCCTCACAGGACTACCTAAAACTAAGCCATATGACTGAGAGCATTGTCCAGNTCCTTGCAGGACCACCTAGAACTAAACCAGATGCTCCCTGAACTCTTGATAGGCTTGGTGCTGTCACCACTTCAGTGGGGAACCTGTTCCAGGGAGCAACTACCCTCTCCAAAGAGTCTTTTCCTAATGCCCAGGCTGAACTCCTAAGCCTTGCCCCCGAGCCCTTGGTCACCTCCCCTGGCCACACTCTAATAGTTTGATGTCCTTCTTGCACTGAGGCACCCAAAACTGCACCCAGGACTTGAGGTGGGGCCACAGCAGTGCAGTGCAGAGTGGGACAATCACCCTCCTCCAGCAGCTTGCTCTGCTCTGCTTGATGCACCCCAGGCCATGGTTGGCCCTTTGGGCTGCCAGAGGATGCTGCTGACTCCTGTTCCACTTGCCATCAACCCAGCTCCCCTGCTCTAGTGGGAGGTGTCCTTGCCCATGGCAGGGGCTTGCAACTCGATTATCTTTAAGTCCCTTGCAACCCTGACAGTTGTATGATTCTATGCTCTCTCTCTCCATGGGGCTGCTCTCCAGCCTCTCATCCTCCACTTTATACACCTACCCAGGATTACCCTGTCCCAGGTGCAGAATCTGGCACTTGCTCTTCTTAAGTGTCATACTCTTGGTGATTGCCCAGCTCTCCAGTCTATCCAGATCTCTCTGTAAGACTCCCTCTGCCCTCAAGGGAGTTGACAGCAGCTCCTCCTTTAGTACCATCAAGCACACTCCTGCCTCCAGATCATTTCTACAAACCTCCAAGAGCAGTGGGCTGTCAGACTGAGCCCTGGGGAGCTGCACTGCTGAGGGGCCAGCAGCCTGGTGTCACCCCATGTCCTAGAACTTGTTGAGCCCAACCCAGCAGCCAGCTCTTCACCCAGCAAAGAACTATGGACATGGCTAGCTGCCTTCTGGATATCTTGCCCAGAAAGATATTGTGACAGACAGCAGCAGAAGCTTTGCTAAAAGCCCCAAAGCCCACATCTGCCTTTCCTCAGCCAACCAGGTGGGTGACTTTGTTATAAAGATGAGATTAAGTTAGTGAAGCAAGTGAACCTGTGTTGGCCATGACCAATGACTGCATTGGCTCTCAAGTGGTTTTCAGTGACTCCCAGAAGAACTTTCTCCATGATTTTAGCAGGTGCTGAAGTGAGCCTGACAGGCCTTGTCATTTCCAGGGTCTTCCTTACCCTTCTTGAGATTTGGGACATCAATTTTCAGCCCAGCTTGACCAGTGTCTTTCAGGAGGTGTGCAGGCAAAGCATGGAAGTGTGTTAGATGAGATCAGGGGTGTTCTTTAGATCAAATCATCCACATTTTCCTGCTCCTGGTACCTGGGTCCCCCCCCATGGAGAGGCCCTGGGCTGCACAGTGTGTTCCTTTGACATGAAACGAAAGAGGAAGATGCAGTCCAAGAGCTCCCCAGGGCACTCCTACCACATCAGGGCATCCTGCTCAGGAGAAGAACAGTCTGAGGTTAGGGTGAGGTAGAACTCTTGCATGTGGTTAGTGTTGGTGCCACAGCCCAGCACAAGGCATTGCTGGCTGCAGAGCTCGTTGGGTCCCACTGCCTGCTCGTGGGTGCTTTAGCCTCCCAGGCTGAGCCCTCCTCTGAGACACCATGTCCTTTCTGTCATTTTCTGCTGCCTTTGAGCCTTCTTTGCCACAGTGAAGCATCCTGTGTCTGCCTCTGGTTGTTTGTTTCCTTTCTCAGCTTTGGGGAGGCCTCACCTCGAGTACTGTGTCCAGTTTTGGGCCCCTCAGTACAAGAGGGACATGGAGGTACTGGAGAGGGGACAGAGGCTACAAAGCTGCTAAAGGGCTTAGAACATAAGCCTGAGGAGGAAAGACTGAGGGATCTGGGCCTGTTTAGTCTGGAAAAGAGGAGACTGAGGGGAGACCTCATTGCTCTCTATAACTACCTGAAGGGAGGCTGTAGAGAAGCGGGAATTGGTCTGTTCTCCCTGGTGGAGAGTGATAGGATGAGGGGAAATGGATGGAAACTGCGCCAGGGGAGGTTCAGGTTAGATATTAGGAAGAATTTCTTTGCTGCAAGGGTTGTGAGCCATTGGAACAGGCTGCCCAGGGAGGTGCTTGAGTCCCCATCCCTGGAGGTGTTTAAGAGACAGGTAGATGTTGCATTGGGAGGCATCATTTAGCAGGTTGCTAGGGCTAGGACAAAGGCTGCACTGATGATCTTCAAGGTCTCTTCCAGCTGTAACTGTTCTATGATTCTATGATTCCCTCCTCAAGCCAATGCCACTGCCATCAACCTGCCCAGCAGCGCCTTAGAGATCCAGCGCTTCCCGCGGGAGCCGCAGAGGAGCGCCGGGGCTGAGAGGCCAGAGAGGGCAGCAGGGAGCGAGCCCATCACGGCTGCTGTCATTCCCCAGCTCGGCGGGGTGCAGGCCTGCAGCACCGTGCGGCTGCTCGAGTGGAAGGACGGGCTGGCCACTCTGCCGGGCAGCAACCTGCGGGTAAGTGCGGCCCTGGGCTGCTCTGGGTGCCTTCCCTTGGAGTTGGCACTGCCCCAGCCTGTGCCAGGCAGGGACCGGCAGGATGTGGGATGCAGTACCCACCCCCCAGCTGGAGGATCCCTCTGCTATGCCAGTTCTCTTGTGCCCCATCCCTAGGTCCTTCCCATCTTGTGAGCTTAGCAGAGAGATCAGACAGGTGATGCCTGGGGGCTGCAGCAGGTTTGCCCTGCACAGGAAGGCAGAGGGATGCTCCATGCTTGGAAGGGGGCCTTTCCTTTCCAAGCTGTCCCATGGAGTTGGCTCTCACCAGGCTCCTGCAGCTACCCTGGAAGCAGTGACCTTGTGCTCTCAGACAGTGGGGCTGCCTTCAGGCGCAGCCCTTGCATAGAAAGCCCCATTTCCTCAGCTGCCCCTCAGCCTTGCAGCAGCACCATGCCCCTCCTGCTGCTGGCTGCTCTGGCTCTTGCCCCAGGGCGGGCAGTGTCCCTTGCCCCAGGGCGGGCAGTGTCCCTTGCCCCAGGGCGGGCAGTGTCCCTTGTTCCAGGGAGGGCAGTGTCCCTTGCCCCAGCAGGCTCAGAGGCCAGCACAGACTGTGGGGAGGGGCAGCAGGACAGGTAGCTTTGCTGTTCCCCTCTCTCCTGTTAGATGGACCTATCCATGTCCCTCTCCTTACCCAGCTAGTTCTCAAGTGACCTTTGTGTCCTCCTTTAACTCTTTTTGCTTGTGTTTGGGCTGGCTGGCAGTTCCGAATAAACGAGTACGGCACGCTGAAGGTGGTGAGTGCTGACAAGATGCCTCCAGTGGAAGCTCTAAAGGAGGCTCACACAGACAAAGATGGGGACTCAGAGGTGGCACCCACCAGCAGGGACAATCCCACTGTGGCTCAGGGTAAGGGCACCATGGTGACACTTCTGGGGTGGGTGGCATCATCCAGCAGGTGTTGTCTGCTGTAGGCCCTGAGCAAGGAAAATGTCTCCTGCTTCCTCCTCTCCTTTCTTTGTCACACCTTGGGTCTCAGTGCTCCTCTTCTCTCTCTCAGATGTGCCTGAGCAGACCAAGCTACCAACAGCAGAAAGCATGTGTCACTGTGATACCTGTGGCAGGAGACACGTGTTGGACATAGCCCGGGAGGGCAGAGGCTTCTGCAGCGAGCACTGCCACCAGCAGTTCAAAGAAAGGTAAAGAAGGGGAGCCTGCTCCATGCAGAGCCATGTCCACTTGGCTGTCTGTCCTCCCTCCCCTGGGCCATGTGCTCCAGCGAGGGATGCAAGCACATCTGTCTCCAGCAGGTACTGGGGACATTTCTCCCTTTCCTGTAGGCAGAGTGCCCTGGGGATGAAGAATTGTCCCAGGGGACAGCAGGAAGCACAGGAGCCAGATTTTCTCCTGTCCCATTTGTGGCCTCATAAACAGCTATCTGCTGGGCAGGGCTGCAGCAGGAGGTGTGGGTCACAAGGGCATTTCCAGCCCCTCTGCTTACTGGTGTGTGACTCATTGTCCAGCATCTCTTTATAACCCTGAGGCAGCTTGGAGTCCTGCTAGGAGACTAGAGAGCTTTTGTCCTCCTTCTAATCTCTTGCTAGCTTGTGCACTGAGAGGAGGGTCAACCTTGACAATGGGCTAACCACTACTCCAGGGACAGATAGTCTCTGTCATCCCTTTCCCCCCACTCCAGGGAGGGAAAGGGGAAATTAACAGAGAGAGAGAGAGACTGGGGGATTGGAAACGAAACTTAAAACTGCTTTAATGAAAATAACAACAAGAAAATTAAGTGTATATATAAATGTATACACACACAAAACCAACAGCACACCCAAACCCAGCTTGGTGGCAACTCCCTCCCCACTGATGCTGTAGCAGGAGGACTCAGCAGCAGCCAGGACTCAGACTCAGGGCTGGAACTCAGGAACTCTTGAACTGAGATGGAAAGCAGAACAGACAGAGTCCTGTAGGAACAGAGCTGGGCTGCTGATCTTCACAAGGCTCAGATGGTCAACCTTCAGGGAGGGTAGAGGCCCAAACCTCTCCTTATGTGTACTGGTTGTTATTTAGGTGCTAAATAGCTTGATTGTGCACCTGTTTTGCTTGGGTCTTGGGCTTTATGCAAGAGACCCTAAGGCCCAAGCTTGGTGTCAGAGTTTCAAGGACTGAATATGACCTGTATGGCCTGAAATACCTTGTTTGGACTCAAAGTAGGACACACATAGGTTAGTCAGGAGAGATGGGTGCATGTGTAAGAAATGAGATGGCAGTGATTCTCCAGCAGCCACTCCTTTGCCAACCCCCCATGTGCCACAGTGCTTTACTCTCCCTTCCTCTCTGCAGGTCTGTCATTGTGGAAAACTCTGCCAGCAGCACCAATGCCACTGAAATCCTCAAGCCAGTGAAGAAAAGAAAGAGGAAGGACTACCAGAGCCCTTCTGAGGAAGAATATGAATCTGAGCAGATGGTAGGAAGAGGGCAGGGAGGGCACATGTATGCTTGTGCCAGTGTCAAGGGTGGGCCATGGGCCACAGTTCTCACTGGTGTTTGGCAGTTCATGTCAGCTGTGTGTCAAAAGGGCAGCCTGTTGTCTGTTAATGCCAGAAAGACTTGGATGTGTGGAGTATCAGGGCTTCTAGACACTTGGTTGGTGGTTTGGGATGCTGAGCCACTTGGCTTGGGCAGTGCTAGAGTTGTCCTGAGTGGGCTGTGTAGGTAACAGGTGCTCTCAACTGCTCTTTTGAGCCTAGGCCACCAGAGTAAAGGTGTCTATCTGCCTGATGTGTGTCCTGGAGAAGGGAGAAGGACTCTGACAAGGCAAGGAAGCTCTGCTTGCCAGCCCTGACTGTAGCAGATCCACTCAGCCCTATTATCCTTCTTGGGCTCCCATCATCAGATCCTCTTGGCCTTGCATTTCTGGACCAAGTGTCAGTCACATCAGGGATGTTGCAGAGCTTGGCAATGGGTGAGGGTACAACACACAGCCTGAAGCTCTCTGCAGACCTCAAACACAATGGGTGTGTGTTTTGTCTGCTCTTGTGCATAGGAGGAAAAGCAGGAAGAGAGGAAGAGCTCAGCAGGAGACTCTGCCCTCAGCACTGCAGAGGCTGAGGCCTGGAATGGGAGCCAGCACGGTATGGAGGCCTGGGGGGGGGGCAGGGGGAACAGCAGTGTGGGGCTGGGCCAACAGTCTGGGGCTCCAGCAGAGTCCAACACCCAGGGCAATGCACTGCTACATGTTCCTGAAGGCTGGTGAGCTCCTCTGCTTGCTTGTTCCTGCTGTCTCTCTGTTTCCATTTCTCTCCTTTCCTCTCTTTCTCTCCGTGGGAATGGTGCACCCTTGCAGGTACAGCTGTGTCTCTGGCAGCCACAGGGCACTGCTGGGGGAGCTGCACTGACTACTTGCTCCTGGATCCCATGCTTGCTCCAAGAGGCACTATCCTGAGTAATAACAGGACCCTGCAAAGCCACTCCTGGCTTTGTCCCTCCCTTTGCACAGTCTTATAGGGAACTTCTGTCCCATGATTGGGAGCTGCTCCTGTAGGTCTGGGACCACTGCAGCTGAGTGATTTGGCCTTGTCTCATCTCCTGGGGATGTGTTCCTAGCCTGTGTGAGAGGAGATGTCAAATGCAGAGCTTTTGGCATAGAGGGAAAGGAGACAAGCTGAGAGATGCAGTGTTTGCTTGTTTGGTTATTTTCCTTGTGGTGTGATGGGATGAGGGGGAAGGAACAGTTGGGAAGATACTGAAAATAAACATTTCTGGGAAGCCTTTTGTCTTTGAATAGTGAAATAGTTGTCTTTGAAGAGTTAAAATGAAACTGCTCCAGCTTCACACTCCTCTCCTTAGCCAAATGTAGGGCCAGTAGCAGGGCCAGAGGTTCTTAACCTCTGCTGTTACACTGAGTTAACCACTGCTGAAAAGGCATCTTGTCTGCCAGGTCCTTGTCTCTGCAGCCTGAGCATGTAACCTTCCCTGCTGCACACAAGTGAGCAGTGCTGAGCCTTCTTATTTCAGCATTTCATTTTCTCTTCTTTTAGAGGCACATCAGCAAACACAATATAGCCCTGGATGCTTCAGTGCAGCAGAGGCAGAGTCTGCTCTATCTGCAGGAGTCTTTGTCATTCTCCAGAGCTTGTGCTTAGGGATTCCCCAAACATGCCTGCTACTCTTCTCCTGTGTCCAAAGAATAATAAAAGTGTTTGTCACTCTTAAGTATCAGCAAAGCATTGAGCAAACCTTGCTCACTGAAGCTCAGCTTTCATTTCTTCTGCAAGCTCCTGCTGTTTCCATCCCCACTCCCCCTAAGGCCAAGGGGAGGAAGGAGTTGGTCTGCTTTTCTCCTGTTTCTGGCTTGCCCTACCCAAGGCTGGGAATTAGTCAGTGCTGGAATAGGCACAGCACTCCTGGAGTCCCCTCAGGTGTGCTCCAGAGCAGGGAGACAAAGAGGCTGGAGAGCAAGAGACTTGGATTGTGGTTTCTGTGCCTTGGGCAAGGCCTTTGTGGCCCCAAGGCAGAAAGGATCACCTCCCTGCCTATGAAGAGATGATGCTGTCTTCTTGACTACCATAAGGGTAAATACATCTCTAGGGCAACACAGTGGCCCTGGTGTGCCAAGGAGCTCTCAGGTAGCTGTCTCAGAGCAAAGGATAGCACAGCTGGCCTCTGGAGCACTGGCAGGAGGTCTGGCTGGCTGGGAGTGATTCCCAGAGCTCTGGATGGATCCTGCTGGCTGTGCCAAAGCCATCAGTGCTGTGGCTGGTTTGGATGTACTGGTTGGAGGAGAACTGAGGTGCCTCTCTAGAGCATTGCACAGCGAGGGAGGACATTTGGGTCCCTGCTGGGACAGCCAGCCAGCTTTGCTGGAGCAGGGGCTCTGCTAGGCTGGTGCTGAGCTTGGCAGGGATGCAGGATGTGGCCCCAGGGGGAGGCAGGGCGTGCAGCTGGAGCAGATCCTCAGCAGCACCTCCTGTGTGTGCCTTTGTGCTGCGCTCAGGTGCCAGTGAGGAGAAGAAAGAAGGCTGGTCCTGGCCATCCTACCTGCAGGAGCAGAAAGCTGTCGCTGCCCCTTTAGATCTCTTCCAGGATGTGAGTTGGGATTTTCCTGTCTTTTTTCCCCTCTTTCATCTTTTCTTTTTCTTTCCCTTTTTTTTCCCACCCCTCCTCCTTCTCCTCTCTCCCTTGCTTCCATGTTTTGTGGGACTCTGAGCGATAAGCAAGCTCCCAGCTTCACCTGGAGATGACTGGTCAACCTCCAGTTTTGATTTGCCCCAGGTCCCACTTCCCAGCAGGGTGCTGTCCCCCATCCCCAGCACCCCACATTTGCCTAGGACACCTCTGTGGCTCTGGCAGGATGGTGGAGCCTTTCCAGCCCTTCCTCAAGGCCAGGTGTTAGGCTCTCCTGAGGCCACGGTGCTATGCTGCATCCCTGCTCTCAGGAGTCTGAGTGCCAGGTGGCAAGAGAAGCCAGGCCTGTGCCCCACTCTCCCTGGCTGCAGCTCTTAGCCTAGGGACACCCTGCCCAGCCAGTGGCAGGAGACAAAAACCCACAAGGAGGTGGAAGAATGTCTTTTCCGGGAAAAAGAATTAAGATTTGGATGATGACATAGCCTGTGGTCCACAATCTCCTGGTACTAGCAGCTCCAGTTGCCTGATGGTTGCTGCTTGGGAAGGTTCTAGACTGAAGCAGCTGTGTCATTTTTTACATTGTAGTTCAATTTTTGTTTCCAGTACCAAGTAGCTTCCCAGCACAAGAATGGCTTTAAAGTGGGGATGAAGCTGGAGGGGATCGACCCGCAGCACCCATCCATGTACTTCATCCTGACAGTGGCTGAGGTAAGGCACCTCTGTTTCCCAGCTCCCTTGCTTCTTCCTCACACCCCTGCAGCTCTGGGGAAGGGGAGGTGCTGCCAGCTGGGCTTTAGACTGTCCCCTGCATGGCACTGCAGCACCTCAGTCAAGCAAATGCAGAGTTTCCTTCCAGTGGGGAGGTGCAGGAGACAGTGCTGCGGAGAGCTGGCATGCCTCAGCATGGTTGGTCTCTCCATCACCCTGACACAGCAGGGAAGGACTGTGGTGATGGCAACAGCTTCTTATGTTCAAGCTGATGCCTCTCAGACAGGTGTGAGCCCTTGAGATGGAGGCTGTGGAGGCATCCCATTGCTCTTTGTTGTGTCTGTGGAGGCCTTCTGCTTATGGAGCTGAACCAGCCTTGCCTTGCAGTGCTCTCCAGGCAGCCAGGGAGATGAGCCACACAACAGGGGCTGCTCTTCTTCCATGAAGCTCAATCAGGCCAAATGCCAGGTGCTGCCCCTTGGCCATACCAACCCCCAGCAGTGCTCTAGGCTTGGGGAGCAGTGGCTGCAGAGCTGCCAGGCACACAGGGACCTAGGGGTGCTGAGTGACAGCTGAACAGGAGCCANCATTTAGCAGGTTGCTAGGGCTAGGACAAAGGCTGCACTCATGATCTGCAAGGTCTCTTCCAGCTGTAACTGTTCTATGATTCTATGATTCTTCCAGCATGTCATTAACCCAAGCACCCTGTCCCAGCATCTTCCCCACATGCAGAAAAGGGAATCCTTACCCTTGGTGGACTCAGCAAGCTGTCCCACCATGGCAGCTCCTGCCCCAGCCTGAACCTCCCTTCTTAGGGCTGCCTTCTGTGCATGTGCCTGGCATGTGCCTCTCCAGTTGGGCACTGGCCTGTGATTGACTCTTGGCTTCCCTAAGTGATTTGCTGAGCTGTTGTGTGGGATGTGCATGGCCAGCCAGGGCCAGCAGGAGGTTTCCATGGTGCTTGCCTCTCCTGCCCTCCCTGGCGCTAGGTCTGTGGCTACCGGATGCGGCTTCACTTCGATGGCTACTCAGAGTGCCATGACTTCTGGCTGAATGCTGACTCTCCTGACATCCACCCTGCTGGCTGGTTTGAGGAGACAGGGCACAAACTGCAGCCCCCAAAAGGTAAGGAGTTAGAGAGTCTCAGTTGCTGGGTCCTGTTGAAGGAGGGGGACAAGTATTGCTGGATGGGGACATGATGGCTCCATGGGGCCCAGGAGAGCTGGCTGGGGATGGCCAGGCTTGGCCTCATGACCTCCTGGCTGCACTCTGTCAACTTGCTGCTCTCATTTCTCTTCCTGAGGGGTTGTAGGTTATAAGGAAGAAGAATTCAGCTGGACAAACTACCTGAAGATAACCAAGGCCCAGGCAGCTCCTAAGCACCTCTTCATGGTCCGAAACACTGTGAGTAGTAGCTTCTCCTTCGTGCCAGGTGTGACTCCTTCCCCTCCAGCTAAGCAGAATGCCTCCAGCAGTGCTGGGCTTTCCTCTGTCCACCTCACACCTCTCAAGCCCAAGGTGCAGAGGGCCAGGAGAGTGTACTGCTGGCATTGCTTCCTGAGATGTGGCATGCTTTGCTGCTGAGAATCTGTTGCTTGGACACTAGTTTGACATGCCCCAAACTGCTGGTTGTCTGATTCAGTTTCATCCAGGTCAGTCTCATGGACAGTTAAAGCTGTTGCAAAAGTACCAATAAGAAGTAACCACTACTATCAACAGTTATTTTTGCCAAACCCCCTCAGTTCATGCTTCATAAGTATAATTCCTTTGGTTTTTTTCTTCATTGTTACTGTCTCTGCCTTTATTTCTCACATGGCAGCTTGAGTAAGGGAAATTGAACTCTGGTGGAGTGCAAAATGCTGATGGTTTCTTTGTCAGCTCCAGAGGAAACAACCTCCTGATAAACCCAAGCTATTTATTGTGTCTAAGCCCTCCTGCTGATTGCTGCAACAATCTCACTAGGAGGTGTGAGGTGTGATGCAGTGTTTTGCACAGACCCTTGGATTGTGGATCCAAGAAGTAAAGGCAAGGTGGGATGAAGGGCCCCATCCCAGCTCCTCCTGGGCACTGCTACCCCTGGAGGAGTGTGGCCACAAACAGGACTTGTGTGACAAAATCTGAACCAGTGTAAGTTTGAGGCTGGTTTTCTCGTGGAGATTACTGCTTAGAGAAGATCCTGAGGGTCTGAAGATTTCTTTTGTTCTGTTTTGTGTGGCCAAGCTGCCTCTCTTCTTGCCTGCAGAGCAGGGCACTGCCTGGGCTTGCCTGGGGGCCAGAGAGGCTCTGCTTTTGGGAGGGTTTGGGCAGCAAGGGAAGTGGTGAGGAGGGCCCTGGGAGCACAGCTCTGAAAGGAAGCTGCCCACCTCTCCTCCCAGCACGAGGCTTCCTCAGGCTTCGAAGTGGGCATGAAGCTGGAGGCTGTGGACCGCATGAACCCTTCTCTGATCTGCGTGGCCACGGTGACAGACGTGGTGGCAAACCGCTTCCTGGTGCACTTTGACAACTGGGATGACACCTATGACTACTGGTGAGTGGGGCCAGTGCCAGCATGCTGCTGCAGCCAGGCTGCTCAGGGGACAGTGGCAGCATGCTGCTGCAGCCAGGCTGCTCAGGGGACAGTGGCAGCATGCTGCTGCAGACAGCCCACAAGCAGGCTCCAATAAGACAGAGGGCCACTGCAGGACAAACCTTCCCCTGTTCCATGTCACCTGGTGGGACATTGCCATAGCCCTGGAGTTAATGTGGGGCAAGGACAGGAGTGATCACATCACTACTCTCCTACGAGGACAGGCTGAGGGAGCTGGGATTGTTCAGCCTGGAGAAGAGAAGGCTTCAGGGGACCTACTAGTGACCTTCCAGTACCTAAAGGGAACTTCCAAGCAGGCTGCAGAGGGCCTGTTTGCAAAGGCCTGGAGGGAAAGGACAAGGGGCAATGGTTTGAAATTGGAGAAGAGTAGATTTAAACTGGACATTAGAAAGAAGTTGCTCCCCATGAGGGTGGTGGAACACTGGCCCAGGTTGCCCAGGGAGGTGGTTGAGTTCCCATCCCTGGAGGCATTGCAGGTGAGGCTTGCCAGGGCTCTGGGCAAGCTGCTCTAGTTGGGGATGTCCCTGGCCACTGCAGGGGGGTTGGACTAGATGAGCTCCAGAGGTCCCTTCCAACCCAAACCATTCTAGGATTCTAGGATTCTATGAGCTTGCCCTGGAACCCCATCTGCAAGGAGTTGATCTTACAAGCAACTCCTGCATCTGCAGGCAAGGGGCTGTGGCCAGGGTGGGGAGGTGTCCTACTTGAGGCTGGTTAAGGCCAATTGAAGTGTACAGTTAGCACAATCAGGATCCTGAGAGCATATCTATTGCCTTTGTGACTGCAGCTCTCTGAGCTTCTCTTAGTTCTTGCCTCTAGGAGCTGTGGGGTGTTTTTTATCCCTGGCTACTCCTCACTCACTGGTGCTTGGCAGCCACCTGCTCTGTCACAGGGCAGAGCTGAGTGTGCTGGGACCCAACTGGGAGCCATGAGCAGGACATGAGCCCTCTGATGGCTCAGCTCTTGCTGCTCTGAGCCTGGAAGGCACAGCCTGTCTAACTGCTCACAGGAAAGGGTTGCTGTTCCCTAGGCAGCTCTGCTGGAGGACCTTGTGTTGCCAGGGCCTATGGGTCCCTGGGTCACTCCAGGACAAAGGTGCTGTAGAGGACTTTGTCATCTGCAGGGGCTTTTGCTGGTGCTGGAGGCCTGGAGGGTGCCCTGGGTCCCCAGAGGCTGTGCTGAGCTGGGTATCTCAGCCCTGGGTGTGTTTTCCAGGTGTGACCCCAGCAGTCCATACATCCACCCAGTTGGATGGTGCCAGGAGCACGGGAAACCTCTCACACCTCCTCAAGGTGAGTCAGTGCCCTTCTCCTTGGGGAGAGACTTCCCAGGGGGGCATGGGGAGCCTTGGGGCACAAAGCCCATGGCTCTTGCTTGTCTGTAGGCCCAGGCAGTTTCCCTCAGCAAGGGCACAGCCAGGGAGGTGGCATGCTGCTGCTGAGCCTGCAAGCCCAGATGTTTCTACATGCTTGTGCTCTGGGTGTCATGGCCCATGAGAACACAGGAGTGCTGCTTGATTAGGCCTTTGAGGCAGTAGGACATTCTGGGGTACTTGCCATCTTCCTGCAGGCATGTCTCACCTTCTGCATCTTCCCCACTTCTAGATTACCCTGACCCTGACAACTTCACCTGGGAAAAGTACTTGAAGGAAACTGGAGCATCTGCTGTCCCAGCTTGGGCCTTTAAAGTGGTGAGTGCCACATCATCTGCTCCACTCTGCCTGGGCAGGAGTTTGGGGTTTCTCCATTGTTAGCTCTTTGTTCAGTAAGCTGCTGCTACTGCCTTGGGCTTTTGATCTCTGCTCAGGGTTCAGAACTCAGGTCTATCCTGGGCAAATAGTTCCAAACTGGGAAAAAATGGGAAGTATGACCATCCCCTTGGCTAGACAGGAGCTGAGTGATGGGAAATCATTTAGGCTTGCTTCATTGCTGTGTCCAGCCAAATGTGGCTGCACTAGAGCTCCCCAGACTGTGTCTCTCAGAGGCCTTCTTTCCTTGAGCTCAGCTTTCCCCCCTCGTGAGAACACAACTCACATCTGGGGGCTTCTTCCCGCTCCTCTTGCCACTGTGAGCTAGGAAGGCTGTCAGCCAGGCAGGCCAGGGCTGGGAGCTGGCTTTGAGGAGCACACACGAATGGGAAAGCTGCTGAGGGGTGTGGGGGCTGAAGCATGAGCCTGCTCCCTGCTGACCTGGCTGCTCCCTGGCCCCAGCGCCCAGCCCATGGCTTCCTGGTCAACATGAAGCTGGAGGCAGTGGACAGGAGGACTCCTTCCTTCATCCGAGTGGCCAGTGTGGAGGATGTGGAAGATCACAGGATAAAGGTAAGGTGCTGGAGACTCAGGGCTGAGCACATGTCTGAGCAGTCTACTGGTTTGCTCCTGACCTTCCCAGCTCACTGCCAGCTGCAGTGGGAAAGCCTGTGGAGCTGTGTGGAAGCAGAGCTGGCAGGTTCCAGTGCCTTGCTTCAGGAGTAGAGGAGAGCCTTGTGCTTCAGTTTGGCTCTACCTTGCTGGCAGCTTGGAGGGCTTCAGAGCTTCTCAGGGAGGTAGGCTGAGCTTTGAGGGATCCTCTCTGCTTGTCTCCCCAGATCCACTTTGATGGCTGGAGCCACGTCTATGATTTCTGGATCGACGCGGATCATCCGGACATCCACCCCATAGGCTGGTGCTCCAAAACTGGCCACCCCCTGCAGCCTCCCCTCAGTGAGTGCTGTGCCCGAGTCACTCCTGATACCAGAGCCCTGGGGTCACTAGCACCTGCCAAGGCACACAAGTGGAATGGCCAGGGAGGAAAGGATTTTCTTTGGAGCTGTCAGTTGGAAAAGTCCTTCCTGTTTGGTGCAGGCAGGGAGCTCTGCCTGGGCCTGAAACCATGACAGTCTCTCTCCTTTTCCTTCTCCTGGTCTAGGGCCAAAGGAACCAGCCTCCTCTGCCCATGGGGGCTGCCCAACACTGGGCTGCAAGAGCATCCCTCACACCAAGAGCTCCAAGTACAGCTTTCACCACAGGTGAGCTCCCCAGAGCAGCTCAGAGGAGCACAGCTTCCCTGCCAGCCCTTCTTCTGCCACCCCCACCAGCAACCAGCCCTTCCCTACACCCACCCAGCCCCTGGCTCTGTCCCCTTCTCCCCAGACCAGGCCCCAAGGCAGCCCAGAGGCTGCAGCTGGTGTAACTCCTGTGAGCTCCTAGCCTGTGCCTCTCCTGTGGCACCCAGAGCCATCTGAGTGTGGGGACCTGTGGGCTGTAGAGGGGACAGTACCTCAAAGATGCTCTTCACTGATAGCAGCTTCAAGGAGGTTGTTCCTCCTGCCCCTCAGGGATGCCTTTTCCTTTGCTGGTTGTGAGCTGGGAAGTCCTGAGAAGGAGCAGTTCATCTCTCTCAGCTCAGGCAGTTGCTGGTGTGACCTTTTCCAGGGGAAAGCTGGCACAGGGCAGTGCCAAGCCCAGCGTGGCAGGCTGATGTCTAGAGGAGTGAGTAGGATGGAGCATCCATGAGGATCTAGCTCCCAGGGGTGTGTCTACTGGCCAAACTCATGCCACTTGCTTCCTCCTGACTCTGAGGCTAGCCTGAATGCCTGTGGGTGCAAGGAAGGGAAGATGGAGACTCTGAATACTGGTGACCAGCTTGATCAGCACTGGGGTGACTTGCACAGGGTGCCTGTGNCTCTCAGCCTGTCCTCCTAGGGCACATGCTCCACTCCTTTCATGACAGTGGGGAAGGTGGGCTGGGGGTTTGTACATGGAGGCACTGGGTGTGCCCTGCCCTTGCACCCAGATTGCTCACCCCAGGAATTTGTTGAGCACATCTCTCCTCTGCTTTCTGTTGCTTCCCATGCTCAGAGGCCCTGAGGTGACCCTGCTGGCTTGCTGCTCTGAGCTGGCTCCAGTGCTTGCCTTCCCTCTCTTCTCTAGGAAGTGCCCCACGCCGGGCTGTGATGGGTCAGGACATGTCACTGGGAGGTTCACAGCCCATTACTGCCTCTCAGGGTGCCCTCTGGCAGAGAAGAACCAGGGCAGGCTGAAGGCAGAGCTGTCTGACAGCGAGGCATCCGCGCGCAAGAGGAACCTGATGAGCTTCCCGCAGCGCAAGAAGTCTCGGCACCACGGCAGGTAGGGGCAGCCCCAGCAGCAGGGCAGGGCTCCTCTCTCCACCTCGAGGAGCCATGGCCAAGCCAGAGAGGCTCCTTGGCCATGAGGGAGCACGGTTCCTGGCAGCTCTGTGGGGCACCTCTGTGCTTTTTCTTCCCGTGTTTTGTGTTTCTAGCTGTGGACCCTTTGGGTCAGGCTCCACGAGGTAGTCCTTGCTCCCACTGCCAAGGCATGGCTCTGGCTGGTGTGGAGAAGGGGCCCTCGGGCTGTTCCCAAGGCAGGTGGAAATCAGTCTTCCTGTCTCTTTAGAGGGAGACCTCCAAAGTACCGGAAGATCCAGCAGGAAGACTTCCAGAGTAAGTGCCCTCCTCTGCCATGGGATCACTGCAGGGGCCAGGCCTGAGCAGCTGGGCTAGGGGGTGGCTGTGGGAAGCAGGTCTCCCTTGGCTTCCTCTGGCAGACCTCCCCCAGGTCAGCAGCAGTGAGGTGAAGTTGATCATCTGACAAGAGACATCCCTGCCTCTTCCCAGAGCTCTGCTAGCTCCCTCATCATGCTTCTTGGTTTATGTCTGTGCTGTAAGGCAAGGAATTAGGATCCTCTCTCTGTGGCACTCCATTTTCCCTGGCACTTTCTCCTCTTCACACAGGGATGCTGGTGCCTTCATCCTGGGGCTGCTGTACCCCAAAATGTCAGTGTGGTTGGCAAGTGCCAAATGATTGCTGCAGCACACTGTGCTTGGCAGTTAGTTCTGATGGCTGACATCTGTTCTAGCTAGTGCCAGTTTCACCATGGGCTGTCCTGCTGCCTACCCCAGCACTGGGGCTGAATGAAGAGGATCTCTTCCTGGAAGCCATCCTTGACTCCTTGGAGCAGAGAGCAAGGGAAAATGAACTGAATAACATGGGATGGCATTCTGGTGTGAAATTTGACATTGGAATCTAGTTCAGTACTGAAAATGAATGGCTGAAGGTGGTGAGAACAAGTCAAAGCCAAGCTTGACTCTAAAGTTCTTCCCCCACCATGGCCAGTCCCACAGACTGAACACTGCTGTCATATTAACTCGAGGGACAGCCACTAGCTCTTGACACCTGGGCCTGTGAGATGATCTTCTCCCAGCCCTGGGCCCTGCTCTGGCCTTCCTCAGGGCTTGTGGGATGGGATGTTCTCCTCCTTCTCCCTGCTAACACAGCTTGCTTTCTGCTTGGCAGCTATTTCCTCAGACAATCTGCACCAGTCTCTCTTCATGTCTGCCCTGTCTGCCCACCCTGACCGCTCGCTCTCGCTCTGCTGGGAGCAGCACTGCAAGCTCCTGCCAGGGGTGGCTGGCATCACAGCAACTACAGTGGCCAAGTGGACCATTGATGAGGTGAGATGCTCTTGAAAGCTGCTTGCTGGCTCCTCCATGGCTGGGAGCACTGTGCTAGGTGCAGCAGGCAGGGCAGTGCTTCAGCAGACACTTGTCTGGGCTGGCA
Source organism: Bucco capensis (assembly GCA_013396975.1). NCBI lineage: Eukaryota > Metazoa > Chordata > Aves > Piciformes > Bucconidae > Bucco > Bucco capensis. The sequence goes on along the minus strand of VWZO01022639.1, from coordinate 231,726 downwards.
AGAAGGGATGTGCTGGACATGCTGCTGGGCTGCTGTGTGCAGAGGTGCCAGCTGATGGCAGCTTCTGGGAGGCACGTGCAGAACTAGCAGGTTCATCATACTTGCCTTGACTGGGAGGCTAGCCCTGGGTGGGCAGGAGAAGGCAGCCAGCAGTCCCTTCATTTAGCATGTTACAGTTGTCCAAAGGAATTAGTTTCACCTTTGCCAAGTTAAGAAAAAAAATCAAACCACAGTGTGTGCAGAGAAGAACTGACCTCCTGATTCTCAGAAAGAGAAATCCTCACCTCAGATTCTTCATCATCACCTTCATTCACTCTCTTGGTCATCTGTGCTACTCCCTCTGAAGAGCTGGGGAGCTGCAGCTGGCACCAGGCCCAGCAGCCAGCCCTGCCTCATTTCCCCATCACCCCTCAGTGTGCCCCTCTCCTGTGCCCAGCCCAGGGGGGAATCCTCTTGCTGTGCTGGGGATGGAGCTGCTGTCCTATTTGCTCCTTGGGGCTGGAGGAGAAGGCTAGCACCTGTGTGCCCTGGCCCAGGGGTGCTCTGGAGCCATGGGAGTGCTGCAGCTGCAGCCTCTGCCCCAAGGGCCACACATGAACCTGCCAGCTCTGTGGGGAGAGAGAATGGCAGCTCCTGCAGGGTCTCCAGCCAGAAACACTGCATGTCTCTTGACTCTTTCTCTCCATTTCTTCCAAGGTCTTTAGCTTTGTTCAGACTCTGACGGGTTGTGAGGACCAAGCCAAGCTCTTCAAGGATGAGGTGAGAAGGGCTGGAGGATGAGTGCAGGTGGCCAAGAAACAGCTGTTTGTCAACAGGACAGGGAGGAATTGGCCAGTAGACTTCCTGCAGTGGATTGCCACTGAATGCTGAGAGCATGTCCAGCACCCTGCAGGCCTGGGAATAGCATCTGAGTGTGCAGATGTGGTGGCAGGAGGGGAGCTGCTGGCCCCAAGCAGCTGTGCTGCCCTGTTCTCCCAGCACAGGTGAGGGAGGGCCCCTCTGAGAAGGCTTGGATTGGGGAGCAGGAGGAGGATGGTACCTGCAGCCTTATAGCACCATCACCTGCTGAGGGAAGCTGCTGACTCCTCTCCCATCCAGCACAGTGTTGGCTGCCATTGCTGCCTGGCAGGTAGCTTCAGCCCTCCTGCTCTCCAGGATGTGCACTACCCCAGGGCAGTGTCCCAGCCTCCTAGCAAATGCCCTCTGTGCTTTGAGGGTGCTCAGGCATGCAAAGCTGAGCTGGAGGCAACCTCCATGGGTGCTGGGACCTGGAGCAGGGCATGGAGAGGTGTTTGGCCAGAGCAGCTTGCCTGCTGGCTGGGTGCTGTGCCCAGAGCAGTGCCTTTCCCCTTCTCTACCCTGTTCCTGGCTTGTGCAAGCATGGCAGTGTTGTGGGTGGCCCCTGGCCTACTTCCCTGACATCATCTGTGCAGCTGGCTGGGGCTGAGTGTGGCTGTGCACGTGCCCAATGTGGGGCTGTGCTGGCTGTCCCTAGCAAGCCCCAGGCTGGCTCTGCAGTGAGTGCCTGTGTCCCTGCTCTGCTCCCCAGATGATCGATGGTGAGGCCTTCCTCCTGCTGACCCAGGCTGACATCGTCAAGATCATGAGTGTCAAGCTGGGCCCAGCACTCAAGATCTACAATGCCATCCTCATGTTCAAGAATGCTGATGACAGCTTGAAGTGACTTCTCTTGGCCCCAGCAGGACCCTCCCTCAGCACTGGTGCTGCCAAACTCTCTGGTCAGGACAGAGATTCCCCCTGACAGACTGCAGCTTGTCATGTCCTGCTCATGTCCTTCTGGATGCCCTCTCTCTGCTCTCCCCCCAGGCTCCCTCCCATCCCCTCCACACTACCCTTCTCCTCCAGCACTGGCCACAGGCTGAGGCCTCAGGGGGAGCTGCAGGGTGGACGTGGGCCTAACCTTAGTGTGACAGCTGCCCCCCTGGGTCCTGCTGGCACTGCAGTGGTTCCAGAGGGTGTTGAGGGCCATGGGAGCAGTGTGGAGAGTGTAGCAGCTGGGGGCTGACAGCACTGCTCAAAGCCACCCAGGGCAGGGAAGGGACTGACTGCCTGAGTATGTCCTTGCACCCACTGAAGGTCTGGTCTTGGCTTTGCTCAGCAGCAGTGTGCTCCTTGGAGGGGCTTGTGCTAACATCATTGCCAAGGGATGCTCTCAAGGAGCTTCTGCTCCCTTTGCCTTTTTCTCTGAACTCTTTGGATTGACCCTGTTTAAGGCTGGATGATGACTTTGCTTTGCTCCTTCACCATACTGGGAACCAGTGTCCCACCTCTTGCTCCTTCCAGGGAGCAATGTGTCCTGGCTGCTGCTCTGCCCACAACCAGCACTTGTGCTTCATTCCTCTTGGCTGTAATGCAGGAGCCCCAGAGCTGGGGGCTTGCAACACAAGCTCCATTTCCTCTTGGCCAGCAGGTCTCTGGCAGAAAGGGTGCTTAGCTGCCAAGTTCCCCTTGCAGCACTTCAGAATCCTCTGCAAAGGAGATTCAGGCCCTCTTTGATCTGCATGGTAGGAGCAAGGCTCTTGGTAGAGCAAGGACAAGCAGCATCCATCCCTCCAGAGGCAGATCCACTCACTTCTGAAGGCATTCCTGAGTTGGCTGACTCAATCCTGCCAAGCTGGCTTCTCCCCCCTATTTTTTTGTCCTCAAAAGGTGCCCAGGTTTTGCTGTCTGAAGAGCAGGCTCTTCTGCTCTCCCTGCATTCTTTACTGCTTAACTGAAAGAAACTCAGCAGCTAACTGGGGGGTTTTATGTCCTTTTGGTAACCTAGCACCTTTTCAGTGCTAGTGCCCATGTAACACTGTTCCTTGTGGAGGAGAGGCTGGGAAGGCTAGGACTCCAGAGCCAGGAACACCAACATGCCTAGGGGATGCTGGCAGAGGCCCAGGCAGCTTCTGCTAGTCCCTGTGTGTCCTGGCAGCAGTGACCTGAGTCCCATGGCCCCTTCCTCTGCTATTCCCAAGAATGACATATCAGTAGCAGAACCATTTCCCCCCTTTCCCAGTGCCCAAAGACAGGGCTAAAGGGATCTCAGCAAGTGCACCAGCAATGTGTCTTGGAGCAGCACTGCCTCGGGAGCCATTGTCACACGTTCTAGGCTTCCTGTGGGCATGTAGCATTTTGACTCTCTGGGGTCACCTTTGACCTGCTCTTGCAATGTCTGCTGCTTGCTCTTCACACAGGACTTGCAACTGGTCTGTCTCTTTGTTTTGTCAATGCTTGGGTTTGATTTAGGCTGCTCTGCCTCTCCTTTCCTTTGTTACTTCATCTCTTCAAGCAGTGCAGTGTGGGCAGCTCTGGAGAGAGAGGGAGGGGGAAGGAGCAGCCACATCCCCCTGGGACCCACAGTCACTCTCCAAGTCACCCTTGATCTGCAGTAAATGGCCCTGGAGTTTTCTCTCTTCAGTTGATGGGGAGTCATCTTGGGCCACTGTGTGCTGGGGGAGAAGAGGAGGAGCCCTGAGACCTTCAGCTGTGAGACTCTGTGAGCAGTGCTGAGACCTCTCCAGGTATGATCTGGAACAGAGCAGCTTCCCTGCACAGGGCATGGTTATTGAGCTTATGCTGTTCTCATCTGCTCCATTCCCTGATGCTAAGTCACTCCTCCTGTTGGGGAAGGGACTAAGCACCATCCCTGGGGGCTGGGAGAGAAGCTGCTACCCAGGTGTCAGATCTGGAACTAGCATGAAGAATGGAGAGCCTCATCTCCCCTAGGGCTGCCCTGGAGAGCACAGGTGGTGGTGGCCTCAGAAGAGAAACCATGAGCCAAGCCATGGCTGGCCCCCATCACTGGCTCCAACCACCCCCCTCAGCTCTTGCACTGCTCCTGGGGGCAATGAGGCCATGCTGTGCCTGGGCAGCACCCTGTGCCAGCCATGGGCACAGCACCATGGGGCACTGCTTCCCCTGGGCTCTGTTCACCTCCCTCTGAGAGAGCAGACACAAACTGGCCAGGACTGCGGAGGTGCTGCTCCTTGCCTGTGGGCTCTGCTGCTCTCTGCTGCCTCTGAGCTCTGCACAGGAGCAGCTGTCAGGAGGAGAGCCTCACTGAAGGGTGCTGGGAGAGGGGAAGGTCTCTGTCACCCCCAGCCTCACCTGCTGTCTTGAGCATCTGTTCAGCAGCCTCTGGAGCTGACTCAGGACAAAGCTTCTGGATTCCTTTGGGTGAGAGACTGACAAGGTTTGTAGGCAGTCAAGGGCTATTTACTCTTCAACCTTAACAACCTTCTTCTTGTGTCCTTTGAAAGCAAACCAAACCCAAAGCATTGTGTGTGTGTGTGTGGATGGGTGTTTGTGGAGGTTCCACTGTGCCATTTCCCCTCCTGTTGCTGTGTCACTGTGCCAAGGTGCTGGTCTCTTGTGGCTGTGGAGGCAGCAGGCTCTGGTGCCAGAGGAGTGTGGCAGCTCCTCCATCTCCACAGAGCATTGATTAGGAGTTCCCCCCGCCTCAGGGAGCATCAAGGGCAGCTGTCAGCAAGGCAGAAGCACCAAACCTTTTCATCCTGCCCCTGTTGCCTGACCAAACTCTTCCCAGGGATGTTCACTGCTGGAGAGGACAACGGGGCTGAGTCTGGCCTACAGCTTCCTCTCTGGAGTCTTTCTGAGAGATGTGACTGCAGCCATGCAGAATGTTTCAAATCAAGTGTTTTTGGGAGTGGAGGTCCCCAAGCCTCTCCTCCTCCCCTTCGTGACCCTGCTGCTGCAATGGTGTTGGCAAGGCTTGGCTGGAGCCATGGGAGATGTCCCAGCAGTGCTCCAGCCTGAGGCACGGGCTGGCTGCTCTGCAGGTGACTCCGGGTGCATGGCAGCAGTTGGAGCCTCTCAGGAAGGTGTTTCTCTGTCCTCATGGCAATGGGCAGCACCGTGCTGGTGCAAGGGCAGCCTGAAGCTCAGTGAGAAGGGCAGCCATGCCTGCCTGGCCTGAGCACAGCTGCCTGCCTCTGCCTTCCTCCAGTGAGAGGAAAGAAAACCTCCCGACTGTCTAGGAGGGCTGAGAGCTTAGGGCATCTGCCACCTGCAGAGGCACAGCTGGGGACTGAGTGCAGTGAGAGGTGGTGGAGGAGAAGGCAGCAGGGAGAGGGTTGTGACTTGGCCCTCCTGTTCCTCACTGGAGAGGTGAGGGAGAGGCCTGAGGGCTGCAGCACAGCTCCCTTCCTCCTCTCCACCCCTTCCCTCTGGGGCTTGGCTTGTCCTTGGAGGGAGGAGAGAGAGGAAAGGGGGGGGGTAGGGGTTGGAAGGAGAGTGATTAGAAGAACAAAAGCTTTTTTGCACTTTCATTCCTTTTGCACTCGTTTATTTCCTTTTTTTTTTTTTCCCCCACTCTTTTGATATTTGCACCTCCTCTTTGTGTTTTCATCACAAAAATCCTTCTGTTGTAGCCAGTGAAGCTCTTCTGGAACTTTGTGTCCTGAGTATACCGAGGTGTAAAGGTCCTATATATATAAATTTATATATAGAGATCCTGGTGTGATGTGTTTCGTCAGTGTTTGGAAACAATAAACGACTGTCAGCAGTGGAAACCTGTGCAGACTGCTTCTGCCTCCCGAGGGGAGAGCTGCTGGGCCCTGGGGAGCTGACAGGCAGACCTTTGGAGGGGGAGGAAGGATGGGAAGGGGCAGGCTGCTGTGCTGCAGGCCCCAGCCCAGCCTGCAGCCCTGCCCCTCCCTTCTGTATGGCCCAGCCCGGGGGCTCACCTCAGAGCCCCCCACTCCTCTCAAGACCCCACCCAGAGTCCCCCACCCCTCCCAAGACCCAACCCAGAGCCCTCCACCTCTCCCAAGACCCAACCCAGAGCCCCCCACCCCTCCCAGGACCCAATCCCCTGCCCTGGGGTCACCCCAAAGGCCACCCAGGCCTTCCGTGTCCCACAGTGACTCGCAGAGGCAGGGAGTGAGGGGGGGGGGATGGTTTCTGGGTCCCACTGCGAGTGCTGGAGGGGAATGGCAGTGTCCCCTCAGTGGTGCCAGTCCCGGGCAGCTCTCCGTGTGGGGAGGACGTTGCTGTGCATGGCCTCGGCCACCAGGAGCCCCAGCAGGAGCAGGACCCCGGCGCCCAGGGCCAGGCGCACTGTGTTGCTCCAGGTGTAATCTGCAGGGATCTCTCCTGTTAAGGTGACAAAGGGGAAGGAGCTGGCACTGGGAGGCCCGGGAGGAGCCCCCCGGGGAGCTCCCAGACCAAAGGAGTCCCATGGAGGCAACGGGGGACCTGGGGGGGTACACATGAAGCTCCCAGGGCAAACAGACACATGGGGATGCTGGAGAGCTCCTGGGCTGAAGAAGGATAAAGGGAATTTCATAGGGACCAAAAGGAGCCCCAAGGGCTCCTGAATACCTCCCATATGCCTGCCCCCAGGACACCTCCTTCCCACAGCCTCTGACCTGTTAGCCTAGCCAGGGGCACCAAAAATGGGGAGGAGAACAGGAACATGGACCTGGCCCTTACCTGTCAGTGCCACTGGGCTGGGATGAGGTGTGGACTGTCCCTGGGGCTGGTAGGTGCCCTTGACCCTTCCCCACCATATGACAGCCTAGCAACCCTGACTCTGTAGGGTCTATAGGTCACCTGTAAGGTCTCTGAGGAGTTGGGAAGGCTCAAGCATCTATAATCCTCTGTTTGGACCCCCTAAGAGCTAATTTCTTCCCCAAGGTTCTTTTTTCTAGTTCCCTGACCCTTGCCCCTAAATGGAGGGAAAGAAGAGCAGGATGTGGCTTGGGAGATGTCTCACCTCTCACCACCAAGTCTAGGCTCTGGCTAACAGCAGACCAGCTGAAGAAAGCATCTCTGGTGAAACACTGGCAGCTGTAGCGACCTTCATTGCTTTTGTCCACATGGGAGATGTTGAACTCATCTTGGTCTTTTGGAAGCCAGCTGACGGTACCCATGTGGCCCTCCAGGTAGAGCAAACAGGCAGCACCGGGGGCTGCGATGGTGCAATGGAGCACCACGTCAGCTCCTGCATCCACCTCATGCCCAGGTAGGACAGAGAGGACAGGTGTGGGAAGACGGAACTCTGTGGGCAGAGAAGAAGGCATGAGGAGGCATGCAGGGCTTTGACACAGTGTTGGGAGCCACTGAGGTCTCCATGACCCCACCACTTGGCTCAAGCAGAAGTGAAGATGTTCCCCATCTCTCTCCAAACCAGGGAAGAGGGGAAAATCCCTGCCCATCCTGTGGGTGGGGAAGCCAAGTGGCTATGGTCATCCTGGGCTGCTCAGGTGGCATCTGACCCTGTGTGAAGGTATAACAGCACATCCCTCACCTTGCACTGTGAGCTCTAGGGCTTCACTGCGAGCCAGCACAGTGCCTCCATCTGCGTAATGGCAGTTGTAGACACCTGTGTCCTCCTGAGTGGCATTAGAGATGGAGAACTCAGCCCTGCTGCCGCCCACCTCCAGGGTACGGAGCGGGTGACCGTTCTTGTACAGCACAAACTCTGGGTGTGCAGCTGCACACTGGCAACTGCAGCAGATGGTGGTGGATCCTCCTGGGGAGATCACCCCAGGTGGCTTCAAGAAGATAGAGATTGTAGGGACACCTGCAGAGGGAAAGAGATGCTGTCAGACAGAGAGGAGGTGCCCAGCACCTAGCTGCCCTGCTGGAGCTCCAGGCCCCATCTCCACACAAGGGGGCTTGAGTTCTGTGGAGCTGGGCAAGAGCCCTGGGAGATGGGTAGGGGACCAGAGGTGTGTTCATACTTGCTGTCTGATACTCACTTGGTGTAGCCTTAGTCTGTGCCACCAGCCAAGTACCTGCAAGAGAAACACCTGGGTAACTTCCCTGTGGAGCCACCAGGCACCTTACATCAGTCACCCTGTGGGAGCCCACACAGCCCCTGACACTCACCGAAAGCTAACACATGGCTCACCAGCAGCAGCATGTCCGTCTTGGTTCCCTCTGTCCTCAGCTCAAGTAAGACTTCTTCAGAGGAAGGCTTTGGCTGGAGGCACTGAGCAGCTTGGTGGCTTCTTTTGGGTCCTGGTATGCCTTCCTTGCCACAAGCCACACTCTGTCCCACAGCCTGGATTTCTGCAGCTGCAATTGCAGGGCTGGGATAGTCAAACTGGAGCCAGAATGTCCCAGTCACCTGTCCAGGGCTGGGCACCCGTGACAATCTGGTCTTAGGAACCTCCAGATTGTGGAGAGAAGCGATCAGGGCTTTCTGTTTCTCTTTCCTAATTGGTCACTTGATGGGCAAAGTGACCTCTCAGCTTCCTCTCAGCTCTTTGTGAAATAGCTGATGTCTTGCAACCAAGGCAGGGAGAGGAAACAGCACAGGGCTCTCTGAACCCTGGTCAGAAAGCTCCAGCAAGTGGCATGAGAAAGTAGCAGTTTGAGCAAGACAGAATCAAAAGAGGACTATAGATTGATTGCAAATAACCCTTACACCCCTTCAGAGGCAGGACACCCCATTTCCCTGAAGTACGGATGGACCCTGGAGGGATTTCCCCACAGGATGCTGTGCAACTTCCTCTGTGGAGAAGTGCCCAGTGGCTGAAGGGCCTGAAGGCTTATTTGTGATCTGTGTTCCTCTTTTTTCTCCTGTGTCATTAAAACAGCTGTTTTGTAACTCCACTTGCTGTCACGTGCTGCTTCCAGGCCAGCCGGAATCGGGGAGCTCGTGCTGAAGAATTAACACAGCCAAGTCTGGTTTGCTTGAAGGGGTGAGCTCCCTAAGAGCAGAGAGCTGCTTGGTCAAGGTGGACCTAAATAATTGTGGCTAAATAATGACCTGCTTCTTGTCCTGAGGTGTAAGAATGAAATGCACAGGCTTTGGAAGCAGGGACAAGTGGCCTGGGATGAGTACAGGGAAATGGCTAGGAAGTGTAGGATTGGGATCAGGAAGGCCAAGGCACAGATGGAGTTGAAATTGGCGAGGGATGTAAAAAATAATAAAAAAGGGTTCTACAAGTATATTAACCAGAAAAGGAAGGTCAGGGTGAGTGTTCCCCCTCTGATGAACGAGGAAGGAAATTTAGTCACAAGCGATATAGATAAGGCAGAGCTGCTCAATGAGTTCTTTGTCTCAGTCTTTCCTGGTAGTCAATTTTCCT
>VWZO01022639.1:161200-216903 GCA_013396975.1 Bucco capensis | reverse complement strand
GATGGCTGGAGGGTGCCGGGGGTCACTGGGCGGTACTGGTGGGACTGGAGGCTCAGGGGATAGTGAGGAGACCTAAAGGGTTACTGAGGGAGGTGGGGTGTTATGTGGGGGGGGTCAGGGCTTGCTGTGGGGATGTGAGGAAGTTTCAGGGGTGCTGGAGGTTTCCAGGAAGAGATGGGTGGGTACCTTGAGGAGGCAGGGAATCCTTTGGGAGATGCTTGGCAAGAAGGTGGGGAGATCCTTGTGAAGGTGGGTGGGATTCTTGGGTCGGTAGGGGGTGTGGTCGCTTCAGCAGGTCCCAGGAGGATCAAGGGTTCTTGACCCCTCAAGGAGGGGCACATCCTGGGGGATCTGAGGAGGACATGGGGGGGTCCTGGTTACCCATGGAGGGCTAACCTTTTCCCCCAGCCCACCCCTGCCCTTTCATACTGCTTTGCAGAGAGGCCTTCTGCCAGCAAGCACCCATCTTCCTTGACTACCTTCACAGCATCCTGCAGAAGTACCCTGATGGGGGGCAAATCCTCAAGGTGAGACCCCAGGGAACCTAGGCAGCTCAGGGGGGTAGTGGTCCTTGCCCAACACCAGCCCCTGGGGGCTGGGGAAGGGCAGGAGTCCAGGCACTGATCCCTGACTCTAGGAGCTGGTGCAGAACGCGGATGATGCTGGCGCCAAGGAGGTTGTGTTCGTGTGTGACGAGAGGAAGTTCGACATCACCGGAGGGGGTCTGGAGGGCACCCAGGGTGAGAGACACTCCAGGCACTGGGAGAGACTGGGTGAAGCACAGGGGTGGCATGGGCAGGTACTGGGAGAGACTGGGGGAGTACTGGTGAAGACTTGAAGAGGGATCAGAGAGGGTTGGGGGACCTGGAACCAGTGAGGTGTTCTGGGGTGTGTTAGGGGGAAATGAGGGTGCTGGGAAGATTCTGGGGGACACTGAGGAGGATTTTGTGGGGCTGCAGAGGGCACTGAGATGGTGGGGATAACAAGTGTGTGTCTCAATGCCACCTACATGTCCCCAGTCTCCCCTAACCCATGGTCTTGACCCTCCCAGGCCCAGCCCTCCTGGCCTACAATGATGCCCTGATGTCTTCCCGTGACTGGACAGGGCTTCTGCGCCCAGGGGTGTCACACAAGCGGAAGGACCCCAGCACTGTGGGGAGATTTGGCCTGGGCTTCACCTCTGTCTACCACCTCACTGGTGAGCAGCACTGGGGCCTCGACTGAAATTGAACTGGGGACATGGGTTGTACTGGAGGCAGTGAGCTAGAGGTGGAGGGGAGTACTGGGTGGCACTGAGGGGGTGCAAAATGGAGGGTTGTGTCTGAAGTGAGGAAAGCTGAAGCACCAGGAGGCTGGGGGAGGCTGGGGGGCAGTGGAGGACAGGACTGCAGGGACAAACTGAGGGCGCATTGATGAACTGGGATTAAGCTTGGGATCATGTGTGAGGTAGTTCAGGGTTGAACTCGAGGGCACGGGGTGGCATTTGGGGCACTGATGGTTTGGGATGATGTGGGGAGGCAGTGGTGTCCATACCATCCCTGTGGCCTCATGATTCCCATGTCCCCAGACCTGCCAGGTGTGCTGAGCCCCCCATCCTTGGGGGTGCTGGACCCCGAATGCCGGGTGCTGCCAGGTGCCGGTGCCCGCTGGGACATCTCTGCAGCCGAGGGCCTTCCTGGCCTTTTTGAGCCCTTCTGGGCTGGGCTGGAAGTGGTAGGACAGCACCGTGGCTCTGCCCAGGGCACTCTCTTCCGTTTCCCGCTCCGCCAGGAACCATCAGGAATCAGTACAGGTGTCTCCAACCCTCAGCGCATCCATAGCCTCCTCCAGACCTTCCTCACTGAGGCCCCTCTTGCCCTCCTCTTCCTCCGCCATATCCGCCGTGTGGCCCTGTACCATGTGACCCCCAATGGGGTCCAGACTCTTATGGGGACCCTTGTGGCATCCCCTCAGCCTCTCCCTGTCCCAGCACCATCGGGCGATGAAAAGCTGAGTCTGGCATGGTGCCTGGTGGCCCTGCAAGGGGATGGAGTGGGGGACAGGAGCGAGTGGCTGGTGGCCACAGGCATGGCTCTGGAGGGTCCAGCTGTGGCGCTGGGCATGGGGCTGGGCTGCTCCCCTGAGCTGAGCCTGGCACACCCTCTCTGTGGGCCCTGCCGAGGGAGGCTGTGCTGCTTCCTCCCCCTGCCAGCCACAGACGAGACGGCCACGGGGCTGCCTGTCCACGCCAGTGCACCCTTTGCCCTCTCCGATGACCGGCGACACCTCCGCTGGCCCGAGGAGGGCGAGGAAGGTGAGGAAGATGCCCGCTGGAATGCCCTGCTGCTCCTTCGCCTCCTGCCACGGATCTACGGACACATGGCTGCCGTGGCCGCCGCTCTGCCTGACACAGACACCTACGGCATCTGGCCGGACCCTGAGCACCTGCCGAGCTCTGGCCGTGGCCGCAGCTTGGTGACCCATGTCTGCCAGGAGCTGGCAGCTGCTCGCACCCTGATACCGGCTGCGGAGGGGGCCACAGGCTGGCTGCAGGGCCGGGAGGCCGTGCTGCTGCCAGAGGCCACGGGGGATGTGGCTGCACTGCGGGCAGTGCAGGCCTTGCTGGTGGCAGCCGGGGAGCTGGTGGCGGAGGTGCCAGCTCACGTGCGGAGAGCGCTGGCTTTGGGGCTGGCAGGGGGTGTGCGAGAGGCCACGGCTTGCCACGTGCGGGAGGTGCTGCGGCACCACGGGACTGGAGGGCTCTCAACTGCTGAGCAGCTCTCCCTGCTGCGCTACGTGGCCGGGGATGGATGCCACGCTGAGCTGCAGGGTCTCCCCCTCCTGCCTCGTGCTGACGGGACCTTTGTGGCCTTTGGAAATGCATCAGACGTTGTCTACGTGGATACACCGGAGTGCCCCAGGTGAGTCCGTGGTCCCAGGCAGCCCTGTTCCTTGAGAAGTGGGCAGGAGAGCCAGTTGTCCAGGGAGCAGCTCCTGCTCTTGAGCTGAAAAGGGGGTCATGGTTGAACCTGGACCTTTGGACACCTCACTGCCCTCCTGCTCTTCCCTGGTATCACCAAGTGGGAGCTGAGCTAGGGGTCTGGAAAGCTGCCCCCCGCATTACTCCTCTAGTCCCCCAGCACCTCTATTTGTCCCCACAGGGAGCTCCTGCCTGGCCTGGCCAAGTCCTTCCTTCCCTCAGACCTGGAGCCAAGAGTGGACAGCCTCTTGCGAGGCATTGCCAAGGAGGGTAAGAGATGGGAGGGCCCTGGACCTCCTTCTGGTCCCCTGATCTCCCTCTAAACCTCAACAGCCCTTAGGCACCCTTGTACATCCTGGGGCTCCTCTGCAGCCTCAGTATCTCCGTGTACCATGCTGAGGCTCCCTGTACACCCCTGGGATCCCTGATGTCTGTCTGAGGACCCCCTGGGTCCTCCATTCATTCAACAGCACTGTAGATCCCAAATGTCACTCTCTCTCCAGTTTGGGGAGCGTTGTCTGAGCCTAGGGCCACCTCTCCTGCATCTCCCTGTGTCTCTGGGGAGTCCCCTGTCTTTGCTGTTCTTCATATATTCCCCCAGCCCCTCTGTGTTCTTTTGGATCCTGGGTCCCTATGTTCTCCATCTGAGGACCTCTGTGTCCCCCAGTACTGGCACCCCTAACACCTTTTTCTCTCTCAGATCTCCTCTATCCCCACCTATCTGGGGTTCTGCTGTTCCTTCTTTTCGGGGCATCCACTATCCCTCCAGAGTCCAGGTTCTCCCATCCTGAGTATAGGGGGATCCTCCCCTGCAGATCTCAGGTTTTCTCCCACATTCTGAGTTCCCTTGCTAGGCCCCAGGTCCCACATAGTCCTCTGTCTCCTGCACACAGGTCTCTTCCCCAACCTGGTTCTGCTGGACCCAGCTGTGACTGTGCAGACCCTACGCTTGGCTTTGCCCCCAACCTGGACGTCCCAGTCTTCAACTCGAGTGACCTGGTGCCCAGCCCAAGGCCCCCCTCACCCCCCATCCTCTTGGTTCCCAGCCCTGTGGCAATTCCTGGCTCACCATGTGGAAGATTTGGGCCCTCTGGAGGGACTCCCTCTCATCCTCCAGTCCCCACTAGATGCCCCCAGCATCTGTCTAGCTCCGCTGATACCCCAGTCCAGTCTTATTTTCCGGGCATGGGAGGACCAGTGCCTGCCACCTGCTGTGGCCTCTGTGCTGGAGGTGCTGGGTTGCTCAGTGGTGCCACCAGACGTGTGGCACCGCTCCCTGTCCTGCTATGTACTGCCTCCATCCCCTCTCAATGCCCTGCGGGCCCTAGGCAGGCAGGGGGTTGCAGTTGTGGCCTCCCGCCTGGCCTCACTGCCTGTTGCAGATGTGAGCACCCTCCGGCTCTACCTGGCAGATATCCCATCTCTGAGCAAGCAGGACATGGCCACGCTGGCTGCTCTGCCCCTCTTCATGCCACTGCCCTGCTTGGCTACCCCGCAGCCCACGCAGCTGGTACCAGCTGCTGCCTCCCCAGCGCTGGAGCCAGGGCTGGAGCTGCCCAGAGATGTGGTGCTGCCGGAGGCCACCTTGCAGTGCCGGGATGAAGTTGACCGGCGGCTCCTGGGGAGGCTCAAGAGGTCCCTTAGCAGTGTAGCTGACGTGGTGCTGAAGGCCATCAGAGCTGTGGCCCAGGGTGCCTACGCAGGACGGGCAGCCGAGAGACAGGCTCTGCTGCTGTGGGTGTTGCAGCGTGGAGACATCCTCTTTGCACAGAGCCGCCCTCTCCAGCAGGCATGCAGCAAGCTGGCATTCCTGGAGACACCCAAGGGCCCCGTGTGTCCCCAGGACCTCTATGATCCCTCTGAGAGCACCTTGCAGGCACTGCTGGGCCCTGAGCGCTTTCCTCCTGCCCCCTTTCGCAGTCCATCTGTCCTCCGTGCCTTGAGGACCCTGGGCTTGCGACATGGGGAAGGATGCCTGGCACCTTCAGACATCCTAGAGGTGGCAGCAAACGTGAGGCAAGGTGACACAGCAGCTCTGGAAAGGGCTCAGGCACTGATCAGGGTCTGCAATGGCCCCAAGGCACTGGCTGGCTTCAGCGCTGCACAGCTTAAGCAGCTCCAGGCCCTGCCATGGGTACCTCGTTCCAAGTGTACTGGAAACCCAGAACAGCCCTTCCTGCCCCCTAGGGAGCTGCGGTCCTGCCAGTACCAGCCTCTGGTGGGCCTTGCCATGAACCTGACTGATGCCTTTGTGCCCGAGGCAGAGAAGCAGCTGGGGTTGAGCCAGACCCCACCACCAGAGAGAGTATGGGAGCAGCTGAGACAGTTGGCAGGGCGCAGGGACATGGGGGAGCTTGGTCCTGCGCTCCAGCCTGTCTACAGGCACATGCAAGAAAACCTGAAGACCTTTGTGGCTGCCCCAGATGATGCTGTGGTGTGGACTGGGGCTGGGTTTGTCCGGCCATGTGATGCTGTGCTGGGCTATCCTGAGAAGCTTGAGATGCCTATGCTGGTGCACCGGGTGCCCCCTGACTTCCTGCCCTACAGCCACCTCTTCAGGTCCTGGGGGGTGGAGGCAACAGTGAGTGAGGAGAGGGCAGTTGCGGCCCTGCGCTCCCTGGGGAAGGACATAGACACACGCAGCTCTGGAGCTGGCACTGCAGCAGAGTTGCAGGTGGTTGTAGCTGTCCTGGAGTGGCTTAAGGGTCAGGGACACCAGGGTGAGGGCACAGTGCCGGTGCCTGTAAGGATCCCAGAGGGCTTGGGCTTTGCCCTCCGCCCAGCTGCCTCTGCTGTATACCTGGACATGGAGCTGGAGGCAGAGGAGGATGTTCAGGAGGTGGTGCATGAGGCAGTGCCATCCAGCACAGCCATATTCCTAGGCTCAGAGCTGCTCAGCACGCGGGTGCTGGGGCCAGAGCCATTCACAGCCTGTGGCCCCTCGGAGCCCATCACCCAACGTCTCCGCAACATCCTTCGGGAGTACGGCGAGGAGGGCGACCTCTTCACAGAGATGGTCCAGAACGCAGAGGATGCTGGAGCTACCGTGTGTCGCTTCCTCCTGGACCTTCGACACAGCCGAAAGGCCACCTCAGGACTGCTAGACCCTGGCATGGCTGTCTGTCATGGCCCAGCCCTTTGGGCCTACAACAATGCCCTGTTCACAGAGGATGATCTCCGTAACATCACCCGGGTCGGGGCTGCTACAAAGGAGCAGCAGGCAGGCCGGATCGGGCGCTTTGGGCTAGGCTTCAGCTCTGTCTACCGTGTCACCGATGTGCCAGCAGTGCTGAGTGGGGAGACACTGCTCATCTTTGACCCCAATGGTACCCATCTGGGCAAGCACATCCCCAGGGCCAGCTGCCCTGGCATCCGTCTGGACTTCTCCAGCCGACCACGCATCCTCCGTGTCTTTGCTGAACAGTTCTGGCCCTACCATGGTATCTTTGGGTGCTGCCTGCCCAAGCCAGGACCCTTTCCAGGGAGCCTTTTCCGTCTGCCTTTTCGCACAGAAGAGGAAGCTGTGACATCTGAGATCTGCTCAGAGGCCTTTGGTACAGAGCGCATCCAGTCCCTTGGCACCAGCTTCCTTGGCTTGAACCGGCTCCTGCTACTCTTCCTGCAGAGGGTGAGGGAAATGTCTCTGGAGATGCTGCCAGATGTGGCCACTTCTGCAGAGGAGGCTGTACCTCTGGCTACGCTGCGGCGAAAGAAGATCCGAGACCTGGGGGCTCCTGGGGGCCCCCCAAGCTGGGCAGCCATTGAGCAGCTCACAGCCTGCGAGGAGACATCCAAGACTACGTGGCACTACCTAGTTTTGGTGTGTCAGGGTGATGGGAAATTGCTGGAACTCTTTCACCAGAACACGCAGGCAGGGCTCCATCCTCTGCCTCCCATGGCTGGTGTGGCCCTTCCTCTTGCCCTTACTGCAGATGGCAAGTGGATGCCACATCTGGATGCTGAAGAAGGGCAAGTCTTCTGCCACCTTCCCATGCCAGTCAGCTCAGGGCTGCCAATCCACGTGCATGGGGCCTTCAGCATCCTCTCAAACCGCAAGGGGCTGTGGAACACGGCAGAGCGGGGTAAGTGGAACCAGCTGCTGCTCCGTGATGCCGTGCCTGTTGCCTGGCTCCGAGCTCTGGACCACCTCCGCACCATGCATGAGGCAGGTGAGCTGAAGAGCTATGAATATCATGTCTTCTGGCCGGATGCTAACACTGCCCGTTACCCCTTTACGGAGGCTGTGACTGGCTTCTACCAGGCTGTGGCAGCCAGCACTGGTCTCAGGCTGTTTTCTGATGGCTGCTCATGGTGTTCGCTGCAGGATGCCTGTTTCCTGCACCAGGCTGTGGTCAGACACCCTGAGCTCGGGGCCGTAGCGAAGCGCGTCTTTGCCACCACCCTGCCCCGTCCCCTCTTGGCTGTGGCCCTGCCTGACCAGGTGCAGAGGGGCCTCGGGAAGGCAGCAGATGCCAGAACCTATGACTGGCCCCGCTTTTACTGTGAGCTTGTGCTTCCCAATTTGGAAGACCTCTCTGTTGTGGACCGGGACTCACTGCTTCTCCATGCGCTGGATATGTCCCATGATGATGTGGACGAAATGCTGCGGAGAGTGCCCTGCATTCCTGCCACCCCTCATGGCCACCTGCAGCTCATCAATCACCTGGTGCATCCCAGAGGCCGCATTGCCTCTTTATATGACCCTAAGGATGGACGTTTCCCCACTGGAGATGCCTTCCTTTCCCCAGAAAGACTAAGCCAACTGGAGAGGCTGGGCATGAATAAGGACACGACAAACCTGTCAGAGCTGCTGGAGAGGGCAAAGACAGTGCAGCTTATCTGGACTGAGGACCATGCCCAGGGCTGCCAGAGGACTGCCTGCATCCTTGAGCTGCTTCAAGATGTATTGGAAGAGAGGGTGAACAACACCATGCAGGCAGCTTTCCAGACTGTGCCCTTCCTCCCTGGTATGTTGCCCACTGGTGAATATGTGCTGTTGCCAGCTTCCCAACTCTACCCTCATGATCATGCCCCATTAGTGGGTCTCATCCACCCTATCTTGGCTCCTAAAGTGCTGGGGGAAAACTTCAGCCTCTCCAAGGAGGTTGCATCCTTTTTGGGGCTGGACCGGCAGCTACCAGCAGCTACAGTCCTTAAGCAGCTGCAGGCACTGAGCTGTAGCTCCAACGCTCTCCCTTTGGAGAACCTGCAGGACAGCACTCTCCGCTGCTACAGGTACCTGTGTGGGCTGCTCCGGAGAGATCCCTCCAGCTGGGATGAGGTGGCTTCTGCAGTGGCCCAAGGGGAGCCCTTCATCTTGGTGGGCTCCCACTTTGTGCCAGTCATGGCTGTGGCTGAGACGCTGTCATTTAAGGCTGTCCCATATCTTTACCATCTCCCAGGGCAGTACCAGCCCTACAGGGAACTCTGGAAGTGCGTGGGGCTGCGCAACAACTTCACCTGGGATGATTATGCCAAAGTGCTCTGCACTCTGGCAGAGAAACATGCTGGAGAACCACTACCAGCTGCAGAGCTGGATCTGGCCTTGCGGCTGGTGTCTTGTGGCTTGATGGCAGATGATAAAGAGCCAGATGCCTACCAGACCCAGCAACTCTTTCTACCTGACGAGGAGGGCGTTTTGCGTCCACAGAACAAGCTCTACTTCAATGACACACCATGGATGCCAATGGACAGGGATGTCCTGCTGTGCCATAAACAGCTCTCCCGAGCCGCAGCCATGCACTGTGGGGTGTCTACCACACGTCATCGGGCACTGGAGAGGAGCCGACTGCCCACTTCAGACCTGAGCATCTGGATGCAGCCATTTGGTGCCTGTGAAGACTTGCCTACACGGCTGAAGAACATCTTGTGTGAGTACCCAGCACCTGCCCGTGACACAGTGAAAGAGTTGCTCCAGAACGCGGACGATGCTGGTGCAACGCTCGTGCACTTTGTCTGGGACCGCCGGCAGCACCCAGCGACGGCTACTTTCAGTGAGAATTGGAACCTCCTGCAGGGTCCTGCCCTATGCATCTACAATGACAGACCCTTCCAGCAGCAGGACATTGAAGGCATTCAGCGTCTGGGGGTGGGTGGCAAGCTAGGCCGACAGGATGTTACAGGCAAGTATGGCCTTGGCTTCAATACTGTCTTCCACTTTACTGACTGCCCAGCCTTCCTTACTGGAGACAGTGCCCTGTGTGTCTCTGATCCCCATCTCTACTATGTACCCGAAGCTACCACCGACAGGCCTGGTGGGATGTTTGCGATCAGCCCTGAATTCAAGAAGACCTTTCAAGACATTTATGGCACTTTTCTACCCTCTCTCTTCGACCTGAGCCAGGGTGTCCTTTTCCGGCTGCCCCTCCGCACTGCACTGCACTGCTCTGGGGCTACCACTTCCAGGGTGTCTGACATGGTTGTGCGGGACCAAGACATGAAGGCCTTAGAGAAAGTACTGGCTGAGGAAGGTGAGGAATTGATGCTCTTTCTACGGCATCTCCGCACCGTCGTCTTCTCTGAGATCCCCCCAGGTGGGAAGCAGATGTTGGAGAGGCTGCGGGTCACCACAGAGCTGACGGATGGTGATGCAGAACTGAGACGGGGTTTTCAAGCGAGACTGAGCCAAGCTGTAGATGGGAACAGCCCCACCTCTGTCTCCTATATCATGACAGTTAAAAACACCAAGGCTGGGGTTAGCACCGTGTGGAGGGTGATCTCCCAAATTGGGGTGCAGGAGGGGGCTGAAGAGTCTCCAGTGCCTGGGCGGCTACCCTATGGGGCTGTAGCTGCCTGCCTGAAGCCATTGGGCTTGAACAAAGTCAAAGGGAAAGCTTTCTGCACCCTTCCACTGCCACTGAACACAGGGCTGCCTGTGCACATCAATGCCAACTTCTCTATAGATGTGGCCAGACGCAATCTCCAGCAGGACCAAGGCAGCACAGAGGCAGCCTGGAATGAATTCTTGTTCCGGTGCTTGCTAGCTCCACTATACTGTGCCTTTCTCACCAAGCAATGGGAGGCCCTGGGGCCTGAAGGGCTTCAGTTTGAGTCCCTGAATGTCTGCCAGAAGAACCTAGACTCCCACTATCTCCAGTTCTTCCCGATGGTGAAAAAGGTGCAACCTACCTTTCAGGACCTGGTGAGGAAAGTCTATAGACACCTCAGTCTGGCATGCCTGCGTCTGGTGCCTGTGTACCGTGTGACTCCACCTGACAGCACAGTGACAGTGACCTGGGCATCTCCAGATGATGGGGATGTGCTAAGACAACCCTACTTCCTCCTGGTGACACCTGAGCAAGCTCTCCAGGAGGTGCTGCAGCATCTGAACATGAAATTGGTGCCAGCATTCACCCAGCTGCGACAGATCTATGAGGAGTTCATTGAAGCCCATGTGCCTGCTGTTGCCTTGAAGCCAGCTTCTCTTCGGTGCTTCCTCAAGGCCCTGGCACTCCCCGTGCCTTGTATGCTGGCTGAGACACCCCTGAGGACCGCAAAGAGCTGCTCCATCCTGCTGAAACTCTGCATGGAGCACACAAGTAAGAACAATGAAGAACTGGAAGGCCTGCCCTTGCTGGCCACACAAGATGGCTACCTGAACACCCTCAGTGTCCACCACCCAGTCTTCCATAGCTCCTTTGCCCACCTCTTCCCCCGCCACTGCCACCGCTTTGCTGATGAGTTAATTTCTTCCTTTTTCCTGCCTCACTTTGTGAAGGAGCTTAGCCTCCTGGAGGCCACACCATTCATCCAGGAGGCAGCGGGTCAGCTGCACTGGACCACAAAGGAGGAGAAGTGGCTCAAGGAGCTGTGGCGTTTCTTCAGCACTGTGGTTCACACAGCTGAGAAGGCCGAAGAGGAGCTGGAGGCATTAATGCATCTTCTGCGGGATGTGGAGGTGCTGCCTGTTCAGGAGGATGCGACAGGCTCAAAGCGCCTACTGCCACTCTCCTCCCTCCCCAATGTTCTTTTTGAGTGTGACGCAGATGTGGCCAAGGTGCTGTACAAACTGGGTATCCCTGTGCTCCAGCAGTCCCTGCTGCCTTGGAAGTTTGCCCACAGCTACCTGAAGAAAAAGGCACTGCAGACCACAGAGCCCAAGGTTGTGCTGGCACAGCTGGCAGATGCTAGAGACCATCTCCACTGGAGGAAGCTAGATGAGTGGAATGTGGCTACCCTGCTGCACTTTATGCAGGGAAGAATAGATTCATTGCCACTGCAGCAGCTCCGGCTCCTCCCGCTCTTCCGGAAGTATGGTGGGGACTACGTGGCTGTGGCACACTACCGCAAGGTGCTACTGCTCAACAGCCAGCTCCCTAAACTGTCCCCAGGTGCCCAAGCCCTGTACCGCCTGGACAAGGACATGCTGCTGCTCACAGCAGACACCATCCACAAGAGGCTGGCCAGGAGCTTGCACTGGGAGTGCACAGATGACCAGCAACTCTTCCTGACCGTGGTTCTGCCCAGGCTGTCCCAGCTCACCATGCAAGAGCTTATGGAAGCTCTGCGCTTGTTCTTTGCCCTGAGACACACCTGTGGGGATGAGGACCAAAAAGCTATTGTGGCTGCTTTTCAGGCTGTGGCCTTTATACCTGATGCCTATGGTGTGCCACGCCAGGCCTCCTACTTCTATTGCAGCAGCCCCTCCTTCTGCACTCTGCAGCTCCAGCAGCGCTTCGTGCCTCACTCTTTCTCTGTGGGGCTCCATTGCAAGCAGGAAGATGTTGAGGATTTCCTGCTTCAGGCAGGTGTCCGCACCAGTCTCTCTGTGGAAGATTTTGTGGCACTGGCCCTGAAGATACAGTGTGAAGCCACTCAAGCTAGGCACCACGCTGAAGACCTACTGGCACGGCAGCAGGAAATGCTCAACCAGCTTGGCATCCTGTTGGAGGATCACTTGTCGAAGGATTTCCTGGGGCAAATTGCCTCAGTCTGCTTCCTGCCTCCACTGGACATCCCCCAAGACTTGATGAACCTCCACCCCTCTTTTGCAGCCTGCACTAAGCCTGTGGCCCTGAAGGGCAGCGTTTACTGCCAGGAAGATGTGACTGAGCTCCTGTGGACGTCAGCTGCCATCCTGCCAAAGATCCCTGCAGACAAAAAGAACCTCAAGAGCATCCTGGAGGCCATGGGTGTCCTTGTAGAGATACCCACTGCCTTAGTGGTGACCAACTTGGAGCAGGTGTGCAGGGCCACCTGCCAGACACAAGAGCAGGTGAACACACGGGCCAGTGTGCTCCAGAAGATGTACAGCTTCTTGCAGACCCATCTGAAGGAGGTGGATGTAGTGTACCTCGCTGAGCTCCCTGTGGTGCTGGCCAAGTCAGGGGACATGGCCATGCCATGGCAAGTGGTGACATCACTTCCAGACGGGGCTGACTTTTACCCCTATCTCTTCACACCTGACCCCCGTGTGGCTGTCTACACTGACCTCCTGCAACACCTTGGGGTAGTCCTGCTCCCCACACTGACTCACTACAGCCGTGTTCTGGCCCAAATCCATCAGGAGAACCATGCCAGTGGGACCCTCAATAGTATCCAGAAGAAGACAGTCCTGCTGGCCACAAAGCACTTCTTCCAGCTGCTGCAGAGCCTGGAGACTCCTGATTTCTCCACTGTGGATGAGCTGTACTTGCTGAGCACTGCTGGCTGCCTAGAGTCATCCCACAGGCTGTACTTCAATGACTGTGTGCCCACAAGTATCTCCAGGGCCTTGGGCAAGACTTTTGTGTTTATGGCTGAACTGCCAGGGGCTGGGTCCAATGCCTGGTGGCTGCTGCAGATGCTACCAGCACACCTGCGGCCACGGCTGCTCTCGGAGGTGACAGAGCAGCAGCTGGAGGAGGGCAGTCTGCGGCCATGCCGATATGGACCTCACTGCCCTCGCCAGAGGTGTCTGCAGACCCTCCTGGTATCAGCGTGGTTTAGGAAGGGGCTGGAGGCCCTGCTCCAGTGGCAGAGCCACAGGGCTGTGAAAAGAATGGAGGGGGCTTGTGGCTTTGCAGGGGAGCAGCTGCAAGTGCAGTGCTGTGAGGACATCCGCACTGTGCTCATCCACGATGGTACAAAGGTGGAGGGCAGCTCCCAGTCACAAGTCATCCACGTGTGCCTGGCTACTAATGGCCAGCGGCTCCTCTACATCCAGCACGCAGAGAAGGTGCTGGACCGGCACCAGCTGAGGCTCCTGGACACACTAGCACAGGAGATCAATATCATCCTGGGTGGACAGCTGGAGGCACCTGCCTTGTCAGTGCTGCGTGAAATGCTGGTCAGCCAGGAGCCACAGGATGTGGCCTTTGTTCTGGAGGAGAACAACGTGGCTCTGGTGGGTGCTGCAGAGCTGGAGAAGAGGTTGCAGGAGGAGTCTGAGGCAGAGGGAAAGCCATGGAAGCATTGGCACAGCCTGATGCCAGAGCTGAACGGCGATGAAGATCACAGCCTGGCAACCTTGTGGCCGCAGAGTGCTGCCAAGCAGCCAAAGGTCTTGCAGGACCTCCACCTCCAGTACAAGCCTTCAAGAGCTGCCCAGCACCATGGCTGGGGACAGAAAGGCTGTGGTTCCTGGCTGTGCAATGAGGAGGCCACGACCCTGACTCCCTCCATCCCGGAGGCCCAGCGGTGGCTGCGGCAGGCCACGAGTGACCTGCAGGCAGCCCACAATGACATCAAGCACTGCTGCTCCAACTGGATCCTCTTCAAGGTGCACCAAGCCCTGCAGAAGGCACTGGTGGCTGCTGTACTTTGCCATGATAGGGCCTTAGAGGCCCCAGCAGGGCTAGTGTGTCTGGCCCAATGGCTAGAGGCAGTGGAGCCAAAGCTGAGGGGACTAGCAGAGGAGGTGGAGTGGTTGCATGGCTGTGGCATGGATGGCAAGGCCACACAGTACCCGAGCTACCACCCCTTCCCCATCATTCCCAAGGAGGCATTCCAGGCTGTGGATGAGGAGGAGGTCTTGAAGCGGGCACAAGGAGTGCTGGGGAGGCTACAGGACCATCTGGACAGAATGTGAGAATGTCCCCACAGAAGGAGCCAGCCACAGCTGGGCCACAGGGACCACCATGGACCCAGCAGAGACCCACCATGGACATCTTGTGGACTTACTATTAACTCACCGCAGACCTGTTGCAGGCAATTCTAGACTGTAGAAGGTAGGAGGAGTGTGGGTCATGGGGTACCATGTGCCTTTGGCATGCCTTGAGAGTGGAGAAAATAAAGTTCTATAATAAATGTCACAGGGCTGGTAGACTCTTCACTAAGAGCGTGGTCAGGGTGAGTGGAGTCCTCCACAAGGTCCTTCACAGGATTCCTTGAGGGGGGAGCCTATGCCCCAGGCTCCAGGTTCTCCTTCCAGCTGAGTGGGAACCTTGAGGTTAGAGAAGGAAGGGGGTGTTTTGATCCTGCATGCCTTTGTCCTCCCACAGGGAAGAAGAAAGTAGGGGGTTGAAGGAGTCTTGTTGAAGGAGAAGTGTTGGGAACCCTCTGGCATAGCAGAGAGGATGCCTGTGAGAGGACACTCATCTGAAAACCCAGTTGTTGCTCTTCTGGGCTGCTGTCTGGGATGGTGTTCTCTTCTCCCTCTTTTTCTCCCTCTGCCTCTCCTTTTGCTCTGGTTCTCCATGCCACCCCTGACATAATTTTTGCCTAAATTTGTAATGTGTGACATCAGCTGCAGATGTCAGGTGCAGATCACTGTTTCTGAAGGTGATTTTGAAATCAACTCTTACCAAAAAAAAAACCCAAAACATTCATTCCTCACCACCCACTCATCCTCAAACTAGTACTAGAGGCCTTCTAGAAAGCTTTCACCCAGCACTTCTTCAGGGTCAGTCTTCTAACTGATTCTCCTTATAGGTTTATACATCCACATCAGCTCTGTAAGCAAGAGTTAGAGAATGCCTTTATTACAAAAACATAGAAGCAGTCTGCTGACCAAACAGAAGTCAGCAGTGCCAGGAAAAAAAGCATAAAGAAGTAGAATTTAAATAATCACTGAGCTGATTGCAACAAAACCTCTCACTTGCCCAAAAGACATTTACAGGTCTTAAACAAGCATTCAGGGAGGCTCCTTCACTAGCCCTGCCAGACTATAACAAACCTTTTCTCTTCTACTTACAGGAACAGAAAGGGACAGCCAGTGGCATGTAGTGTAGTCTTAAAATTGGACATATGGAATCAGGAGTGCAACATGAGATCCTTCTTGGGCTCCCATTCCAGAGGCACCTTTATTGCTGGCAATTAAAGGGCTTTTAGCTAGGCTGTACCTTGGCTGCCTTCTTTTGTGGTACCTGTGCCCAATCTGGAAGAGAAGAAAGGGTGAGCAAATCCATTTTGCTCACACTCTCCTGCTTTGACAGATTTTCTATCCCATTCTCCGCCTTTTTTCCCTGTTTTTTTAACAGGCATTGTACTGTGGCAGGCAGGCTTGGGGCCATGCTCCTGGCTGCTGCTGGGCTCAAGGCTAGTGCACTTGAATTCCTTGTCCTTTCTCCTTCTTGTACACAGCCCTGGCCCCTCTAACCATTCTTTAGGGGTAAAGAGGTGTGCCAGGTCTGTCTGAGCTAGACTTGTTTCTCTTCATGGGAGCTACTCTGGGGCTGTGTTTCCAACATGGAAAAGAAAACAGAGAGGCCATGGCACTGTGGCCTGGCTTGAATGAAGGTAGGCATGAGCAAGCACTTGGGAGTAAACTCACCACTGTGAGTCTGTGTTTGTCACCTGGTGGAGCTGCCCAGGGACTCTTCCACCTCTCTTGCCACACACCTTCTGAGGACATTGTTCAGAAGACTCCTAGCTAACACCCTTGTTTCTCACTTGGGCTGCTGGGGCTTGCCTTGGACAAGCTTTGCATGCACTGATCTGTGCCGTGCTCTTGTGGCTGTGGGGGCTTGGGACCCGCTGGAGGGATAGGCTGTCTGGAAAACTGGGGGCCTGCAGAGGGAAGAGCATCTTTAGCACCATAGCTCTCCTTTCCACCCTGGGGTGTGGGCAGGTTTGCAGCCTGCCTTCCAGAATGCTGTTCAGGAGTCAGTGAAGACCCAGGCTGAAAGACCTGCTCTAATACAGAGTCAACAATCTGACTGGCTGTGATCCTTACAGCCAAATTCTTGGCTAAGGCTGTTGGATTTGGCTTTGTTTCTCTCTCTAACTTCTTCTTCATTGTTTCATGAACCTCAGGGACAGTGGTTCTGGCACACCCAGTCTGTTCTGCATAGTGCTGCTGAGCTCTGGAGAAGGCATTTTGGATGGCTTCCCTGGCGATCTTGCGGCACTGCTACAGGACTTCTTCAGCAGTTCTGGTACATGGCACTGACTGTAGCACACGCAGCTTTGCTCCCTTGCTTGCCTCCAGGCTTTGCTGTGCTGATGCTCTAGGGAATTCCTGTTCTTCTTCCATGCCCTGCCTTGAGAAATGCATCTGGGATGGTTGTGGCTGCTTGTTAGAGAGATTTCCCCTGGCAAGCTTCAGACTTTCAGAAGACCTAAATTATGGTCCCGGTGAAACTGGGAAGCTACAGAGGAGTCCAAAGTGCAGGAAACACTGCCAACAACTTCTCTGGGTGGTTTGTGAAGGGAAGCCTGTGAAGCTGCTCTGTTGGAAGCTGCTGGTTCAGCTTGCCCTGATTTCAGTTCCTTGCATTTGCCCTCTTGGGTGGCTCCTCTGCCAATGGGCTGCTCCTTGCACCTGGCTGCCAGCCCTGGCTCAGGTGCTTCAGTCGTGCTGGATGCCAAACATTTCCCCAAGATGGTCCCTTCAAGCCCTTGGGCCTTCAGTCCGTTATCCTGCCGGGGATCTGGAGGAGAAGGCTCCAAAGGCTCTGTTCTTCTGGCACTTCCCTTGATCTCCAGGGCAGTCCTCCTCAAACTGCAGGCAGACTGATCTCCAGGAGTCTTCACCCTCTCCAGCACCTCCTGCACCACAGCCTCAGCCACATCTTCAAGGTGCTGGGCTTCTTTTGCACTTTGTGGTTCAAATGTATCTTTGAACATGCTGTCTGTAGTCATCACTACCTTTGGCTTCCTCTTGCAGTCGGCCTCACCGCTGACAATCCTAAACAGCTTGGCACCTTTCTGTCCTGACAAAGGTTGGGAGTAGCCTATGTCCAGAGGTGGTTTAAGTCTTTGGCATTGCCCTGAGTGCAGGTTAGTCTTTTTACTCTTGGGTGGAGATGGGCAAGATGGTTTTTGAGGCTGCAGTGGTGACTTTGCCAGGTGAGAAGTGTTGATCTCTCCTAACAGTTGGGCAGCAGCCAGGTATTGCTGATGCCTTTCCTGAAAGGTGAGCCTTATGGTTAGGCTTGTGGCTTGCTGTTGCCTAGACAAGCACTCATGCCCCTGTGTACTGAGGCTTCACATGGGCCCAGGTCAGAGCTCTGCTTCAGCCTCATGACAAAGGCATGAGAGAAGGGACTTGTGTGCCTTGCACATCAGCCTGTACCCACCCCACACCCTGGGCTGGCTCAACTCTGAGCTGGGTAGTCCTTTCCCCAGCACACAGCCTGGCTCACCAGCACAGCCCTCACCTCTTCTGCCCTGACTGCCCCCCAAGATGCTGCAGGCAAAGACCCAGCCATCGGCACAGTGCTGCTGCCAGGTGTCTGCCAACACTCTGCTCTGCCTACCTCTTCTCTCCTGGCCATGATCTCTGCTGCCAGCCTGTGTGAGGTCAGATACTGCCTGTACTCGTTGAACTCCTTCAGAGTGCAAACCACGTAAGGAGAGATGAGGGCAGGGATCCCCCAAGAGCTGTCAAGCCAATTCCACAGACAGCTTCTCCAAAACAGCCCAAACCCAGTGGGAGGGGAGCTGCTCCTCTGCACACGCTCCCTCTGAACTTGGGCAGCCTCGCCTGGAGGGAGCTCTTTTGATCAGCCCAAGGATGTCCAAACCTACTTTGGCATCCCTGGTGACCAGACCCATCCTCCTCAGCTACTGGAAGTTGTGCTTGTGCTTGTGGAAGTGCTCCAGGTAGGGGTCATGCAGGCTGCTGTACTCCATGCGCAGACGGCGAGAGTAGGGATCGCCCAGGTCAAAATAGGATGAGGGCTGGTGAAGCTGTAAGAGAAATGTTCAGGGTACCAGTAGGGCAGGAGAGACAGCAGGGGATGAATGCACTTTCCCACTCCTCACACAGGCTGGGTGGCATTTCCAAATCTCCGAGGTACAGACAAATTCCTGGCTTACTTCCCACCCAGAGCAAAGACCTCTCTACTTCAGAGGCTCTCCAGTGGAGGACAAGCCCTGCCCCTACATCCTCCATTTGGAGCTCCTACAGCTCTCTGCTCTTGCTGCAGGAACACAAGGAGCTGTTTCCCATGGAGGTGAGAGGCTTGTACCCAGTGCAGCACCTGTGAGGAGCTAAGCTGTAGTGTTGCCTACAGCCCTGTCTGTTTCTCCAGCAATTCCCTCTGATTGCCAGACGGGATTGCCCTCCCCAGGGATGCCAAACTGTCCTGGTGGAAAGGTCAAGGTAGTTTGAAGGCCTGACACCAATACTTTTCTCTGTCTCACTCTGGCTAGCCTCAAGTATAGTATTGCTTTGGCTTCTAGCCTCCTTTCTCTCAGAACCACAGAGCCAGGAGCTTCCTTTGACTTCCCAGCCCTGTCTGACTGAAGGGCTGCAGCTCCTGCTGGATAGCAGGTGGCCAGAAGGACTTGTCTGAATGACAGGGATCCCATAGAAGAAAAGATCTTTTCTACCCTTTTCTACTAACTTTACCTTTCCCCCCAGCTTTGCTCTCCAGAAGACAGGCTTTGAGTGAAGTGGCACATGGATCTTGACCTTGAGTGGGAGATGCAGCAGCCCCTGAGGGTCCATCAGCCCAGTCACTCCTTCTCCCTGCTGCTGGCTTCTCTGCCCAAGCTAGGAAGACAGAGACACTCAGGTGCCAGCTCAAGAAGCCTCCTGCACAGCAGTTGCAAGAAAAGACAAGTCCCAAAGCCCCAGAGCAGCTATTTGTGTCTCAGGCTCCCCATCTGAGCCTTCTCCATGGCCCACTGCTCACCTCTCTCCTCTTTCCCACTGCACTCACCAGCATGGCTGCATTTTGGCCACCAGCAGCGAGACAGTGCTCCACAGATCCTTCCAAGAGCTTGCCATGACCCTGCACTGGCACCTCCTGCCTCAGAGTCACCCATTTGTGGTCACCACAGCAGCTCTCCCAGCCCAGGGCTAGCTAGGACAATCCTGCATTGTTGCACCACTGCTTTGCCACATTGCTGCCTTGTGACATCACTGCGTTGCTGTGCTGCTCAGCTGCAGCCCACCAGCTTCTACTGGGGCTTGGCTGGAGGCCTCCTGAGACAAGCCTGTAGGCCACCAGCTTTTGCTGACCCAGCTTTGAGAGGTCATCTCCTCAGGCTCATGCCCACCTCAGCTGTTCTGTGATGCTGTGAGGCGAAGTGAGCGTCCTTGCCAAGGGGGAAGAAAGGCAAGGAACTGTGGTGGGTTTGTGGTGAGCATGCTCAGGTAAGAAGGTTCAGGAAGCTTGGACTGGAGTGCAGGGCAGAGCAGTGCTGCTGCCTCAGCACCATGCCTGAGCTGCTGGCAGCTTGAGTCAGCAGGGAAAAGGCCAGTGCTGGCTGTTCAAGCAGTGGTGCATGTTCACAAAGCTGCTTTGACAAGAAGACGAAATCCTTGCCCTGCATTTCTAAACCCAATGTCCTCAGGGGACCGCAGCACCTTCTGGTCTGGGATTCCCAGGCAGGGTGACTCCTCTAGCCCCAAAAACAACACTGGAGCACAGATGCCTGCTGCCAAACTGCTCTGGGTGCCAGGCTGGCTGTGGGCACCATGCTCCAAGATTCCTTTCCCAGCAGACACGAATTCAAACTTCTGGTGTCAGTATGATTAAGCCAATGACAGAGCAAGAGATTTGCCTGCTGGCACACCGCCTCCTCCCACCCAAAAGCCCTGATAAAAACAATTTATTAAGCATGTGTGAAAGCATAGGCTGCCAACTGCTCAATGAGGCTGGGTTGGGGGCTGCCATCCACAACCTCCTCCTCCACCAACCTGTCACCATAGGCACCAGTGAAATGAAGAGGAGAAATGGAAGTGTGACAGAGTCCTTGGGTGTCTCTGAGGCAACACTGAAATTCATGCCTCTGTAGTCCCACCAAAGTGTTCTTTACCTTATGTGCAAAGATTATTCAACACACACAGAGGAGATACTTGCTTTATTCCAGCTCTGCACAGAAAAGGTGCTGGGAGCTCCAACAGCAACAGTTTATCCACAGTACAAGTAATAAAGAAACTGTATGTGATTGGTTCTAGGATTTTACATCACATAGATCTCTGTCCTTGTGCTCCATCTATTACCTAATTCATTCTCCTATTACCTAATTCAGGACACTAAGGTGCTCCTACATTTACAGGTAGATTCTCCTCCCAGAGGTGTGGGGTTTAGTACTAGAATCCCCACAGGTTCTGCAGGGAACACCTCGATGGTTTGATCTTTGTCCCAGTCTGTCTCTGCTTTATGTCAAGAAGTCAGAACAAGGCATTAGCTGCAAAGGTTGACAGAATTTTACTGTCTTTAGATACTGCTCTTAATTACTGTCTCTTGTTTCTGGTTATTTTAACCTCTGAGGTCACTCTGTCCTTCAGTCTTAGCGCCTTTCCACTCGTGTTATCCTGCTTTCAGACCAGCTCATTTTAAACGTAGTCAGCCTAAAAGCTTTTAACTCCTTCTGACATCACCTCCTTCAGGGCAGGACCACTACCCAACACACTGCCAAGGCCTGTTTTTCGTCTGAAGCTCAGATCCGTTATGAGTTACAGGTCTGCACCTGGGACTGCAGCCGAGGACAACGCAGGGCTGCCTTGGCAGGGAGCAGCGCCTTTCAGAGCAGGGAGCTTCCCCGTGGCGAGAGGACAGCCCCGCAGAGAAAGGTCTCGGCTCTCCTGCACCTGCTCGGGCGCTGCGAGCCCCTTCGCGCTCTCCCCTCTGCCTGCAGCCAGAGGCGGGGGCGTGGAAAAGCCCCCGAGGCCCTGAGCCCTCCCGCCAGGCAGGCACAGCTCCTCAGGACCAGGCTGGTCGTCGCGGATAGCGGCTGCAGCCCGACCCCTCTCCCTCGGCCCGGCCCGGTGGAGGAAGAGGCGGTGCGGCAGCAGCTGCCTTCCACTTCCGCCTGCCCCGCGCAGCCGCAGCCCTCCCCGCCGGGCCGGAGCGGTGGCCGGAGCCCCGCCGCGCTGCCATGGGGCCGAGGCGGTGCCCAGGCCTGGCCGCGGCGGGCTCCCTGCTGCCGCTGCTGTGCGCCATGCTCCGCGCCGCCGCCGACACCAGCACCAGCCGGGTAGGTGCGGGAGGGGGCTGGGGCCGGGGCCGGAGGGAGCGTCTCTGTGGGACGGCGAGGCCGGTGGTGCCGCAGCTGGCAGCGGGTTACCGGGGGATGGGGAGCCCGGAGCCGGTCTGTGCGCTCTGCTGGGGCTGGAAAGCTGGGCGGGCAGCGGCTCCCCGGCTTCGGACCCCGCCGCCGCCGCGTCTGGGCGCTGCTGCCCGCCAGAAGCCTTCCTGCATCTACTGCAGGCCCTCTAGGAAGCGGCCGGTCCCGGCTGCTGCTGGGCTGCGCTCAGCTTTGCGGCTACAGTCCCTGGCAGCTCCTCGGTCTGTGCCTGGGCAGGTTGGGAAGCGACGGGCGAGGGGCAGCCGTGGCCCTCGGTGTGCTCTTGGCCATCAGCCTCCCGGGAGGAAGCTTCTCTTAGTGCCTGTGCAGGCACCGTGTGGTGTCCCGCACGTCCGAGTCTGCCTGGGAGGGAAGGGGGATATGCTGTTTTGGTTGATGTGCTCTGCCCTTGCTGCTCAAGGACAGCTTGTTTTGGTCAGGCTGAAGGTCCGTGTGTTCCAGCATGCCGCGTTTGTCAGAGCTAGTGCTAGATGCCAGGGTAGTGGCAGCAAATATCCAGTCTCCAAGCAGTTTTGCAGCTCGGCTTTGTCTTGAGCCTTTGGTGATGTCCGTGATGAACTTTAACATCTCTGGCCTCGATACTCTCTTACACCTTCTTTCTGCTACTTTGGAAGTAAGACCTTTCTCTCGTCTCAGTGGATTCTACTAGTATCTTCTTGTTGCCACTGAGAAATAGAGGAGTTAAGGGAGAAATGTGTTAAGGGAGGAATTGCCTCTCCTCTGCCCCCTGCTCTGGGTGTTCAGGCTGCCAGTGTGAGAGCAGCATACACAGATCATTCATCAGCACTTGTGCCTTGAGGACTGGATCCTGTAGGTCAGATGAATTGTCCTCGTGGCTGGAAAGAGCTTGCAGGATGTGTGTGGATCTCATAGTAATCCTGATCTAAGCCCTGAGTTGGGGGGGCTGGGGTGTGGGCATGAAGAGTTACAGGGAAAGTTGATGAAAGCAACCCTTCATTCAGGTTTTATTGGCATTTGCACTTAGTGGTGGATTAATGTTCCTTTTTCTTGTGGTATCAAAGTGAGGGGGAGGAAGAAATATAGTCTTGAATTAATGGGTGTTTGGGAAAATGCTGTCCTTAGGATTTTGACAAGTTTGACATCTGGTTTTATCTAAGGCTGTGTTTTGGGGGGAGTAGGCGGGGAAAAGGGACAGAGCTCCTTGAGGAGACTTGGCTGTTTTCCTGTTTTGACAATTTGCTAGATATCTACTATCAGCAGAGGAGAAGTCCTCCCAACCAAAGCCCCTGCAAACTTCCTGAGTGTGGGTTTTTTTTGACGTTTATTGCTTTTTTTTTTTTTGGAAGAAATACTCCTGTGCTTAGTGCAAGCATGAAGTTGAACCTGTATTTGCAGGGCTTGCCCAGGCCTGTCAAGGTGTTTGCTTGGAGTGATGGTCCAGAGGCAGCAGTAGGTGGTGGGCAGTGGGCTATTGAGAGCATGCTGCTGTGAAATGAGAAATGTCATGATGGCAAGCTGACATTAGTGCACAGAAGGTCTCTGGAACAAGGACAGAGCTTCTTGGGCATCTCTGGTGCTCTAAAGACCTAAGGCTGCCCCAGTTAGGGATGATGGCCATTTTTAATTGACAGGTCTGCATTGTCCTGCCAGGAAGGTGCTGGAGTCTCCATCTCTGGAGATATTAAAAGTCCACCTGGACCCCATTCTGTGCAAGCTGCTCTAGGTTCTCCTGCTCTTGCAGGGGGGTTGGACTAGATGATCTCCAGAGGTCCCTTCCAACCCCTAACAGTCTGTGATTTTGTGACAGGTGATTTTAAGCTGGGTTCTTCAGCCCGTCCTGGGGATCAGATGATACTACAAAACCTAAGCAAAAAAAGAGAGGTAGTTGAATTTCTTGTGGTAGTTCTTCACTTTTTCTTTTGAGGAAATGTTCTGATCTGTTCAGTGGAAAACTTACCCTGACATCTTACCTTCTGTTTCTTTCTTTTTCAGGGTTGGTTAAAAACTTATGGTTACTTACTTCCATCTGACAGCCACATGTCTGCCTTGCAGTCGGGGAAAGCTGTGCAGTCTGCAGTTGCCACTATGCAGCAGTTTTATGGGATCCCAGTAACAGGAGTTTTGGACCAGACAACTATTGAGTAAGATTAACGTAGGCTAATTTTGTCTTTCCCTTTCTTACCACCTTGTCATGTTACCTGGGTTATTATTCCAGCTGCAAGAAATCCTCAGAAAGGATAAATCTGACTGACTCAGCCAGAGAAGTCTTGATTATGGAAGAGTGTTCCTAATGGAGACGTGGACAACTCCACCTTGGGTTTTTTTTTGGCTAAGAATGCTGTTTGAGTGTGAAGAGAAGCTCTTGCTACGTGTTGTTGTTTGTACCTAGATCCCCATTGCTGGTGCAAAGCAAAAAGAGGATCTTGTGAGCTTCTGAAAGTGGAGAGTATCAAGGGTTTCATTCATTTCCATCTCTCTCTGGCTTTAGGTGAATATCTGGCTCCAGAAATGGCTTCTAATGTATTTCATAATTAATTGTAGCTGTGGATCTCCATAGATGGTGTTTGTGAAGATCCATAGCTCCAAGTTGAAGTGAGTTGTTCTGATGACAATAGTCAAGAGTACTTAGCTGTCAATAATTGCCATTTGGTGGACATTAGAGTTTCTCTGCTCTGTGCTGAAGGTGTGTTTGTTGTGATTGCTGTCTTTATAGTGCAGAAGCATTGCTCTGAATCACCTAGACTGGAGGGACTTTATTCTTTGAAGGCTGTTGCCTTTAGTCTGCTCTTGAGTGTGTACTGCAAAGCATGGTGTGGACATGGTGTTTGTTGCTGCTACCTTACCTGAGTGGCTTCCTGTCCTCAGTTGTGGACTGGCTGAATCTGCTGTTGGTCTGGACTAAGGGAGCATGTGTTAACTAAAGATAAGGTCTTACTAATGCTTTCTGGAGGAAAGAAGCATCTCATGGTGAGCAAAAAAAGAAAGCAGAAATAATAGAGCATGCTTAGGCCTTGCCTGAGAGTTTTCCCTATTGTATTAGCAGACACTTTGAGTTCTTCATCTCTCTTGTTAGGGCACTCTGCTGGAAAAAAGGGACATGGTAACACTAAACAGCAGAGCACAAAGTAACCAAATAGTGTGCAGAACAAAGGGGTTTGGTTGTATACCTTCCAGACTACAAGGAGAAACAGCTAAGAAGAGGAAGAAACAAAAGAAATTAGTTAGGCAGGAGGGGATCATCCCGGACTGAGAGTGCCTCTCCAGTGAATGCAACATTCTCTCCTTTAGCTCACAGGAAAAGCTCCTTGTTCTCCATTGAGGGATAGAGATAATCCTGTTTGTTTGCTTTTCAAATGAATTGAAAATGAAATGCTTTTCAAAGGTGGGATTTTTCCATTTGAGCTCTCTCTTTGCCATTAATAACACAGTTTGTAAGGGGATGCTGAAGCAGAAGCAGAGAGCAAGGTTGTTGTGTATGTGTACGTGCAGTTGGTATCTAGAAGGTTGCAGTTGGAAGGAGATGGGGAAGAAGAGGCTATGATCTTGGGGTGCTAGTTTGGAAAGTTAGGGAGCTGCTTCTAGTGCCCTGTGGGTGACAGGAGAAGGGAGCAAACTGCATGTGAGAGTCCATGCTTTAGTAAGGAAGGGTGTTTCTCTGCAGGAAAGAAAGGTGTTGTCCATGTTTTACTGAGTTTATAGATGGTGTCCTGGATTTGCTGGAACAGAATTCTAGGCCAGCCATGGGCTGCAGGCTATTAGCAGTTTGGAATCAGCCAGGGCAGCTGCTCTGAGTTGGCATACAAGTGTATCCCAGACCATGAACATCAGACTCAGTGTAAAGGGGAAAGTTTGCTGAGGACAGGGAGCCTTTCGCTTGGGGCTTCTTGCTTGGGCTCCTTCTCCTGCTCCTTGACTGCCTTCCTGGTCAATGTGACTGCTGTGCCTCTGTTTGGCTAAGCATAGCTTTGTATACATTATGTTGGCATTGGTATTAGTTTGGCTTTTTCATTAAATCCATTTTCATTTTAACCCATGAGTCTTCTCACCTTTTCCCAGTGTCTCTTCTCTGCTGGGGAGAGGTCATGGGGTGAGAGAGCAACTGCTAGAGTTTAGCCCCAGACACAGGCTAAATGTAGACAGTTTCTTTGGTCTGGCTTAAATAGCTCACCTGGGAGAATCACACACCTTTACTTTAAGACTCTCAAAGGGTTGAATTCTTAACAGACAATGATTATGTTGGTGGTGTGGCAAGATGGTCAATGGGTGCAGTTCTCTGGTGTTTGTTCCTAGAGCTGCTTTGGAAGCTGTGGTTGGCTCTCCCACTGTTGGTTATTGGTTTGGGGTTGGAGCTGCTGCTCTGGTCTGGTCTTTGCTGTTAGGTTATGGTATTATACTTATTGTTTTTCTTTCTGATTACAAGATTTCTGATCTCTATGAAATGGTAGTGGGCAAAGAGATTTTGGTGTACCCTTGGGATGCTTTCACCACTTTGCTCATACTGTCAGGCCTTTTGATTCTCTCTCAGTTCTTGGTCTTGCTTCAAGCAAAATACCAGTGTAGAGGTGGATGCTCTGTAGCTGCTGTGACCCCTGCAAAGGCTCCTGGAGCTATCCCAGCCCCTGTGACAAGCACTGCAGCTATCTTAGCCCTTGGTGGTGGGTGATGTGAGTGACCCAGAGACTCAAGCAGTGCATGTGTCAGTCATCCCTGTAGAAAAGATGAAATACAACAAAAGAGCAGGTCCTGCAGGGACATCACAGGTGGAAGGATCAGGAGTGACCACTTGATCTCTAAGTGAGTTGATTACAGCTGTCAGGAAGGTGAGAGACTTGTTACTTGGCTGCTCCAGGGTTGGGATAATGGAGCTGATGGTTTTGAGGGTAGAGAAGCCAGGGAGTTGGAAAAGAGGCACCTCCTTTAGTGGATATTGACAGGGAGTTGGAAAAGAGGCACATCCTTCCTCTCTGGAGGGGATACTGCTGAGTGTGTAACAGGTATCCTTTAGGGACAATGTCATATGCTGCCTGTGCAAGTGGACAACCACTGAGAAATGTCTTAAGAATCTGAGGGAACTGGCTGTGCAGGAGCTGATTTTGCTGACCTGGATGACCTGCAGACAGCATAGAGTTACCAGAGCCATGTGGCCCAAGTGGGTACTGAGCACACCACCATCATATGTCAAAACATCAGCATGATCTAGCTGGAAAGAGGATGAGGTACCAACACTGGGTGACATGGCTGCTCAGCTGTAGCAATGTGCAGATCATCTCTCTTCCTTCTCATACTTTATGTTGGCCTTGGTATTGGTTTGGCTATTTCATTAAATCCATTTTCGTTTTAAGCTGTGAGTCTTCTTTTCCCAATGTCTCTTCTTTGCTGGGGAGAGGGAGCAGCTGCTAGAGTTTAACCCCAGACACAGGCTAAATAGAGGCAATGGGCAGGGCTTGATTGGTGCATGAGCACCCAAAGGCTGATGGGTGAAAAACCTAGATGGCTGCTGCTTCTCAAACTGGAGTTTCCAAAGGCTTGAAAGCTCAGCTGCAGCCAAACAGGGCTGTGTTTTGCAGGTTGCTCTACCTCCATCTGTCCTGAACCAGTGGGTCCATACATTCATTGTCTGGCAGGTGGGAGCAGGAGTACCTGCTAGAAATTACATGAAAGGAAAAAGAGGTCCTAAGTGCTGTTAGTCTGTATTTGGAGCTGGACAGACCTACCTAGCTGGGCCTTGTTGGGCTGTCACTTCCTCAGGCCTGCTTGTGGAGGCTGAGCAAAAGGAGAAGAGGTGGCAGGGCAGGCTGGCTCAGAGAGCTCTGAATCACTCAGGTGTTTGCTAAGCTGTTACTTCAGTCTGTTAAGAGTTTTGAGATGGCAGTTATAATTTTTTCTGTCTCTTCAGTCAGTGCTCTGGCCCTTCAAAGTGACTTCAGAATCAGTCAGAGTGCAAAGTTATTTTTTTCTGATTTCTTTATATGCAAAAAATGCTGCATATTCTGTTTACACTTATAATAGAACCTTGAAGTTTTCCACCTCCTTCCCCACTCACCACCAAATCCTGAGCTTGTGTTTTTTTCCTCCAAGAGTGGTAGCCAAGTGTGTGAAAGTTGCCATGCAGATGCTGCCAGGAGGAGTGGGAAATGGCAAGGAGCACCACTGTTGGTGTTGCTCACTGGTACCCCAAGGGAAGGTGAGGTGGGGGGGGTCCTGTTCAGCAGGTCTTGAGAGAGCAGGGTGAGGACATGTCGTTTTCCTGTAAGGGGAGCAGGGGAGAGTATTTGAAATACAATATTGTGTTTGATGTAATCACTCAGGTGGCCCTGGAGGCTTTCAAGAAGTAGTCTTATTTGTGTTGGAAGTGTCTTGAGCCTATTTTGTAGGTTCCTCACTTTGGGAGGCATGACACAGATGTTTAAAGGGAGCCATTGCCACCAGCTCAGCCAGCAGTAGGCAATTGAGAGAGACAGCTTCCTCTGTTCAGGAGAGCTTGGAGCCTGAACTGGGCAAAGCTGCTGTATCTGGACAAGAGCTGCACGGCAGTGCTCTTGGAAATGAGCTGTCCTCTGTGTGCCAGGCAGCAGCAGGAATGCAGCAGTCCATGTGCCAAGTAGAAATTTTGATGATTCACAGAATCACAGAATTTTAGGGCTTGGAAGGGACCTCTGGAGATCATGGTTATTGGTGCCTTCATTAAAAAAAAAGGGAGGGGAGGAGAGGGAGAGGGAAAGCAAACATAGGTACCTGAATCCTACTTCTGTTTCTGATGTGATGTGGTTTTGTAAATCCCCTGGAACACAGAAAGGGTTCTCTAAACTGCTAAGTAGATAATGGCTGTCAAGAAGCTCAGCTTAAGAAGATCAATGGCAGCAAGCTGGAGCTTTGTGATTATTTTGCCATAGATCTACCCTGCTGAGAAGAGATGGCTGGACTTGTACCCTGGCCCCTGGGGTTAGCCTAGGGCCCATATGGCTGGGAAGTAAGTTGGATCAGGGAACTGATCCAGAGAAATTGTCTCAGCTTGGCATTAGCACAGGTTGTTGACAGCTTGGGTAGTGTCAAGCTCTAACCAGGTAGTTAGAGTTTTTCTGCTAGGTCTGTTTCAGAGAGTGTGTGCCTGAGCTCTGGAACAAGCTGTGGTAGAACGTGGGGGTTCAGACTGGCCTAGGTGTAGTGAAGTTCAAAGAGGAGCTAGGCAACTGTGGACAGCATGGCAGCTCTGGGACTTTGGCTCAAGAAGCCCTGAAAGCTGAGGGTGCCAGGATTGCAGCTTGCCTCTGGAACAGCCCCATGCCCCGCCCTGTGTCCATACCTTGTGCTGCAGCTGGCACAGGGGCAGGGAATTTGGCTGTCTTTGAGGGAAGGAACTTCTGTGTGTGAAACAATTCCTTTGGTCAGGTCTTTGTGCAGTTCTGATTGACTGATAGCATGTGGGAGCTGATCTGCTCAGCACAGGGCAGGTGTTGAGATGTGAGTGACTGGCTGAGGCACTGCTGGTGTGTCAGCATGGCTAGCCCTGGCCTGGAATGGTCTGGTGGCTTGGCCTGTACATCCATTTTGCTTTGGTAGCACTCTGCTCTTACCTTTTTTTTCTTCTAGGTGATACTAGTAAAGATAAAACAGAAAGCCCTTTTCTGTCTGTAATCAGGCTGTGATGATGCTGATGTTCAGAGTGCTGGAATTCTCAGGGAGCTCAAGAGATGAGAAGCTAATTCCCCCTGTGGTTTCTCTAGGGTTATGCTCAAAACCCTGTATCATATCATATATGACTGGAGGGTTGGGTTTTTTTTAGATACATAGGAAACATCTAGGAGAATCCAGGCTACAGAAAGCCTGACATCTCTAGCAAAGTGGCAGAAGCAATGCAAAAGAACCCAAATAAAGGGCACTTGGAAAAAACAGTGTCTTGAGGTTGATGTTTCTGAAAGCAAACCTTAGATGTACTGCTTTCCTTTGAAGGTGGCAGCAGTTGTGTGGGCAAGGCAGATCTGATTGCCACAGGTTGCTTGGATTTCTGAAAGACATCCCATACTGCTAAATGGAATAGGGGGAAGAGCTGTGTTAGCTTCATATACACAGCTTGGGTTCTTGTCAGGTACAGTACAGGATGCATAACAGCTCTCATTTGCTCTGTTCTTGGTGGGGAGAAGATGACAGATGACTGTCCTGAAATGTGGAAGCACCCATAGCTTTTACATATAGGGAGTGGATTAAGGAAGAGTTAGCTGCTGGGCTGCCTGAACCAGGAGCAGGTGTGTGTGCTGTGAAACAATGGCCTTGTGAGGCTGTACAGCTGGTTTTAATGTAGAAGGTGTCCTGGAAAGAAGTAAACCATCTCTGGGAGATGAGAAGACACTCCCTTCCTGAAGGTGTGGGGCTAATATTTTTGCTAGATCAGATGGTCATTGTTTAGGCTCAAGCATGTGGGCACACATGGACTACTTGCCATTGGCTGGTTGCAGTTGATGGAGGAACATCTACATTTGGAGGCCAAAAGTTGTGCCCTCTGGGTTCCCAGGGGTATGAGGGAAGCCTTACTGAGGAGAGAGGAGAGAATTTGGTGTCTTGGGTGAGGAATCTGCCAGGAACAGCTACAATGCATTTGTTGTATGTGACCAAGCAGTGACATGTTTCTCCATCCCACGTCCTGTAATGTGTTCTTGAGGCACTGTGTCACAGTGCACACTTGCCTTTGCCAGCAGAGTAAGGGCATCAAATGCATGAAATGGCTGAAAAATGCCAGTGGCAGTGTCCCCAGCATTAGCCCAAGGAGGAGGCTGAGAGCAGTGCCAGTGTGCTTGGGAGGCTTTGGCCAGAGCCAGAGCCAGAGCCTGCTTGCATTGTTCCTGGGCTCTGGTCTCCTGGCCTGGGCTACACTGCAAAACTCTAAAGAATGTGGCTAGGACAGAAGATTGCTGTGCTGGGACCTTTGGAGACCAGTACCTGTAGTTCTCTTTCTGTCCCTATCTCCTGCATGCAGTGTTGAGCAGGTTTGTTTCTCCATAAGGCACTTGTGACTTCTCTGGAGCATGCCCACACCAGCAGGTGGGATAGTATTCTGGGCTACAATCTAGTTTTCCTTGTCAGAGTAATTTAGGTTGGAAGGGGCCTCTGGAGCTTATCTACTGCAACCCCCTGCTCCAACAGGGTCAGCTAGAGCAGATTGCCCAGGACCACATCCAGTTGGGTTTTGATTATCTCTAAGGCTGGAGACTCTACCACGTATCTGGGCAACCTGTGACCACCTTCAAGCTGCTGCAAGAAGTAAGCAAAAGATCTGTTCAGGCTGGAGGTAAAGGAGGTAGGGAGGAGACCTGACTTCTCTGCTAATACCTGTGCAAGGGACAGCATCCTTTGCTCTTCCAGTTCACCTGGCTGTGGAGGCAAGGCATGAGGAGAGTCATGGGTTCTAGGGAGGACCTCACAGAACGTGGTGAGTGTGAGCCACAGATTGGACTGATCTGTTCTGGGGCTACAGGGGAAAGCTTTAGCTGTTATCTGGGAGTGCTGTGTTTGCAGTTGTTCAGTCTTATTTGGTGAGTTATGAATTAGGGGGGGTGCTGACTGGGGAGGGTGCTTACTCCCACAGGAGCACTTGAACAAATGGAGAGTGAATAGAGTAGTTTTAGGAGGGTTTGCTCCCAGTCCATATGCAGATGCAGTTTTGATCTGGGTCTCTTTTGGGGCATTGTCATGATTAAGCTCTTGTCAAGCACAAAGTCTTCCTGATCTGCTATCTATGTTTCCAAAAGGAAAAATGACCTCTTTTTGGTGTGCTAAGGTATGTGGATTCCCAGCAGAGGTGGCAAGGAGGGTAAACCCAAGAGAGGGAAGACCAAGCCCTTCTTGGTGTCTACACTGGCCATCCCTCAGAGGTCTTCCAGTCACCCCTTGAGTTCTTTGGAATCTCTTTTGCCAGCTCTTTGTTAGTTGCTTTTGCTTCCGTGCCCCTGCAGGTGGATGAAGAAGCCTCGGTGTGGAGTTCCAGATCATCCCCACGTGCGCCGCAGCCGCAGGAAAAAGCGCTACGCGCTGACGGGGCAGAAGTGGAGGCAGAAGCATATAACCTACAGGTACAGCCTCCTCCTGCCCCCTTCTGCTTTGGTTTTGGGGGGGAATGTTCTGTACTTCCTTAGTATGCAGGGTTTGTAAGGCCTTCTAAAAACTGGCTTGGGTTTTCCCTGTAATGCCTAGTTGAGGCTTTCAATCTCAGGATATGGTGGAGGGGAATACTTGGAGAGCACTGGAATAACTGAGGAGTCTGTTCTCAATTGAAAAGAACTGCTCAGTAAAGACACTTCAATGTCAGCCAAATAAAAGGTACTTGGAGACCAGTTCCTGTAGTTCTCTTTCTGTCCCTATCTCCTGCATGCAGTGTTGAGCAGATTTGTTTCTCCATAAGGCACTTGTGACTTCTCTGGAGCATGCCTACACCAGCAGATGGGATAGTATTCTGGGCTACAATCTAGTTTTCCTTGTCAGAGTAATTTAGGTTGGAAGGGGCCTCTGGAGCTTATCTACTGCAACCCCCTGCTCCAACAGGGTCAGCTAGAGCAGATTGCCCAGGACCATGTCCAGTTGGGTTTTGATTACCTCTAAGGTTGGAGACTCTACCATTTATCTGGGCAACCTGTGACCACAGGAAAAAGTACCTTTTTCCTTTGTTTAGAGGAAAATCCTGCTAAGTCTCTTTCTGTTCCCATAGAAAGCTAAGGCTCTATCCCTTAGATGGTGTGTCTATAACAAACCATGAAAGCAGAAGGAAGATCACTGTTTAAAGGCATGATACTTTCTGCCTCTACTGATCTGCAACAGTTTACTGAATACTTACTTTCTTCAGAGGTTTTACTTTATAATGTGCCATCCAAGTGATAGCTATCTTGTTTTACCATTAATGTCATGCAGTTATCTTTCACCTGTCAATCATCATATTCAATTGAGCCTGAAAGTTGTTTCCATGGCATACTTACTTCATATTCCTCAAGCCAAGCTTACTAGGTTTGGAGTCTACTCTATGCATGTACAACTAAGTTACTTAGCTGTTCATACAAGGATTGGGAAGGTGATCAGGTTTTCAGGAAGTGATGCAAGAGCAATCAAAATATTGGGGGAAAGTCTTAGTAATAAATTGTAGGCTTCAGCTCAGGCCTGGGGTGTTGTTGGTCATTTTCTTTGTGACACTAAAATTTTGCATGCACAAAGTAGTGCCTGCAAAACACTGACAAACCCTTTGGAAGTGGAAACTCTGGAGATGTGGCCATGTGTTGGAATTATGATAAGAAGTAGTCTTGGATGTGTTCTGGAAATGTAAACAACTCTTCTTTCTGACCCCCCAGTGTCCACAACTACACTCCCAAGGTTGGAGAGGTGGATACCAGGAGAGCCATCCGTCAGGCCTTCGATGTCTGGCAGAGAGTGACACCACTTACCTTTGAAGAGGTCCCTTACCATGAGATTAAACATGACAGAAAGGAGGCAGATATTATGATCTTCTTTGCTTCTGGTTTCCATGGAGACAGTTCTCCCTTTGATGGAGAAGGTGGATTCCTAGCTCATGCTTACTTTCCTGGACCAGGA
The DNA here is from genome assembly GCA_013396975.1 of Bucco capensis. NCBI lineage: Eukaryota > Metazoa > Chordata > Aves > Piciformes > Bucconidae > Bucco > Bucco capensis. Next base: position 184,010 of record VWZO01022639.1, on the reverse strand, counting down.
ATAGGAGGAGATACTCACTTCGATTCGGATGAACCATGGACCCTGGGCAATTCTAATCATGATGGTAAGACCACAGCTCATTATTCCAAACAAGGATAAGTTGAATGGAGACTCACTGACAGGCTTTCAACTAGAAAATATTTGGTTAGTAGAGCTTTTGCCTCCTATAGAGTGGTTCAAATGTTTTCTAAACCATACATTCTGTCTGAAATGGGTAAATAGTTTTATTAGCAAGTCTGTGGCTCTGCATGCCTCTGTGCACATGCTAAGGAGCAAACAGCAGTTGACATCTCTCAAGAGTTGGACCATAGTTGATACAGAAACCAAGTCTCTGAGAGGGACAAGGTGAACAAGAGTGCTGAAATGTCAACTCTGTATCTCATGGAACACTTTGCAGAGGCAACTAGTTGTAATGATGAATAGGAGGTTGAGAGAGTGAAGACATTTGAATGTCAAGTCATTTTGATGTGTATTTGTCTGAGAATGGTCATAATTCCTCCCATCAGAGGTTGGGGCTGGCTGGTTTAAGGAAGACTGATGATTGGCACAACTATTGGTGTGATATTAAGCACAGAAGAGTTCCTGCACCTTTCTAGCTTTCTCTTACTCTCTCATGCCAATGAGCACTTTCTGGTCTCCTTTCAAACCTTTGCCTGAGGATGATAATGACTCGTAACCATTTTAAGTTAGAAAATGAGAGTTTTACATAAAAGAATCTCTCTGATTTCCCCAGTCTCAGTGATTTGGGAAGGGCTATGTGTCTGTAAGCCTCTAGGGCTTCAAAATCACTTTTTGAAACATTATATAAGGATGAGAAGTTTACTTGGAATGTCAGTGTGGCTTGATTTTTTTAAACTGTGTGAAAACAGAGAAGCATTGGTGTGGCCCTGATGTCCAAGGAGACAGGTAGAGGTCATGCCCTTCAGGAGAGCAAACAGTGCAGCTGGAAAAGGAGAGAAGCTTTCAGGTATGCAAACCGCCTTCACAGCTGCCCTAAAGGTGACAGCTTTCAGGATGGAATGCAGATTGAGACAATCCCTCAGAGTTTAGAGTCACTATCTGTCAGATCATCTTTGGAAGGAAATGGAACTGGCAAGTGCAGGCTGGGAATGCTAATTTGCAGGAAGGCAGAAGTGAGCTCTGTTGGTTTGGTCAGGGAAAGAGAAGTCAGTTTCCTGAGCTGGTTAAGTGACNCACAAGGGATTGTCAGACTGTGCCTGAGATGAGGTGTAGGCAGAGGTTATAGCCTGGGGCAGAGTGTGGCAGAGAAGCAGTGTCTTGCTATCTTGAAATGTTAGTTTTATGCCTAAGTTTGTGGCTGGAGGGCAGTTTGGGAGTTTCCCTTGAGGATCAGGATAGGCAATCAGAGAGGGGCTGATGACCAACCCGCTCTAGTTGGGGATGTCCCTGCCCACTGCAGGGGGGTTGGATTAGATGACCTCCAGAGGTCCCTTCCAACCCAAACCATTCTAGGATTCTATGACCTTGTGTTAGGTATGGGCTGCTGTGGTGGGCTGGGCAAACTCAGCCTGCTCTTGTGTGCTCAATATCACTTCCTAGGGCAGCAAGCCCATGTGTGAGACCTGGGAGTGCTGGTGTCTGGGCTAGAAATTCCTCCCAGGATGGTGGAAGGGTAAGTTTGGACAAGTTTTTTCTTTTCTTTTTCCACACAAAAAGCTTCCTTCTGATGAGAAGCTTAGCAAGGTTGAGGGGCAGCTTAAAGAGTAGCAGAGATGGCTCTGGAGAAGATCTTCCACTGGGTAGGATGTTCTAATGTAGATTATTATTATAATGTAGATTATTATTTGGAGAGGGTTTTTTGGTAGTTTTTAGGATGGTGTTTGAGATGTTTTGTACACCACCTCGAGAGTCTCTTTAGAAAAGCTATTTCTTCCCTAGCTTCCATGTGGCTCTGTCAGAAACAGGCTGTATTTCTCTGGTGTGCTCAGTGACTTGTCATGAGTAGTGTCCTCAGAGTGCATGAAATTCATATTTGAGGAGTTGGTGTGCCCTCTGGAGTGGGAAAATTGGTCAGAGAGTTGAGATTTCCATTCTGGAGGAAAAATATGCTCTATGTGTTTGTATTCAGGTAACAGTGCTGCATGGTCTGGGCAGCAGAGCTGCTGGAAAACACCAGCAAGGATGTTGGGAATGGGGAGGTCACATTTGTCCTCTCCCTCTGGAGGAGCTGCTGGTGGTAGAAAGGGGTAAGCCTGCAATCAGAAGCATTAGAGATGTGAGTGGTAAAGGCAAAACCAAATTCCTTGCATTTGTTCTTAGTGCTGGTGTGCAGATGTGAAAATGTCCTGGCTCCTCACTTGGATGACCTTCCACTTTGGATGGAAAGGTTTTTTCCTTCTGTTTCACTGTTTCTTGTCATTGAAGCTCTCACTAGCTCCAGCTTCTCACCTCTGAGATGTTTTGCTTGAAATGTTTTAATCCCTCAGGTCATAAAGAGTTTCCTCTTGCTCAGAGGTTTCCTGCACTGTGATCACTTCACTGCCTTCTTTCAGGGGACATCAAGTGTTGGTGAGGACAATACTTTTCAACAGAAGTATTTCTTCAGACATGATCTTGCTTGTCCTTAGGCTATGCTTTTTGGGGGGGCACTGGGGGTCAGTATGGAACTGGAGAAGCCTCTCAGTCAAAGAGTAAAAATACCCTACCAGTAGATGAGGAGCAAAGCTCTCACTGATTTAGATGCACAAAAGGAACTGTTTGGGCTATTCAGCATCAATTCTGTGATGATAGAAGTCTTTAAGTAGCCATGAAGTAACAAGAGCATCTTTAGATCAGCCTGCAAAATCTCACCATGTAAACCATGCCATTCCTGACAGCAATGTGGAGTAGTTGAAGAGAAAATGTGACTCATCTGCCTCAAAGCTCTCTTAGCCTTGCAGCAGTCTCGGGTCAACAGAGCAGAAACAGGCACTGTAGGTCCCCACAATGTTTTGCTGATCTATTCAGTGCATACAGAATCATAGAAGGCTTATAGCTGGAAGGGATCTTTAGAGATCATCTGCTCCAGCTCCCTGCAGTCAGCAGGGATACCTAGTTCTAGATCAGGTTGCTCAGAGCCTTGTCCAGCCTGACCTGGATTGTTTTTAGGGATGAAGCATCCACCACCTCTCTGGGCAACCTCTGCCAGCGCCTCACCACCCTCAGTGTGAAAAGTGTTTGCCTTATATCCACTCTAATTCTCCCTCCTTTAGTTTAAAGCCATCCCCCCTTGTCCTATCTCAACAGGCCTTGCTAAACAGACTGTCTCCATCTTTTTCATAGGCTCCCTTTAAGGCTGCACTAAGGTCATAGAATCCTAGACTGGCCAGGTTGGAAGGGACCCTAAAGATCATCTAGTTCCAACCTCCCCACACTGAGCAGGGATGCCAATCACTAGCCCAGGTCACCCAGGGCCACATCCAGCCTGGCCTTGAACACTGCCAGGGATGGGGCAGCCACAACCTCTCTGGGCAATCTGTGCCAGTGCCTAACCACTCTCTGGGTAAAGAACTTCCTCATAATCTCTAATCTGAATTTCCCCTCCTTCAGTTTATAACCATTCCCCCTTGTCCTATCACACAGTCTGACTGCTTAAAAAGTCTCTCCCCTTGTGTCTTATAATCCCCCTTTAGGTACTGGAAAGCTGCTATAAGATCCCCTTGAAGCCTTCTCTTTTCCAGGCTGAACAATCCCAACTGTCTCAGCCTGTCTTCATAGGTCTCCCCAGAGCCTTGTCTTTTCCAGGCTCAACAATCTCAACTCTCTCAACCTCTCCTCACAGGAGAGTAGTCCAACCCTCAGCTCATTTCTGTGGCCTCGTCTGGACCTGCTCCAATAGGTTCATGTCCTTATGCTGAGGACTTCAGAGCTGGACCCAGCAGTTGAGGTGAGGGAGCAGCATCAGCTTCCTCCATCTCCTGGCCACGCTGCTGTTGATGCAGCCAAGGTTCTGTTATCTTCTGGGCTTTGAGTTCACATTGCTGACTGCAATCTGAAGCTTTGGTCTACATTTGTCTTACTCTTTTGTGGTACCTGAAGAGTTTCAGTAAGTCCATGTTTGGATGCAGCTGTCACCCCACAGAAGAACCCTTTTGGAGTCTTCACTAGCACTAGGCTTTCAAAGCAAAGGCAAGGTTTCCTTCCCCCTGGGTCCTAGTTACACTCATGCATGTGGTTCCTTTAGCCAAGGATGAGGATGTGCAAAACCAGGTAGGAGGTTGTACTCCTGGAGCAGCCCTTACTGACTGGGCTGGTGTGATACAGAACTCATCTGTTCAGTGCTCAGCTGAGAAGGGCAGTGGGAGCATCTAGAGGTAGGAAGGCAGAGTACTGGAATTCAGAAGGATCAGAGCAAATCAGAGAAGTGATATGGCAAACAGGATGCAACTGGAAAAGAGGAGGAGTGTGAATTTACATGTGGAGATCAATCATCTGCACAAGCACACAATGAGGAGCCACTGGCCATAGGCACAGCTGTGGGGATTTCTCTCATGGATTTACTGGAAGATGTTCCTCAACAGAAATGAAAGCAGCTCTTGGCCTTTAAGCTTACACCTGTAGTATCAAGGGCTCCTGCTTGACTTTGATGTATGGGCACTGGGAGGCAAGTGAAGGCATTTTGGGGAGTCCTTGGCTTTTAGCAGCAGGTTGTGTGTAGCTGCTCCCAGGCCAAGTGGCCTGTCAGTATCCAATTGCTTGTGGCTTTGCTCTACTTGCTCCAAGTCTTGGGCTTTTTTGTTAGTTGAAATGTGCTCTAGAAAGAGCCAAGCAAACTCTAGCCTCCCCATCTCAGGCCTCACAGCCACTGACATGTGTTGCTCACTGTAGGCAGCAAAGCTTGTGCGTGAGAGAGGGTGAACAGACTTGACTGTGCTGGGATCTCTTTCCCTTGGCTGACTCAAGATCTTACCTAACTTGGCTCAAGCATAGAGGTGCTACATGAAATCCAGTCTTAACTGGTCAAATCAACTATTTCCCATCTGTTATATGAAAACTATGATTATATATATATATATATATCTGCATCTCCAACAAGAGGTTGAAAAGGAATCCTGAGTGGCTGCAAGTGTTGTCACATTGTACCTGACTGCTCTTCCACCTCTCTGACAGCTCAAGCAGCTGTGGAATCAAGTTAATGACAGGAAGAGAATTTGAATCTCCAGCTGAACATTGCAAATAGTATCAGTAATAATCCCAAGCAAAGCTTCTTCAGGGCCTTTCAGAAGTTTCAACCCATGTTGTCAACACCATACCATGAAATGTGTGGTGTCTGCCACCCCGCTGCAGACACTAGCCTTATCCTATAGGTGTAGCTGTGTATGGGCATTGCCTGTAGTCCCCTCCTGGGGCCCCAAGTCCAGGGAAGGTGTCAGCAAACTGGGAAGAGCCCAGTGCAGGAGCCCTGAGGTGATAAGGGGTTGGAGCTAGAAGGAAGCTTGGGAACTGGGCTTGTTCAGCCTAATGAGGAGGAAAGGGTGAGAGAGAAGCATCTAATAGCAGTCTTCCACCTGAGGAGATGCTGTAGAGAGGACAGAGTCACACTTCTCTTGGAGGTGAACAGAGAAAGGAACAAAAGGCAATGGACACAAGCTGCAACAAGGAAAAGCCCATCTGGGCATAAGGAAAAGAGTTCTTCACTAACAGAGTGGTACAGCTCTGAGGCTGTAGCTCGAGAGCTTGGGGAGACTCCATCTTCTGAGGCTTTCAAAACCTGGCAGGATGATGCATGCCCTCTGCAACCTGATTAGCCCTGCTTGAAGCACAAAGTGAAACTTGACCTCCAGACATGCCCTTCTATCTAAATCTTTGGCACTGCCAAACAGGCAGGATTTTAGTTCCGAAAACATCAGAGCAAATTGCAGTTTCTTCTCAGGACAACTGTGAGCTGTAACAAGGTATCCAGCTCTCTATCAGCACATTCCCTTTGGAGGAGGACTGGTGATGCCAGTAGGTGCCTAATGAAGTAGCTGGCAGTCAGTTTTGCCAGATGTTTGGTGCTTTGGAAGTATCACCTCTTATCGTTCCCTTTTTAAATGCAAGGATGTGCCAGGTTTTGGTGAGCAAACATACTAACACATGTTAGGATACATTATCCAACAGATCTCCTAGTGTTAAGCAGGAGGTGTGAGTAGCTTTAGCATTTTGTTGAGCTGCTCAGGTAGTTCTTTGTTATCAAAGACTTTCAAGTGTTTTCAGTCACTTTGGAAACATTGCCAGCTGAACCTTCTTTCTCCTGTTGGATTTGTTTGATTACACTCATGATATTGTAGGTGGAGGGAGGGGACTAAGAGGGGAAGGAAGAGTCTAAGAGTATCCAGTTGGGGTTGGGGGTTTGTAGCCACTTTTCTAGATGGACTCTCTGCTAGCTACTTGCAACCCACTTGCCTGACTTGTGCAGTGCATGCTTGCTGAAGTAGAAAGTACAGCTTCCCTTCACCCAGCATATTGCCAGAGCTTGGGAGTCTTTTCTTTTCAACTACCTCCTGTTTACTCTGTGTTTTGCCTTGCTTTCTGTCTCCTTTCTTTCTCTGGAAGTGCTGAGAGCAGCCAAGCCAATCTACAAGTTATCAATATAATGAGCAACTTGACAGAGAGCTCATGTACTCGCAGCACAGTACCCAGATAATCTTTGTGCTGTTTGGCTGTTAAATGCTTCTTTACTTTTTTCCCTCTGGTTTCTCAGGTGCAGAAATCCCCAGATCTAAAGAGTTTTTGTTCTAACAAATGGCATTTTGAATCCATCATTATTTTTCAGGCTTCTGACCTGGTTGTTGAAAGTGAGCATCAGTGTTTTTCAGAGTGAAGACCAGAGCTGCTTTGGAGTTCCTCACCTGGCCTTTCACACAGAAGACCTGCTGTCTGCAAGACTTTCCTGTAGATGTTGGAAGTGAAGTGGGGCAGAAATAATAGTGATATTTCCATTAATGTTATCAGGCCTTTATGATACTTCACCAGAGCATGCTGTTGGTCAGTACTTTTATTCCTTCAGGAACACCACTTCAGTATTTAGTCTCTAGAACCATATCAGTTTCATCCTGTAACCACTTCAGAGAGACTTATTCCATAAGCCAAAGTTCTCTGAAAGCCTGTGCTGGAGCAAGCATATAATCACAGGGTCTCCAGCTAAAGAAATCAAATCAAGTAGCTTAAATCAGCAACACTCTGAGATCACATCCCTGCCATCTCCATCCATAGAAGGTTGTGAATCAATAGAGAACTTGCCAATTAGGATTTTTTTGGCCAAAGTGAAGAGAGAAAGGCCAGTAGCACACATGGGAGTCTTCTGTCTTCAGCTTCTTCTTGACTACTGGACAGCATCTCTGTAAGTAGTGCTTGCTTTTGTTGTCTGTGCAGTGTGGGGGTTAAAGCTTTGCCCTATTGGCAGTGCTGGTTATTGATTACAGCCTGAAATTCACCTGCAAATTCTACTAGCAAAACAATGTGCTTGGGAATATACCCAGTGTTCCTGGGCTTCTGTAAAGAGAATTAGTATCCACTGCCTTTGGGAATGGTTAAATACACAGAGTAGGAATGTAGTTATGTATCTGGAATCCTCTTGATTTCTGTATAGTCAGAGTAAAATATTCTCCTATTTTCCACAGAGAATGAGATCCTCTGAGGATTCATAGGAAGGAGTCAATAAGAATCAAAATCCTGTGTCATTCCCTTAAAAAGGAAGAAAACCCCACAACTGTAAAAAGAGGCAGATCCTCTCGATCAAGGTGAGCCAAAAAGCCTCTTTTTGCTGCCTTCCTTTGTAAAGCAGAAGCAGGTGATGTGAAAAAACACAGCTTCATCTCTCATGAACTTGCTGCATCCCACCTGGCTGAAGAGGAGAGGAGTGAGAGAACAGACATGCAGGAAGAGAAACAATGCAAACCAGATGAGTTCTGGAAGAGTTTGCTGGTGATGGCAGTCAGAGGTGTGAAATGACAAACACTGCTCTAGATTTTGACATCACAACCAAATGTCAAACTTGGGAGTTGTTTTTAAGTACTTTTTTCCTGTCCTGTTTCTGAAGAGTAGCACAAGATTTGAAGACAGTTTCTCTAGTACTGCCTTGTCTACTCAAATACTCCCAAGAAGACCACTCTGAGGGGAGAATGTCTCTTACTTCTCAGTCCTACTCAGTCTTCACAGTCCCCTCAAGAACCTTCTGTATCACAGGAGAACACACATACTAAGTCTCTTGGCTGGGTGGAAAAGAAATACCCTATTTGTGGCAAAGAACTACTCTCATAGCTTCCAGAGTAACACTTGCTCTGTTGTCAGCATCAAGAGTTAAATATACCTTCAGCCTGACTAGCAAAAAGGAACCAAAGCATCCCAAATAGTGCAAGCTATTTTGTGTTGGCACGGCCTATGCCAGGAGCTGTTTGGAACACACTGGGCCAGCCTTCTGTTTCCCCTCTGTCTGTTGTTTGGTTGGTTGATTTGTGGGTTTTTTTGTTTATTTGGAGTGGTTTTGTTGTCTTTTCTGGGTTTTTGTTTGTTTGTTTGTTCCTCCTGTGTTTAAATTCTGTTAAGAAATAGCCACCACCAGAGCTCCTTTTCAAGGCTGATGGAATGGAAGTCATATCTACCTTTTCCATGTTGTTAGGAGTATTTTTCTTTGCCATCTGTTCTACCCAGTTAGGGAATGCTAGGCTAAAGGAGGCAAATGCAAGCTTGGGGTTGGGATTGGTAATTGTCTGGTATTGAATTGCTTAGTGAGTTGCAAGCTACACTTGTGAAAGAGATGGGCACATTTTTCACTCTTACTCCATGCTGAGGCAGCAGGAGCAGACATGACTTTCCCTCCCTCTGGCTGCCTCCTGTTGCCTCCACATTGCTCAGTCTCCTTCCAGAAGAAATGCTTTCTCTTTCTGCTGTGAATTTCTCCAGGAGCTTGTCCCCTGAGTGCCATCTGTGGCATCTCAGCTAAAGCTTAGCTTGCAACATACACCAGGCCTGGGACACAGCTAACAGACCTAGTTTGCAGAGTGCTTGTTGGGGACAGGAAGGTGAATGACCTGTCTGGGATGGTGATGGGTTAAATCACACAGCTCTGTGTCCTTCTGCAGTCACTTGATCTCCTGGAGATGAGTTTAAGGTGGCTGTGGTACCATTTCTGTTCAGGGAAGCTGTGTAAAGACATTGCTAAGAGTTTCCATGATGTCCTTAAGATGCACCATATTCATTGCTGCATTTAGAAAGGTCATAAGATAGGAACAAAATGAAACCTCTATTTGTAATATGTGTTTTCTTCCTTTTCTAGAGAGAAGAGAAAAAAAAAAAAAGCTTTTTTCCACATCTGGTGTGATGCAAGCAAATGGAAAAGCAGTGCCACCACTTCTGCAGAAGACTCAGCAGCTTATCTGTGGAGGTGAATGGAGGAGTACAGCCACATCCTGTGTTCCTCTGCTTGACAGTTCAGCTCTAGCAGGTCTGAAGATGCAAGAACCAAGGCATAGCTTAGAGCAGCCCTAAAGCTTCTTTAAGTTGTGCTTGGAAACTGATTAGCTCTCCAGTGGAAAGGATCATTTGAGTGCATTTAAAGCATGTTCAGTTCACTCCATCTCTTCTGTAATCACACTAGGCATGCTCTTGTCACAACCAATGACCTGACTATCTTCACTATCATTCTTACTTCAATAAAATGTGAAGATTTAACCTTCATATATGTCTTCTTAATTCTGTCTGAGTAAACTGCAGCACACAGATATGTTAGCATGATGATGCAGTTCATAAAGCATGAGATGAATATGACAAAGAGCAGAGATTCACAGTTGCTTTTCTATGATTAATCAGATATACAATGTTCTTTGTACTCCTCAGCTCTCAGAAGCTCTGTCCTGGGTTTACACTGCACTGTGCTAGGTGCTCTACAGAGTCTGCCTCCCCTCAGCCCAGCTGCCATGCTCACAAGTGCTGAGAGCACTATCACAACAGTGCTGTCTTTTGTCTGTTCAGTCACTGGAAGGCTTTTAAATGGTTGTTTTTGCTGACCTACAGCAATTGGATCCCCTAGTGTGCACTGAGTTACTTTAGGCAAATAAAGAGAAGGTTTGGAGATGGATTTTCATCATTCAAATCAGCAGTTTCACCAAGGAGAACCTTTCTCAAGGTGTCTGTTACATGATTTCAAAGCTGCTTCTCCAGCTGAAGAGGAAAATCAAAGCAGCATGAGTGATGGAGTAGATGGAGGATCATACATAAGCATTTTACCTGTCACTGCAGTGTTGTCTGTGTTATTGCAATGGAACCATCTGCTCCTTCTCTCTGCAGGGAAAGGGAGTGTATTGGAAACAATTCTAACCAAAGAGCTGCTTTTGATGTGTGATTCTACTGCAATTTCTTGAAGTTCCCTTAACTGGGAACACAGCAGCTAACAGGAGGTTTATTCTGAATACAGGTTTAGATTACTTTGAAGTAAGGAAATGCAACTCAAGAGTGTTTCAGGTTGTGTGTCTGGTGTGTGCAGAGGGAGCAGAGAGCTACTGAACTGAGCAGGAGCTCAGCAGTGCCTTCACTGGCTTGCCATCATCCTCAGGGCTGATGCTTCTCTGTTGTTCCAGGTGTGTCCTCAGTTTTGTGAGAACATTGCTTAGGTAAGGAGAACACCTCAGGAACTTCAAGGCTAGATTAACAGACTTGGGATACTTCAGCAAGGAGGAAAATTGGTGAGGGAAGAAGTCTTCAAGCACTTAGCACAGAGCCCATAGTAAAAGTCACTCAGTCCAGAGCTGACTTCCCTGAGAAGAGTGAAAGCAAGCCTCAGGAAGCCAGCTCTGTGCTAGTGACCTACCCCATGGAATCCTAGACTGGTTTGGGTTGGAAGGGACCTCTGGAGGTCATCTAGTCCAACCCCCCTGCACTGGGCAGGGACATCCCCAACCAAACCCTAGGGCAACCCAGGATTCCCAGGTGCTCTCCCATCCAAGTACTAACCAGGCCCAACCCTGCTTGGCTTTGGAGATCAGATGAGATGGAGCCTGCTCAGGGTGGGATTTTCACTAATGCTTCCCCAGACTTCCATGTGTGGGGAAGTTGTGGGAGCAAGGAAATCTGTGCTTTCATGAGCATATCAGTGCTAACAGGAGAGAAATCCAGTTAGTTTCCAGCAGGAATTGGAGTCTTTGAATCCCTTTTGAAAGAGATGACTGCATCTTGAGTGTTGGAAAAAGCCTGAAGGGTGATCAGTCCTCCAGACTTTCCTGGGAAACTGTTGAATGCATTTAATACCATGCCACTGGGCATTTCATGGGCTTGTTGTGCAGGCACTACATTTGGCAGCAACACAGGAGGAAAACAAGATGCAGTGAGTCCCCATTTGCATTTCCTGACTACAGAAATCCTGCAATTTGACATCCAGAATGTGGCTAAACTTCAGCCTGCATTTAGTTTTGGCCATTTGTATTTGAACAAAGGTATTTGAATGTTGATTTGAAGTGCATTTGTCTGTTTTCACATGCCTTGCCTATTCAGGGGTTACAGCCTCCAGCTCCAGCAGTGAGCCAGTTGAACCGTTTTGGTGTGGTGTATATGCCCAGGTGAGCACTGTGTGTTCCTGGCTTCAGGTCTCTAAAGGTGGTGGCCAAGCAGCTGTGAAGCTTTGCAGAGCCCTCAGCCTCTCTGGTTGTGTTTTGATGGGTAATCTTGAAGCAGTAAATATTTGACAAGTGGAGCTAGGTCTGCCTGAGTCACTGATGCAACTGCTGGCCCAAAGAGAGTTCAGCCATGTCCACATGGCTTTGTTACCTTTGAGATAGGTGCAGTTTGGAGATGTGGGGAGTGGAGATGATAGACTGTTGGGAGATGCTGCAAAGCAGCCACTCAGCTGCTCACTCTTTTCTGCCATGTCTGAGTGCAAGTGCTTTTGGTTTGTGCCCTGCCAGAAAAAGCAGAGGAGTCAGATTCAGGGAGAACTGAGAGCTCAGGCATTTTATTGGCGTGGGGAGACTCTTACATCTGTCTTTGTTGGCTGTGTCTTCATCCCTCACACAGCATTGCCTGTGTCACCTCCCATGGCAAGGTGCCCTCACGGAGTAGGACATCCAGGGACCACACTAGATCAAGGAAATGAGGGTCCCAGATCCATGGGACTGAAGAGGAGAGTGTGGCTGTAACATAGAGTTGAAGGTACCCCTACTTCCCATTCCTATTGGCTTCTGGACCAGATAGGGCTCTTCAGCCCTTTCTTTTCCTGTCAGGAGCATGTTCCTTCTTTCCTCCTCCCTCCTGCCATTGGGATCCAACCCAAACTTTCCCTGTGTGGTTGTGCCTCCTGCAGGAAGCTTCTACCTGTGCTCACCTCCTCCCACAGGCATGGCAGTGCCAGGAGTGCAGCCAGGTAAAAGCAAGGGAGGAGCCTGTGCTAGAGGTGCTGAGGTTGTCCCAGGTACTACAGGTGCTGTGTGTTAGCCTTGTCTTCTCTGGCCTTCCTCCTGCCTTCCCAGGGGCCTTACACATCTCTCCTAGGATTTGGTTGTCCAGGTCAGATTAGAGCATGGCACCAGAGGACCCGGAAGGGGGACAAAGCTCCCTTCCCACCATGGATCCTTGTTGATCAGCAGACTGGCAGTGCTCTCACTCTCGTGGCAGGACTCAGATGAGGAGGCAGTGGTGTCAGAGCAGCCTGTTTTGTTGGCCATTTTCTGTAAACTCTCTGCAAAAGAGTCTGCAGTCAATATCCTTCCACTGCAGGCAACTGCCTGAGGATGCTGTAGTCATGGGTGTCCCAGGCTAGGAGCCTCCTGCCCATTCTGTGACAATGGCTGTAAGAACTGCACAGACCTTCGAGACTCCAAGCATCTGCAGGAGCTGACCCTGGCACTGTGAGCTGCTGTGCAATAGGATAGCAAAGCTGCTGCTGCTTGCTTTCTGAGAAGGTGGGGACTGGGGATTGTGTCAGGCTGTAGCTCTCTCCTAACCTGGCTGTGCCTTCCTTCCCCAGGGAATGATCTGTTTCTGGTGGCAGTGCATGAGCTGGGACACGCGCTGGGTCTGGAACACTCCAATGATCCAAGTGCTATCATGGCTCCTTTCTACCAGTACATGGAAACACACAACTTCAAACTGCCCCAGGATGACCTCCAAGGAATTCAGAAGATCTATGGTGAGCAGCACTCTCTACTCATCTCTTTGCACCCAGCTCAAGTCTAGTGAGTATTTTACTGCCACAGACAGCTTGGCTCCACAAAGCTTGCAGCTGGTGGCCTGCATATCCTGCCACTGCCAGATGACTGTCCCAGTGGCAGGAGCTTTGCACAGGTTAGGATAACCAAACCTCTGGGATCTCACTGCTGCTCCATCCCTCACCATGGCTCTGATACCAAGGAGCATTAGAAAGGGGAAGATGGGCAATTGCTGTGCCCAAGGTTTGTCCATAAGGAGCAGCCAGGGCCAGCAATGGGGAAGAATGGGAAGGACATGGAACATCAAGGAGAGGTAAAAAGGATTTATGCACTCTTTTTTTCCCCTCTAGATACAGATGGTAGGGAAAAAAGGTTGAGATCTGCTTAGGGAACAGTTCCTTTAATCTCCAGCAGAACACTGCTGTACAACATGTGCCACAAAGCTAAAGGCTCAAGGAAAAGACTCCAAGGTTGCTGGAGATGATGTGGTACCATGGGAGAGGATGATGGATAGCAGGGTGTGAGGACAGGGACTTTCAGAGAGTTCTAGGCTGAAGGAGACTCGGGTAGCAGAGGGAAATGCACATTTTAGGAGCCACAGTCAAGGAGAAGCTGAGCTGGAAGATGCTAATAGATCCAGGCTGTGGCAGCCCATGGAGAACAAGTTTTATCAAGCATCCCTGATTCCATTCCTCACAGGAAAGGACAAATTTGACATGTAAATGGAGCATAAAGCAACTATGCCATGTAGCTGTGCAACATCTGCAGCTGCTTGACATCTGGAGGCAAATATTAGCTCCCAGTATCACTAGAGCAGGTATTATGTGAATTAGATGTGGAAGAAAAAATAACCTTACAAGGTAGTTGTCAGTTGGAAAGCTGTGTTGTTGCTGAGGGCTTGCTGCTGGGGCCAGAGCTGGTGTTAGTCTCCATTAGATCTGTGATGTGCCACTGGGTTTTAAATTGCTGCTAACAGGATCTGTGCCAAGAGCTGTAAGAGTTTAAAGCAGTCCAGGGAGGCTTTCAGAGCTCTCAACTGCATGGCAGCTCTTGGAGTCTGGTTTGTTATGGCTTTTCTCTTTTGGTTTGTGACTGGAATGAGAGTCACTTGTTGAACTGGAGATGCCTAAAGAAGAGAACTCTCCTTCTGGGCTGGTTTCACTGACTCCTGTCTGGGCAGTGGGGAAAGCCCCAGGCATTTGTGGAGTGGAGTTCATCCTGAGTGTAAGGCAGGGAAGCTCCAGCATTTCAGAGAAGATGCTGTGAAGTACAGCCAAGGGGAAGTGGCTCTTCATAGAATCCTAGAATGGTTTGGGTTGCAAGGGACCTCTGGAGCTCATCTAGTCCAACCCCCCTGCAGTGGCCAGGGACATCCCCAACTAGAGCAGCTTGCCCAGAGGCCCTGGCAAGCCTCACCTGCAATGCCTCCAGGGATGGCAACTCAACCACCTCCCTGGGCAACCTGGGCCAGTGTTCCACCACCCTCGTGGGGAGGAACTTCTTTCTAATGTCCAGTTTAAATCTACTCCTCTCCAATTTAAAACCATTGCCCCTTGTCCTTTCACTGCAGGCCTTTGCAAACAGGCCCTCTGCAGCCTGCTTGGAAGTTCCCTTTAGGTACTGGAAGGTCACTAGTAGTTCCCCTGAAGCCTTCTCTTCTCCAGGCTGAACAATCCCAGCTCCCTCTCTGTTGTTCATTAGCAGGATGAAGTTGCATGGCAGTTGTCCTGTGCTATCATTCCACTAGCCATACTTTAACACAGCACATGTTCAAACACTCAGGATGACAGAGACTCTGGAATAAAGTGCTGGGATAGTAAGTATTGAATGTTCATTAGATAATCCACTTAAGCATTCATTCTGGAAAGCTGCTGGAATGTCATTACACTGCTTCTGGTTTGCAGTGGTGATTTGGTTGATGGGAACTTGGGCTACTCAGAAAGAGAAAAAAAAGAGTAATTTATCCTTGACAGTGGAAGTGCAATCAAGAGAGAATTCCTGGCTCTTCTGTTTTCAGATCCCTTCTTGGAAAGGGAGCAGATAAGGACGTGACAGCCATGCCTCTTCCCATTTGTGCTTGCAGGCTCTCAGCTGTGCTTGAGCTGGGCTCCAGCACAGCTTGGGCTGGGACCCATTGCCCAGGGCTCAGCTGAAATGGACTCCTGGGCCCATGGGAGGAGGTGGATGTAACCTGAGTGATGCTGCTGATGTCCTCAGGGCCCTGAGAATTGGGGAGAGCACTGCACAGCATCTTGTGCAGAGCTAAGACAGAGCAGAGAGCTCAGTACTGTGCTGCCTACAGCTTGGCAGCAGCACCACTACACTAAACCTCAGCTCCATACTGTGTTAAGATCCTCTGTATGCAATAGAATATACTTAAAATTTTAACTCAGCTTGCAGGAAAGCAGTGTGAATCAGTTACTACCTAGTTTGGTAACTGCTGTGGAGTCACAGGAGGCTCTTCTCTAAGGCCTTTGAGCTGGGCTGGGTTGGGGATGGTGGTGGTGGTTGTGGAGATAACTAGTCCTGCAAGGAGGAGGAGGAATGGCTTCTGCAGTAGGAGCTTTCACTCCCCAGGCAGAGAATTTGGCTTTTTGGTTCACAAGGGGAAGATGGCAAATGCAGGTTATGCTTCTCCCCAGAACTGGAGCTAGGAGGACAGATTCTTTCAGTTTAGAGCTGAGAAGGGACTGCTGCTGAAATATCCTTCTGGTGGCTGTAGCAGGAACTCCTGTGTTTTGTTAGCTCAGTGCCAATCTGCTCTGCTGTGCATTGGCAATGCCCAAGCCCATCTGCCAAGAGCACCTGTCCAGAATCCAACCCCTCCTGCAGCTCTGCCAGTCTCAGCAGTGCAGCAGCATGTGCTCAAGACTTACTCTGGAGGAGCCTAGTATCTAGAGTAAAGCCCCAGAGGCAGAGGCATCCTTCTGTAAAAACAACTTCCATTTGAACTTCCCATTTTTCCTGACACTGCACTTGCTCAGACAAGGAGCACAGGCTTTCCTAAAGCTGAGCCCCATTTCATCTCCTCCTTTTGAGGAGGATTACAGTATCCCAGTATGTCAGGGGTTGGAAGGGCCCTAGAAAGATCACCTAGTGCAACCCCCCTGCCAGAGCAGGATCACCTAGACCAGCTCACACAGCAATGTGTCCAGGCAGCTCTGCAATGGCTCCAGACAAGGAGACTCCACAGCCTCCTGGGCAGCCTGGGCCAGTGCTCTGGCACCTGAACTGCAAACAAGTTCCTCCTCAGCTTAATACTAAACCTCCTGTGGTCCAGCTTGCTCCCATTCCCTCTTGGCCTACCATTGGATGCCATTGAGCAGAGCCTGGCTCTCTCCTCCTGACACTCACCCTTCACATATTTCTAAGCATTGCTGAGGTCTCCTCTCAGTCTCCTCTTGTCCAGGCTGAAGAGACCCAGCTCTCTCAGCCTGTCCTCCTAGGGCACATGCTCCACTCCTTTCAGGATCTTGCTGGCCCTGTGCTGGACTCTCTCCAGCAGCTCCCTATCCTTCTGGAGCTGAGGGGCCCACAACTGGACACAGCATTCCAGGGGAGGCCTCCCCAGGGCACAGGAGAGGGGAGAAGAACCTCTCTGGCTCTGCTGGCCACGCTCCTCTTCATGCATCCTAGGATGCCATTGGCCTCTTGGCCACAAGGGCACATTGCTGCCTCATGGGCATCCTCCTAGCCACCAGCACTCCTAGAGCTTTTTCCCCAGGGCTGTTCTCCAACAGATCAGTTCCCAGTCTGTGCTGATCCATGGGCTTGTTCTTTCCCAGATGCATTTCAGATGTGGTTTGCTGTGGTAGCTGTGCTGATCCATTAGAAAAGAGCTGTGACTGGGCTGCCTGTGCCAGGCACTGAGCTGGGCTTGCTGTTTGCTGCTGCATTTCTTTCAGGACTCACCTAAGGAGGCAGCAGCTGATGGGAACTCTTGTTTGTGCCTCCTGCTGCTCAGGAGAAGGTCAATGTTTAAAGTGGTGCTTCCACCCCTGAGGGCTGGAAGGAACTCTAAGACAAGTCAGAAGTGTTTCCATCTGCTGAGAGGTGCTTCTTGTAGCGTGTTCCTTGACAAAACAAGGGAAATACCATGACTGTTCTTTGCCTGCCTTTCCCAGAAGGGTATATCCCACTCTGCTTACATGCCTGTCTCACAGATGGCATGCCCAGGAAGGAATTGAACTGGAAACAATGCCATTCTGCAGGTCCCTGCTGATTCCCTCTTCTGATATTGCTGGTGTTGAAGTCAGGGCTGCATGTAGCTACAGAGCTGTGTGTGGAGAGAAGACATCTCCTCAGCCATGGCCTTGTCACACAGCCTGGCCTTATCACCCCTGGGCACTGCTGCTCCTGTTCCTCAACTCCTCCCTCCAGGCTAGGAGTGGCTAGGAGTGACTCCTGGCTGGGCAGCAGAGGAGCTGGCATGATGTGCACTTGACTCATGTCCACACAGATGCTTGGAGCTGGTAAACCAGGCCCTTAGCTCCAAGGCCCTTTCCCAGCCTAAGGTCACAAAGGAATGATCTCCTAATCAGTCAAAGATAGACCAGACCATTAAGCCTGGAGACAACCTCAAGGGTCTGTATAATCCCAAATCCCACTGAGGAGGTGTCAACCTCACCCATCTTTACTGCAGCTCAGGAGAAGAGCTCCCTGCCAGTGTACATGCTGCATGACCAGGATGGTCATGAAACCATATCAGCCTCTGGCCAAGGAGCTAGACAGCACAGGAACAGGGAATCAGCAAGACACAGTGTCCATGTGCAAACAGCACCTTCTGCCAGCCTCATTACTCCTTGGCAGCAAGCACAGGTGCCATAACCTCCCTCCCTTTTTCCCAGTGGTAGCCCACAGAGCAAGCCCAGATGCTGGTAAGCCACATGTAGGTGTGAGATGGCTTGTGATGAGACAGAAGAGAGACCTGATGCAAGAGGGTCTGTGTGGTGCCACTGCCTTGT
The DNA here is from genome assembly GCA_013396975.1 of Bucco capensis. Lineage (NCBI taxonomy): Eukaryota > Metazoa > Chordata > Aves > Piciformes > Bucconidae > Bucco > Bucco capensis. The sequence goes on along the minus strand of VWZO01022639.1, from coordinate 165,931 downwards.
GAGGGGAACCCTCAGAGCAAGCTGTGCTGTCGTGCAGGGCCTGGGAGCATTAGGCATAGGACTCTTTTCTAGTACTGTCCTCTTGAAGGTGAGAAAAGAACAGAGGAAGATGCCCACATCAGCCCTGGAGCTGCACATCCTGCCTGTGACAGGAGGGAGCTGAGCACACAAATCAGCTGCCTCCTGGTGCAGGGGAAGCTGAGGAGGAGCTCACCTCTCATGGGAGGTTTCTAAGCTGATGGAGAAACACTGCTTTGTTATGGCTGGGCATGGAATCCTTCTGTCACCCTACAGATCATTCTGAGTACCAAAAATACTCTGCTTTGCAGTGGAGAGATGTCAGGATTCTGAAAGGGGAACTGGGCTGCAAGCAGCACAGCTGGAGCATCTTGCAGAGCCCCAAACTCTCTCATCATTTCCCTGTCTAAGCCTGGGAATTTTGGAGCCAGGTTTCTTGCAGCCAAAGCAGAGAACCCAACTGCAGAGTGAATTGCCTCTTACAGAGCCCAGGAGAGCATTCCCTTTGGCTTAGAGCAAGGATTTCAGCCATGGATGCTTGTGGGTGGCAGTTGGTCATTCAGAGGAGAACACTGATGTGAGAAGGGCTCAAGAAAGCCTTCCTGCTACCTAGCCATGAACGTGAGGGCCTCAGGACTGGGTACAATGTCCTTTGAGGGGGGCTTGTTCTGCAGACTCTAGTGCCCTGTGGCAAGGATTCCCAAACTGAAACAGCTCATTCCCTTCACTACTGCAGTCTAAGCCCAGAAGCACAAAGTGCTCTGTGTGCAGCTTTCCCAAGGGAGCAAGGGCAATGAGTCCTTCCTGAGCTCTGAGCTGCTGTGGATTGCCTGTCTCTCTTCCCTGAGAGAGCTTATGGGCAGCTAGCTCATTTAACAGGAGCAGGGACCTCTCTCCACTGCCCTGGGCTCTGCAGAGCAGCCAGGTGGGTTTCTCTCACTCTCTCCCTGGCTCATTTGGATCATGCACTGTGGTTTGAACCCTGGAGAGCTGGTAGAGTCCTGCAGAAATGCGTAGGCAGCTCAGCTTCTTACAGCCAAAACCCTCCTCTCTGTTCTTCAGAAGTAGTCTGGAGGACACTTTTATTCTTGAAGTGACTATTGAGAAGATAAAGAGAGGCCTTTGTTTGCAGGTGGATGGTTCATCTCCCCTGCTCCTCTGCCCTGGCAGGCTTGGAGAGCCTCCTGGCTCACCCACTGCTGACTGTGATGGGTGCTGAGCCTCCAGGCAGATGTTGTGCACTTGAGGGAACACTCTGTCAATAGCCAGGAGGACAGTACAATTAGATTTTGTCCTCAACTATTGACACAGTGGCTCCTAAATGCCTCCTCTCTCTGTGTTATCTTCACAGGTCCCCTTGGTATTGAGCTGGGCTGCGACAGAGGAAGCATGAAGGGAGCAGGCTAAGTGCCAGTGGCGGGAGTCACACTCTAAAGGTGATCTGCTGGGACCCAAAAGCTTTCTGCCCTTCTGTGCCTTGCTTGTGAGAGAGAGGAAGGAAGTCTTCTTCTCCACACAGTGTCTGTGTGGTCCCAGCAAGTTGCTTCCCTCCAGAATGCAGAGTTTGCAGCTGCAGGAGGTTTCTTGCCTGTTTGCCATGTGGCAGTGGCTGCAGGCTGTGCCCTGGGGTGGGTTTGGCTCCAGGGCTGGGATCAGGCCTGATTGCACACCCAAGCAATAGTCTCTCTCACTGAGTTTTTCTCTCACTGAGATTTGCTCTGGCTGATTCTCTGAAGTTGCTTGGAAACCTAGTTCCAGAGGCTGTGGTTTGTGTGTGATGCTGCCTGGTTAGTCCTCTCAGTGGTGGGTGTCCTCAGCTCCTCTGATAATCACCAAGGTGCCAGTGTCTCTGAAGTAACTCTTTGTTCACACAGTCCTCTCTGCTGCTGATAAACCTCTTCTATCCTGCCTATAGCCATCCTCCTGTGAGGAGATTCAGGAAATAGGAATGACTGGCAAACCATAGAGGCTCTGTTTCTTCTGTCTTCATGCCAGGTTGTGCTCTGGTGTAGCTTAGGTCTTGAGAGAGCATCTTCCTCCAGCAATGGACAGGCTCTGCTGCTGCTTTCCATCCTCTAACTAGAGCAGATTCTGCCTGCCTAGCTCTTGGGCCCAGGATTTCCATGTGCTGTGGGTGCTCCTCTGCTCTTTGCATGGGCAGAACTGTCGAATTCCCTTCCACCTTTGGCTCTAAGGCCACGCTCCCTCAGTGACAGAGTGAAGCAGCAAATAAAGACACAATCTGTGTAGCCAGGTCAGGAGACAAGACTTCAGTCATGATCAGTTAGAAGGCCTGGAGTGCCTAAAAACAAGAGAAGCAAAAGAGAGCAAGGAAAAATCCATGGCTGGCAGGGAAAGACAGGCAGTAAGGGAAAAGTTTCAAATGAAGTGGCAGTGCCTGCATCTCAGCAAGTTGCAATGCCACCTGCAAAATGTGTGGGAAGCCTTGGGAGTGATGGGTACCTCCTTCAGAGCAATATGCCAGTTCTGCCTTGGGTGTTGCAAGCAGTGAATGCATGTGGTGGCTCAGCTTCCCTTCTTGGTTCTGACTTGGGATCTTTCCCCACTGCTCTAGCAAAGGTTTCAGTTGCTGCAGATCTCTGGGTCACCTGAATCAGTGCTGGTTTGCAGCATCCTGATTGCTTCTGCCTTGCCACTTCACTGCATTCTGTTTCAGTGGCATCCTAGGGCTGATGAAAACCTCTCCATCAGTCCCCTGGCTTGCAGGTGCTGTTTTACCTTTGCTCTTCTCTACAGAAGGCTGTAACAGACACTTCAGCTGAGGGTGAGAGAGTTGGAGATGGCTGCTAGCAGGGGCAGGGCAGGCTGTGAGCTGCTGTACAAGTGCTGCTCACTTGTGAAGGGAGAGCTAATCTTTAACACATCAAATGATGGATGAGAATTGAAACTTCTAGTATATGAGCACAATGCTAGAGTCCCAGTGCTGCACTTTACTGTCAGCTTCCATGTCTCTGTGACCCATCACACATGTTCATCATCATTTTCTTCAGATATCACTCCTGTCTCACTATTTTTTCCTTTGGGGGGGGGGGGGGGGATTAATGTCATGTCCTTACCTTACTGCTTATGGCCATCTCTCTAAAACTCTGTTCTTGCTCTCTTCTCTCTGAGTGTGGAGGTTTTGGGTTGTTATTTCTGGAGGGCCAGCAGTGCTGTTGATTTCAGGGTCTCAGTTTGCTGTGTCAGAGAAGCAGAACAGCCTGCTCCCTCTGACATTGTGTCTTTCCAGCTAGCACTTTGAATACCTAACAGACACAAAGAGCTTTTGGGTCCCTCCCAGACAGTTCCCTCTGGCAGCAGAGGTGTCCCTGTCTGCACTGCAGGTTGCTCCACATCTCTCCCTGCTTGGAGATAGCAGTGCTGCTTGGAGTACTTCTTACAGTCATGGTCTGAATTTGCTTCTAGTTGCCTCTTCCAAGAGAGGAATCTGTGCTGTGCTGGAATTGCTTGTGGCCTTCTGCAAACTCCCAAATAGCTGTCTGATGATCTTGTTCCACTGTAGCAGTTAAACTGAACACCAAAGAGGCTTTTCTGAGCCATCTGTGGCAACAGAAATGCATCTGTGATTGGGTCAGTGCATGGCAGCATCAGCCTCTTGCAAAGGAAAGGGAGCAAACAGCTGCACCTCTCTTGTGCTTCTNTCCCTATCCTTCTGGAGCTGAGGGGCCCAAGATGATCCTTGCATCAGTCTCCTGGCTGATGGAGGACATGCAGCAGAAGGTTTTTCAGGGTTGTGTGCAGCACACATCCCCTCAAAGCCACGTGGATGGCAGCACCAGAGTGCCAGGGTCACTAATGAGAGACCTGCAGTGTGCAGTGGGTCACTGCTTATAGGTCCCAGCCAAGAGTTCCCTTCCCTTAACACAAGCATTTCCTCTCTTCACCAAGCATGGAAATGGCTGGTTTACAAACTTCATTCATTCAGGTGCAGTAACTGGCACCAAGTGCCGTTTTTGGCAGCCAGAACAGGTTCCCAGTTTTGGTGATTGGTAAAGCAGCTCCTTTCATTCACCACAACAGGAGCTGGACACTGGGCTCCCAGTTCCCATCTGAACAAACCAGAACCCTGGCTTGCTTTAGGTAAGATCTGTCTGGGACCTCTGTCCCCATTGCCATCCTTCCTCTGCAGCATATCCCACTATACCAACTCAGTCCTGCCTCCATCACCTTTCCAGCCTGAGACAGAGGTGCCTGCTAGTGTTCCCCTTGCTGGAGCCTCTGCACAGCCCCTGTGCTTCACCCCACAATAAGCTGCCTGTGGCTGCTGGCAAGAAGAGCAGCACTTCTGTGGCTACAGCAGTGCTTAGGACTGCTGGTAAGCAAGGAGAATGCTGAGCTCTTGACACTCTGTATGCATTTGAGGGAGGGCTTATTGTGGATTAGCTCTAGTTGTGCCCTCTGATGCTTATTTACAGCTGCAGTATCTGAGATGTGCTCCAGAAATGCATCTTCAAGCTTAGCTTTGGCCCTCAAGAATGCCTTTCATGGCTGCAGTGTGAATCAAAGCACAGGAACTGCAGGTAGCAGAGCATCTCTGCAAAAGCACACTCCTGAGCTGAAGCTCTAGGGTGGGTGCATCCATAGTGCCTGCACAACAAGGGCTCCTGGCTGGGGAAGAGTCCCAGATCATAGAATCCTAGAATCCTAGAATGGTTTGGGTTGGAAGGGAGCTCTGGAGCTCATCTAGTCCAA
>VWZO01022639.1:79342-160813 GCA_013396975.1 Bucco capensis | reverse complement strand
CAGGCCCCAGCACAGAGCCCTGAGGGACACCACTTGGCACTGATCTCCAGCTGCACTTGGAGCCATTGAGCACTACCCTCTGGATGAGGTCAGCATCATAGCAGGAGCAGCATCACAGCTTGGGAATTTCATTTAAAAGAACTTTATGGACTGTTCCCTGAAGAGCTAAGAGTGCAGAGGGAGCAGAAATACACAGGATGATATTTTTATCTGTTTCATGCTGACAGCTTTCCAAGCATAATTATCAACAGAGAATCCTCATCTCAAGGATTTCTATGAGCAATGTTTGATGTCTTTTATTAAAGTTCTGGAATAACATTACTTAAAAATAGCTGCTAATAAAGATTGTATATGGCACAAAATATCACATTATGAGGACAAGTCACCTGGAAGAAATGGCAATGATCCATTTGAAAAGTTCTAGAGAAGAGTAGCTCTCAGGATCTTAGACCAAAAGACCTTGCAGCAACAGACAGGAGGAACTGGACAAGTTAGTTCATGAAGGAGAATTTCCCCAGCATCCTCATCAAGGTCTGTAAATGATTAAATGTTGAGACACTAGAGATAAGAAAAAAAAATAGTGAAGCTGAAGCTGCCCAAGCTCAGACAATAGGAGAGACACAGCCTCTAGCAGTGGAACACTTTGCTGTGCATCACAGAGGATTTTCTATGGCATGGAACCTGGGAAATGTGCTGGCTTTTCCCCAGGAACACTAGGCTCTTTGCAGGACTCCCAGGTGGAAGTTTCTGGCCTGGTGCAGACATGGAGCTGTTGGAGCAGGTGCAGAGGAGGCTACACAAGTGATCCAAGGGCTGGAAGCTCTCTGCTGTTAGGACAGGCTGAGAGAGTTGGGGTTGTGCAGCCTGGAGAAGAGAAGAAACTGTAATAAAGCATCCTGCTTTCAGCTGGGATAGAGTTCCTGTTCTTCCTAGCAGCTGGTGCAGTGCTGTGGGTTGGGTGCAGTGGGAGAACAATGCTGCTATCACACTGATCTTTAGCTGTGCTCAGCAGAGCTTAGCCTAACTTCAGCATTCCTCAGTTTCCCAAGCTCTGCCAGGGAGCAGGTGCACAAGAAGCTGGGAGGGAACATGGCCAGGAGAGCTGACCCCAACTAGCCAAAGGGATATTCTATACCATAGGATGTCTTGGCCAGGATATAAACTGGGGGGGGAACTGATTGCTGCTCAGGCATCAGTCAGCAGGTGGTGAGCAAGTGCACTGTGCATCACTTGTCTCTCCTTGGCTTTTATTTCTCTCTGTCTTTTGCCATATTCATTGTCATTACTATTGGTAGTAGGAGTAGTAGTTTAGTTTAATTTACTTTAGTTTTATGGCAAACCCCAGCTCTGGATTCAGCAGAATCCAAGAGATTTGGATTATTCCCTTCCCTTTCCCTTTGCCTAAGGTGTGCTGAGCACAGCTAAAGATCAGGGTGATAGCAGCATTGTCCTCCCACTGCACCCAAACCCCAGCACTGCACCAGCTGCTAGCAGGAAAGTGATTTTAGTGCAGCTGAAACCAGGACTTGAAGTCATTTCTCTCCAGTTTCTAAATTCCCTGCAGTTCCCCTCCAGACTCTGGCATTGGTTTTCACATCCTGACTTTTCTCTGGTTTGGCTCTGGGGTTTTTTATTGTGGTGTTTTGTTTGTTTTTATATTCTACTGAACATTTATTTCTATCCAAGGATTATTACCTTTCATTTCAATTGGGAATGTGATTAGTGTGGCTTCTCCTTCCTTTTAGCAGCAGCCTCCTTGGGAAGACCTACAAAACCATACTAGCTCTTCTTCAGTTCTTAGTGCTCATCTCTTTTGGGACATCTTCCATGTGTGGATGCAGCTCCCCTTTTCTAGGGATGAGCTTTCATAAGGAGTGTGTCAGTTCCTCACAGTGCTCTTCACCCAGCATCTTGCCTTTTCAAAGCTACAAGGGAAGCACAGGAAATCCTAAGTTGTCCACTTTGCTACACATGTTTCTTTTCACTTCTAGGTCCTCCTGTTGAGCCTCTGGAGCCAACCAGGCCTTTACCAACTCTTCCTGTTCGCAGAATCCACTCCACTTCAGAGAGAAAACATGAGAGACAGCCAAGACCTGCCAGTCCTCCTCTGGGTGACAGGCCATCTCCTCCTGGCACTAAACCCAACATCTGTGATGGCAACTTTAACACCGTGGCTCTCTTCAGAGGAGAAATGTTTGTTTTCAAGGTACTCAGAGTTCCTGCTTACTGCTGACTCTTTAGCTTGAGTTTTACTGGTGGAAAAGGCAATAGAAGTGTGAGGCAGTGAGGTTTGAAACCTCTATGGAAATAGCTCTGGTCCTCTGAGGCTGATGAATGAGCAGGATTAGGAGGAATTGTAAGCAGATTGGCTCTGTAATATTTGGCAACAGTGCCTGAGGAGACTTACAAAATGCCCTGGCAGCCTGTGCACCAGAATGTGAACTGGGTGTAGCACTACCAGAGAATTCAGACACCATCAGGCTCGGAGAGGAGCCACTGTAAAGCCAGAAAGCAATGCCAGGCCCTAGCCAGGGATTAGGCTTTGTTGCCTCCAGAGATGGCATGCATAGAACTCTGGGCTTCAGGGAGCACTCAGCCTGCCTGAAGCTCCTGGGGTGTTTGAGTCAACCTTGCTTGTAAACTTCAGCCAGAGAAGAAGGAGAGGCTTTCCAAAATAACCCATGCTAGAGTGCCTTGAATGTGGAAATCCATGGCCTCATTCCCAAAATACCTGTAGCTCTCTGTCTGGCCAGAGGGTGTGAGTGTGGAGAGGGTCACTGGATGGACAAACCACATCAGGTGCAGAAAATACCTGAACTGAAAAGAGTTGAAGGCTCACAGGCTCTGTCCTGCCCTTGCTCATCCTCTATGACTTTAACTAGTGATCTCATATCTAAAGGGATATTTCATAACTCCTTTGTGCCTTTGGATGTTCTGAGCCTCACACATTCACCAGGTAATGTTCAGGCTGAGTGGCTCTCCTAGGCTTTGATAGTTGAGCACCACTTGTACCAAGACCAGGGTGAGGAGACACACAAGTGAGTTGATAACATTTACCCTGTGGACTTGCTTCCCTTACTCCTTTTTCCTATCCTTCTTTCCACCCTCTTCCACAGCACCAGCAATCAACTTCACTGCCATCTTCCCCTCACTGGAGACAGTGTTGGGCTGGCTTGGAGCTACCATCTGACCCAAGATTCTGTCTCTAATGCTTAGGGGGTTGTAGGCAGGGGTTGGCAGTGGGTGGTGCTGGCTGTCCAAGCCTCTTTGGACTGCAAGAGGAAGCCCCTCAGTCTGAAGCTGCCTCTGCTTTCCTCAGGATCGCTGGTTCTGGCGCCTGCGCAACAACCGCGTGCAGGAGGGCTACCCCATGCAGATTGAGCACTTCTGGAAAGGCCTCCCCCCAAAGATTGATGCAGCCTATGAGAGATCTGATGGGAAATTCGTTTTCTTCAAAGGTACAGTACCTTTCAGACCTCCCAGCACCCTCTTCTTCTATGGCAAGACAGGTATGCTGCGTGCTTCTCCTTGTCTGAGGGGATGCTTCAAGCAGCCACTGAGCCTTAAGGGGCAGTTTAGTGTGGGCTGGCCTTGCCAGGACCATCCTTGTCTAAAGCTACTGCTGAGTAGTGGAGGTTGGCTTCCATGTGAGGACAAGAAATAGTTCCTGTTCCCCAGGGAGTGTCAGCCTCCTGCCTGTCTCTTTGACCATGGTTTGGTAGGGTGTTAGGGCCTCACCCATGTGTAAGTCACTCCCAAACCACACTTCTGGACAGTTACCTCCTAAAGAGACAAAATGACCAACCACCTTAGCTCCTGACACTGTGACAGTGTCTGCACAGGATCTTGTAACTTGAGAGCAAGTTGTAGGGCTGGAAAACACCCACATGGCCCTGTACAAAACCATGGAACCTGGTCATGGGACTTCATGTCTGCAGTTAGTCCCTGAGCAGGATCAGAGAAAGACAAGAGGAGTGAGCTCGTCAGCCTGAATGAGGGATGGCAAGGACTGGGGAGGAGAGATGTCTCTGAAATCATGACTGGCCTAGAGAAAGCAAATGAGAAAGGGTTTAACATCTCTTCCAAAGCAAGAGCTGAGGAGCAGCAGGTGAAATCAGGAGGTTTCAGGTTCCAAATGTAGAGGAGGACACACTGCAGTTAAGCCTGGAAGGCCTCAACATGCTGGGCCTCACTGTGGCTATTTTACATGTTATATCAAATCAGCTCCTGATTTGGCAAATCTGGTTGTTGTTTGTGTCCCCAATTGATCCCTAGGAGATAAATACTGGGTGTTTAAGGAAGTGACAGCAGAGCCAGGCTACCCCCACAGTCTGGTGGAGCTGGGGAGCTGCCTGCCCCGCGAAGGCATCGACACAGCTCTGCGCTGGGAACCAGTGGGCAAGACCTACTTCTTCAAAGGGGACAGGTACTGGAGGTACAACGAGGACAAGAGAGCAACAGACCCAGGCTACCCAAAGCCCATCACCGTCTGGAGAGGAATCCCTCAGGCTCCACAGGGAGCTTTTATCAGCAAAGAAGGCTGTATGTATCTGCAGGCATTGTGCCTCTTAGACTGGTAAAGGCTTGTTACTTTGGGAGTTGGGCTGTTGGCTTCAAATAGTTCTGAGATAGGAATCAAGTGTCAGAAGTCCTAGGGTCACACTAGCACCTGTGATCACTTGGCAGGCTGGGATCCTTCCTGACCCTCATCCCAACCCAGGTACCTTCCTCAGCTGCTAAACCACAGAATCACAGAGTGTTAGGGGTTGGACCTCAGGAGATCATCTAGTGCAACCCCTGCCAGAGCAGCAGAACCTAGAGCAGCTTGCACACAATGTGTCCAGTTGGGTGGGAATCTCTCCAGACATGGAGACTCCAGGACCTCCCTGGGCAGCCTGGGCCACTGCTCCACCACCCTCAAAGCAAAGAAGTTCCTCCTCCTGTTCAGATGGAGCTTGCTGGCTGCTAGGTTTTCCCATTATCTCTAGTCCTGTCCCTGGGCACTACAGAAATAGATAGTAGTGCCAGCTCTGGGGCACTCCTGCTGGGTTTGCTGCCACAGAAGTCCCTACCTGAGTTTTCCTCAGCCCTGATTGTGAGCATGGCTTTACTTATAGTCCTCCTAGGTTCTTAGCTGTAGCTAGCTCAGTCACTCTGTTACAGGCTCTAACCTGCCTGTTGTATGTGCAACTTAGCCACACTCTGAGAGGGTAGCCTCCAGAGGCTGCTCTGCTTCTGCTGCTGCTGCTTCTGCTCCTTTCTCCTCTGCCTCCTTTTCCTGCTCTGCCTCTTCCTCCTCCAGCTGAAGAAAGAACTGACAGAAAAGGCTTGTGCTGTTGAGGCCATGTTTGAATTTAGGGCTGTGGTGTGAGACAAGGGCTGGGCTAGGCTGGAGAGCTGCAGTGACAGATGCAGGAGACCCAACACCTTCCCCCCTGGTCCCTTCTCATCTCTTCCAACCACTCTTGCACATTCTGCCTGTTTTGGTCACTCTGGGACATGGTTTAGTGGCATGGGGCTATTGGTGGGACTTGATGACTTTAGAGGCCTTTGCCAACCTTAATGGTTCTGAGATTCTATTCTGTGTTAATTGCTTGGTAACAAGGAGCAGATATTTACAGGTGCTTTAGTAAAAGCTAACTCACTGCAGAACACTTTAAGTTGGGGTTTTTATTCACAGCTTGTCTTGGCCAAGGGGAGTGGTGGTCTGTGGGCAACACTGCACCCACAGCACAGAGTTACAGCATCTCCTTTCAATCCTAGCTCCTAAACCACCTTCACTTTAGGAGTTGGGCTGTTGGGTGTGGGTGTTTCAAGTAGTTCCTGAGATAGGAATCAAGTGTCAGAAATCCTAGGGTCACGCTGGCAGGCTGAGACCCTTCTGACCCTCATCCCAACCCAGGTGCTACCTTCGCTTTTGAGTAGTTTGGGGATGGCCTGGATGCCTCTGTCCTGGCCCAGGCTAGAACCATCTCCAGCCTCTCTGCACCCCTTTACACAAATAGAGCTTGATCAAGTTGGCAATAGTGTGGTGAGCAATGTTCTCTTCTTTTTGTCTCCTAGTTTATACCTACTTTTATAAAGGGAAGGAGTACTGGAAGTTTGATAACCAGAGGCTGAGTGTGGAGCCAGGCTACCCCAGGTCCATCCTCAAGGACTGGATGGGCTGTAACCAGAAGGATGTGGAGCGGAGCAAGGACAGACGCCTGCCCCACGACGACGTGGATATCATGGTGACAATCAATGATGTGCCTAGCACTGTCAATGCAATTGCAGTTGTGATCCCTTGCATTTTGTCCCTCTGTATCCTTGTCCTGGTCTACACAATCTTCCAGTTTAAAAACAAAGAGGTGCAGCAGAATGTTGTGTATTACAAAAGACCTGTCCAGGAATGGGTATGACACAGCCCAGTGCACAGCTCAGCTCATTCATCTGAGGAGGACTATGGACAAAAAGAAAGAAAAAGAAAAAAAAATGCATTCAGAAGCCTACCAAACAAAACTACTTCAGTGACCTACAAGTTTTGGACAGCCTGGGACTGAAATAAGCAGGAAAACTGGAAAAAAATCCAACTAGAGGCAGCCTTGCAGGGTGGAGCCTCTTTCCTTCTTGCTGGCGTGCCAGTCTCGGTGTGCCAGCCTCCACGGGCTCACTCTGCCAGCAGCACAGTCTTCAAGAGAAGTTTCAAGTGAGCTGGGCAGTGTCCTTCAGCTCCCTGCAGCAGTGCTCCCTGGGCAAACCCAGCATTCTCCAGTGTAGCCAAACCACCTCGGAACAGAACCATTTTTTGTAATAGCTGTCTCATAAGTGAATGAAAGCTCATGACATCTATGAACAGGAACAATTCAGTGTCATAAGCAGAAGACATTCTGATGCTGAAGCATTCTAAAAGATCTTCTTAGTTAGTTTATTACAGAATCCAGGGAATTCCCTGAGTACACTTTTCCAATACCTGCTGGTCAGATGTTTTGTACATTCATAACTACTCAATGCTGCCACTCAGTACAGAGCACGAGGAAGCACCAAGCACTCCTAGAGCTCAAGGAGTGCAGAGCAGAAGCTCAAGAAGCACCAACCCAGACACCAGAATGTTACCTGCCACCATCAAGCCCTAGATTGGGACTAGCTGAAGACAAAAGAATTGGGTCTAAAACATACAATAATGGGAATAGACGTTTTTGGGGAGCCATTGATGACAGAAAGATTTCAGTGTCCTGTGATGTTTTAAGCTCCTGTCAGCAGGAAACAAGGAACCACTGGTTACCAATATACTGGAAAAATATGTATAGATGTAGAGTGCACTCTGCCCCTGTTCAGGTGTTGGGAAAAGATGAAGTGTTGTTCTGTGGCATGTGTAACTAGATTGTGGAGTTTGTCTGTTGGCTTTCAGGAGAATGGAGATGTTTGTTTGGAGTGAGATCACCATTGTATTTTGCTGAAATAGTCAAGGTACAGTAAGAATTAGGCCTGTTTCTCAAACTAAATCCAGTCCCTCTCGATGTTACAAACATTGTATGCTGTTGAAATTGGGGTTTTCTGGGGTTTTGCTCACTTCTTCACAGGCAAAGAGTTGACAAGGACAGCCAGAAGCATGCCACACAGCAGAAGGAGTTCATCACACCAAAATCAGGTAAAGGCTAGCTCAAATCTGACCTTTTGGCTAATAGCTTTCACAAGTTTCTTCCTCTAACAGTAGCTTCTGCTCATCCAGCTGTGATTGGGTTAGGATGTTGTGTCCTAACCCCAACCTGAGTCCATTTTGTTGATGCTGATGTTTCTGCCATATTAGAGTGGAAGAAGAGTTTCTTGCAGTGCAGTGCAATGGTGAAGCCATCACAGCCTCTAGGACAGTGCCATTCCTGTAGCAACTGCTTTGCACACTCACTGTGAGGAACAGGTGACTTAGCACAAGCTCTCTGCCTAGAACTGGATTTTAATCAGTGCAATGCACAGAACGTCCAGTTAGGGTAGGCAAAGATGAGCTTTGTAATGTCAGCTGTGAAAAAAACAACAAAACCCCAAGGATGACAACAGTGCTAAAAATATTCCTAATGCCAGTGCTGAGCAGTGAAGCAGCAGAGTGTTAGCACTCTGACTTTCTGCCCAGTACTCCAGGACTGCTCTGGTGAAGCAGGAGAGACACAGAGGTTCTGCTAGTGAAGCCACTAGGACTGCAGCACATGTGGTCTCAGACTATTTTGTCCTTCATAACTGATCTCCATAGCCAAGCTGTTGATTGTGTTTAAACAAACAACAAATAAACTATTACAAACCTATTACTAAAGAAGTGAGAAGTTGGTAGATGCAAAATTTTAGTGAAAACAAGACTAAACTGTGGTAATGTCTCATGATGGGTGAAGGAGTGCAAAGGACCAAAGGCAATCAGAGCTACTAATCAGCCACCCCTCCCATGCTACTCTGTCCCTTGCTGTGTGTACTGTCTATGTGGTAGGATGCTCACCAGGAATGCCACAGCCACATGGCACATCCAGCTCATCCATAAGCTGTCATCTCTTCTGGGGCTGGGACAGCCCAAACCTTTGAGCAACTTCTAACAGCCATCATTAAAAAAGAAAACTTTACAACCTAAAGGAATGTTTGGTTTGGTTTGTGCTTTTCCCTCCTCCCCAGAGGTTCAAATCTCAACCCTGAGAGAGCTGGGGCTGCTTAGGCTGGAGCAGAGCAGCCTGAGGGGAGAGCTGAGCAGTGCTTAGCAATCCTTACAGGGTGGGGGGCAGGAGGCTGGGGCCAGGCTTGGTTCTGGGGTGCCCAGGGACAGCACTAGAGGCAATGGGCACAAACTAGCAGGCAGCAAGTTGCAGCTGAACAGGAGGAGGAACTTCTTTGCTTTGAGGGTGCTGGAGCAGTGGCCCAGGCTGCCCAGGGAGGTGCTGGAGTCTCCATGTCTGGAGAGATTCCAAAGCTGCCTGGACACATCCTGTGCAAGCTGCTCTAGGTTCTGCTGCTCTGGCAGGGGTTGCACTAGATGATCTCCAGAGGTCCCTTCCAACCCCTGACAGTCTGTGTGATTCTGTGGCCTCTATACAGGTGACACAGTGCCTGGCTCTGCTGCAAGCTGAGCTCTCTCCTCAGGTGACTGTGTTGCCTTGAGGAGCTAGGCGCAGCCCACTGCAGGCAAGCAAGCTGCCAAAATTCAACCTTCCCCAAAGAACTGTTCCTTCGAAGAACTCAAGGATGGAAGAGGGCTTCCCTCTCCTTCCATTGGATCACACAGCCAGGGCCCTTAAAGCCTTTGGCACAACCCCCTGCCTTCTGCAAATAAATAACACTACCCAGACCTTCTCCATCTCCCTGGGGACTGAACTCCACAGGTCTGCAAGAGATGCCTTGTCATTAGAACATCCACTTGAGCCTCTCTCAGGAGATGATGTATCCATGTTTCTACTGATCCCAGCTTATTTTTTCCTTGTACACAGAGGTCCATCTTACTAGTTCAGAACTCCCACAAATCCTTGCTCAGAGGAGGCATCACCTTTGCCACCTCCCAGCTCCAAGCTTCCATGCAACTTCTGTAAGGCCAGGCAGGACCCTGCCCTGCTGCCTGCCTCCAGTCCTCTTTGGCATATCACCCCCAGGAACTGTCTCACTGAAGGACCTGGATTACACAGAGACTGGATTAGTCTTCTCGTTCACCTCTAAGCAAGTCTGAGCATGTAACACAGCAAGATCACCACTGCAGAGCAGGATTCCTGCCCCTCAGCTGGAAGGAAAAAAATGAGTTACAGGGCCTGTTTGCAAAGGCCTGGAGGGAAAGGACAAGGGGCAATGGTTTTAAATTGGAGAAGAGTAGATTTAGACTGGATATTAGAAAGCAGTTCCTCCCCACGAGGGTGGTGGAACACTGGCCCAGGTTGCCCAGGGAGGTGGTTGAGTTCCCATCCCTGGAGGCATTGCAGGTGAGGCTTGCCAGGGCTCTGGGCAAGCTGCTCTAGTTGGGGATGTCCCTGGCCACTGCAGGGGGGTTGGACTAGATGAGCTCCAGAGGTCCCTTCCAACCCAAACCATTCTAGGATTCTAGGATTCTATGAGTTGGAGAGGACAATTATAGCCTTGCTCATCTCACACCTGACAAACAGAAGCTAGCACTTGATGGCCAAAGTGGGCTCTTGGCCATTTGTACCCAGCAGAGCCCTGGGAGGTGGTGAAAAGAAAGCAGCTTTTCACTCTAAAGAGTGAGATCTAGTGAGAGGAGGAGCCCTGGGCCAGTTCCATGAAAGGCAGTGCTCCATCCACAAAGAGCAGCAACTGTTAGCTGTGGCACAAGCAGCTCTGAGCTCCTAACAGGCTCACCCTGTGGCAGGAGGAAGGGGAGACAGCAGCCCCTGGCTCATTCCTGTTCCTGACAGAACAGAAAGCAGGACTGCTATGTCAAAGAAGACCCTCTGGCAATCTTTATTTCAAAGCTTAAGAAGCAGCATTTAATCCATCAAATCTTATCAAATCTTGCCTAAACCTCAAGAGAGTAAAACAGAAATGGAAGTTTACGAAGTCTGAAGCACTGGGGCCAAAGAAAAGCTCAGCCTACAGTGCCTTCAGGGCAGCACTTCTCAGGAGAAGCCAGCTGCAGAGTAATGCAGCTGCAGGGAGGCAAGGGAGGAGCTTCCACACATCCTCACAGTGCCTTCAGTACACCTTATCAGGCAACTGAGATGTGATCAGTGAGCAACAGCTCTGTTTAGAAGCAACTAGCTTCTACCTCAAAGCAGCACCTGTAGCTCCTTTTCCCCATCAGTTGTTCATTAGGAGCCTCACAAACCTGCAGCAGCTGACTGAGGAACCACTTTGAACCATTTTACTTAACCTTTGTCTCCAATAGAACTCAAGATGAGGTGCTTGCAATCTTCCTTGACTTGCTGACTTTCCGAGCACAGGTGGCTAAGTACTGCAGAACAAATTGAAGCCCACAGGCAATCACATCCTTTTCTAAGCTCTCTCCTGTAGCTGCCTCAGAAGCAGCACCCCTGTCAGCAGGCACCTGTGGGCAGCAGGTCAAACACCCTGTTCCAGAGGCAGCCACACATTGCTGCTGCTAGACAAACCATTCTAGGCTCAGTTTTAATCAGAGCTCCTCCCTTCAGAATCACTGGTCCTGTGGGAAGAGCTGCAAGTCAAGAGAGCAAGTGACAACCTCTGCATTACTTTGTGGCAGGTAAACTACTAGAGTTTTGGTACTGGACATCCAAAGGGCTCTGACAGCAGAAACACCACTCTTGAACAAGAGCATGGAAAGCAAGGGCAGTGCCATGTATTGGATCAAACAGATTGCTGTGCAGCAGAACAGAGGCATTAGTTAAGGCAAAATCATCTCTAGTGATCAACACCCAAGAGCCAGGAGGGTAAATCTTGGGGCTTATTTGAGGTGCTCAGTCAGCATCACAAAGTAAGAAAGGACAGCTGAAGAATGAGAACATGTCAGCAAAGGGACAGAGAGCATTCCTTATTTGTAACTTAGGTATGTTATTTGTCAGGGTTTGTGATAATAGTCTACAGAACACTATAAAAAGTTGGGTTTGGAGTCTCCTCCTTGGGCTGAGCCTGTAGAAGCAACATGAGAAGGTCCAGATGTCTGTAACCCAAAGTGCAGTTTGACACTTCACTCCTCTGGAGTGTTCTGGGAAGCAGAAAGCAGTACTGCTCATGTCAAGCTAAAAGACAAAAGAGAAACAAGATTTAGCAGGTGAGTTCCAGTGAGTGCAGAAGGCATTCCAAAACACCAGTACAGCCAGTTCTCAACCTTCAATTCCAGAGGCCCAGCAGGATTTTCCCTTCCTAGGACATAAGGGTCTGAGAAAGAAAGGAAGCAGAGCTGGCAGCTGCTAGCAGTCAGCTTGTCAAGGTGGCAGAGCTAAATGTACACTCAGCCTGCTCTAGGTAGGTCTCAAAAGCTCTCAGCAAGTTGAACTATGGCTCTGTTAGACTCAAAGGGCTCTTCATTCAAAGAATTCCTTATTCTTTCCCTCTGCCATAAACCATTCCCATAGATTCTTATGGTAACTGAGAGCTCAGCCACTGAGTTCCAATGAGCTCCAGCAGCACAGCAATGATTGTAGGACTTGTCATCAAGCCCAAATGTAGTTCACACAGGACATTCATCTAGACAGACACCTAAACCTTGTGAAAAACACTTGTATACATTAAGGAATGGGAAGGTTCTGTATCACTGCCACTCCAGGCCAAACCCAACAAAATCTGCCTCACATTAAAAGTAATTTGGACAAAACCTTTGACAAAAAGGCTTAAGAAAAAAAACAATGTAAGGCAGCAGCCTTCAATTAAGATTTCTGGAGCTTGTCTGCTGCTGCCCAAGTCTTTTTTGACTGCAGAAGTGACTCTAGCAGGCTTCTGAAACCATAATTTTATGGGTTACAACACTCAAAATCCAAAGTGTTGACCAAGTCCCTAGCATTTTAACTTTTAAACCACGATTTGTTTAAAAAACAATCCATTCCTGTCATGGCTAAGCACTTAACAACTAGAAAAAAAACTATCTGAAAGCTCAAATGGAAACTGCTTCTCCCAACAAGCGACAAGAGTAAGTGCAACAAAAGCCCTTTCTTTTCCATCCAGGACTCAGCAGGTTCAGCAGCCACAAGGAATGGGCAATGCTTTTAAATTGGAGAAGAGTAGATTTAAACTGGATATTAGAAAGAAGTTCCTCCCCACGAGGGTGGTGGAACACTGGCCCAGGTTGCCTAGGGAGGTGGTTGAGTTCCCATCCCTGGAGGCATTCCAGGTGAGGCTTGCCAGGGCTCTGGGCAAGCTGCTCTAGTTGGGGATGTCCCTGGCCACTGCAGGGGGGTTGGACTAGATGAGCTCCAGAGGTCCCTTCCAACGCAAACCAGTCTAGGATACTATGATTCTATAACTGCTGGCAGTAAACCAACAAAAGAGAGCAAGTCAAGTAATTCAAGTATCTATCAATCAGTTGTGAAAACAGCAAGTTTTATAGGACAATTGTGCCTGTTTTCATCCTGATTGTAGCCAGCCCTGGCTCCTCCTTACCTGTCCACCAAGGAGTCTCTCATGTTGGTGGCAATGGTGCTAGGGCGAGCTTCGTTCAGCTTGAAGATGCTCTCGATGACCGAGAGCTCAGTGCTGGTGGTGTCCAGCCCACAGAAGGCACACCAGTCATTCACCACCATCCCTGCTGCAACCACCTCACTGCCACGATTCACTGTCCCAGCCTAGCCCAAAGAGAGCAGCAAGAGTTAGCAGCTTATTCTGACAGCAGCCCCTGCCCTTACACAGCCTTATTTACACTGGANTTTATCAGCGTGCTTGGAAAAGGCACTGAGGAGGAGCATGGATGGAGGCCTCCCTGGAGCTTCGTTCGCCAAGCCTAGCCATACACTGGAGGACCTCAACTGACACTCTTGAAACAATGGAAGCTTCTGCTAGCAACTGTTTCTGCTATTTCAGATAGAAACATTTATGGAGAGCAAATACTGTGGCATTCAATGAAGTAAGATCTAACCATCAGGAAGTCTAAAAGCACTGCAGTTGTGAAACTCACAACCATAACTGAGCAGGCACAGGATCTTCCTCATTTTTGCCAACCTTGTCTTTGGCCAAACCAGAGACAGGCTCACATTTAGTGTGACTCAGGCAGCACGACTTGAATAATCCCAGCAGAGGCAAAATAAAGGTGCTAAGCAGCTTATCAGACTCAGAAAAGACAGGGAAAATGTCTCCTAAGCCTTGTCCACTCCAGTCTCCTCCTCTTCTCCCACTTGGAGCAGCTCTGCAGAGCAAACTCTATCTAGGAGCCCATGAGATGTCCAAACATTAAATGTGAGAACTGGGTTGGAAGGGAAAGGCAAGAGAAAACATAAATCCAAAAATGCCTTACCACCAGTGGGACCTGAAGCAAGGAAGACAGTTCATCCTGATCATCAATTGAAGTCTTTGGGTGCACAATTCCTCCTTGGTTACTAAAAACACAGTAACTCCCCACGAGCACCTGGTCTGCTACTGTTTGTCTGAAAACCTCAACCTTCAGCACATCTGCCAATATCTCTTCTGTCTCCTGCAAGCAGAAAGAGAGAATCAAGTCCTCAGCCAAATGGTATTGTGGAATCTGAAGTCAGCCTATTGCTGCAGGCAACCCTCAGCTGGGCTCCTCCCCTTTAGAAGCCTGCTCACACTTTCACAAGCCATTGCACTCTAGTAATTACACAACACCTACTCCCCCTCTGCACTCAGACATCTCCAGTTCCCTGGGGGCCACACTCACCATCCACATCCCCATGCCTTCCCTGAGAAATCCTCCTCTCCTCTCCCTGGAGGATGTTGGCAGTGTATCAGTTGTGTCAATACCTGCTCTTTGGGCACTCCCTGTGACTCAAATCACTGGGACAATGATGGTTTATCCTTCTGTACAATCCTAAGAACTTCCTCCTTCCCCTCCAGGTTTCCCCTGTGAATTGTTGTGACTTCCCCCTCTCTGGTTCATCTTACCTCACTTTTTACTCTTCCTTCAAACACACTATGCTGCAGAGACCATTACCTTCCCCCAGCCACACACTCCTCTCCCTGGTTTTTATTGGCTTTGCACTCCTAACACCAAGTCTCATTTCCTCATCACCTTTAGCACAAATGAAAGCAAACACTGTAATGACCTTCACTACCTGTAGCCAAGCAACACCTCTCTAATGCCATTAAGACACCAGTTCTCAGCCATAAAGCAGCAGCACCTTTCTCTGCCCTTGTTTTAAGCTTGCATACAATAACCTTCCATTTTCCTGCCCCTCCTCTCTCTACATGCAGAGCAGCACAGCCAGGGCCTGCTTCAGCTATCACACATTTCAGCTACCTCAGCAGTTGCTGTTGTAGCCCTGACTGAATTCTTCTTTACACTCTATTACACACTCTCTTTTATTCATTCCATTTTACATATGCAAAGCAAACTGCACCTGACAATATGCTTCCCTATCCCATTCCTTCCCTTCTGCAAAGAGCACTTGCTGAACAGTAGGTTACAGAAAAACAAGAGTTCTCTGAGAGATAAAGGAAAAGCAATGATCTAAAATCCTAATACAATTATGTATCTGGTTAGTGTTATTCTGAGCACACACACACAAAAAAGAGTATGTTTCTTTGAGCACTTTTTTAACAGAGGATCACAGAATTGTCTATGTTGGAAAGGTCAGCAAGCCCAACTGTCACCCAGCATCCCCATGATCACTAAACCATGTCACACAGTTCCTCATCTACATGTGTTTTGAACCCCTCCAGGGATGGGGACTCCAGCACTGCCCTGGGCAGCCTGAGCCAATGCCTAACCACTCTTGCAGAGAAGAGAATTGCCCCTGTGTCCAACTTGAACAACTCCCCTGGCACAACTTGACGACATTTCCTCTTGTCCTATCACTAGTCACCTGGGAGAAGAGGCCAACCCCCACATGGCTCCAGCCTCCTTTGAGAGTGTTGAACAGAGTGAGAAGGTCTCCCTGAGTCTCTTCCAGACTAACCAACCCCAGTTCCCTCAGCTGCTCCTCACAACACTTGTGCTCTAAACACTTCACCAGCTTTGTTGCCCTTCTGTGGACACACTCCAGCACCTCAATGTTACAATGCTGCACTTGGGGCAGGATCCACATAAGACAGATAAAAATAAGACAAGAGGAAGATCAACTGAAACCAAGACAGAAGCCCAAAATCCAATTTGGAGACTTTGCTCTTGAGAAGAAAGGAAACGTGAGGCAGCACAGCTCCTGCGTGACGTCAGCTCAGCTGTTTGCATAAGTCTTCTGATCATACAGCAACCCTGCAACAACTGCACACCCATATTCCAGCTTGCCAATCACTTCACATGCATCCACTAGGAATTTCCAAGTACCCTGTCAAGATCTGGATGAACCAGGGCCACATAGTCATTGCAGGTGGTGACATTGCCCAGCGCTGACAGGCGCTCCTCCACTCGCTGGATCCGCACCGAGTCTGGCAGGCTGTTGCGGATGTGCTGAAGCTCCTGGTCTGTTGTGCTGCTGGGCACTAACAGCCCGTGTCTGTTTCCTAAAAGGGCAAAGAAAACAAAAAGAAAAGTCCTTCCAGAAGGCTTCCTGCTTTCCTGATGTTCCCACTCCTCCCAAGTCCAGAATTCCAGAGAAATAGCATCGCCATTTACCAAGAAGGCAGGGAAGGGAAAACCAGGATGAAGCACTGACCTGTCTCAGAGCAGAACTAGGGGAATGATTAAACTGCCTTTAATCATTTCTCTTCAAGAAAACCAAAGGAAGCCTGAGGCTCCAAATGGAGCACTTTGACTAGGAATTTCCCCTATGGATGGCAATTGCCCCACAAAACCTACAGCTACTGCTTGTCTGTATTCCTTCTCTGTGGCAAAGCAGTAAGATGGAAAGGAAAAAGACATCCTTTTCACAGGAACAAAACTCAAGAAATCTGTGGAACTGAATAGGGTCCGACTAACCAAAGACAGATAAAAGAGTTTTTGCTGACTTTCCCATCTGTTAATGCCTCCCTGAGCTCTCACCCAGTGCTCTCGCACTAAACCAGTACATGTAAGAAAACCAGAACTTCCCCAGTTCACTAGACTGTAGGCGTGCAGGTGTCTTTGGTCCACCTTCAAGCCTTGAGAGGCAAACACTCCCCATTACCCCAGCTCTTCTTCGCACAGCTAAAGCACTAAAACAAAAGCTCCGAGGCCCGGGGCGAAGGTCACCTACCCACACACATTCTGCCGATGATGCGGCAGCCAGCGATGGAGGCGTGCACCACCGGGATGGTCCCGAAGAGCTCCCCCTCGAAGACGCTGCAAGGAGAAAGCGCCGTTAGCGCACTGCCGCGGGGCTGGCCGAGGCGCGGCGGGGGAGGCCCGCGGGGGCCTCAGGGCTGCCTTACCTGTAGAAGTTCTCGGAGCCGCCGATAGCCACGAGGCAGTAGGCGTTGGTGAGCTTGGCGAAGCAGCCCAACTCGTTGTTGTTCTCGAAGCTGGCGCGGACAGCCATTGCCAGGCCGGAGACAGGCCTTGAACAGGGTACACGCCTTGAGCCAGGGACACACCGAACCGATAACCACCAACCTCTCCCTCACCCACGGCCCCAGCTACGCGGCGTCGCCCCTTCCGCTTCCGGCGGAGGGGCAGAGAGGCCTCGGCCACGGCGCGGGGACAGCGCCGCCAGCGGCGCGGAGGCGCGACCGGCCTGGCGGTGGGGAGAGAGGGAGCCCCCGTGGGGCAGTCCCGGCCCCGGCACGGCCCCGGGCACTGCAGGCCAGGCCTGACCTCCGCCGTGTGCCCAGAACAGCAGCACAGGCTACCCGTAGCTTAATGGGGTGCCACCGTGGGCCCTGGCATGCCACTGCTGTCTCTGTGCCCGGACACTGCCACCGTGGGCCACCTCCACCTGTGGGCAGAGGCACAATTCATGGCCAGATGCCACCCATGGGCAGACACACCACCCGCGGGCAGACACACCATGCCTGTTCCCAGCATCACCTTTGTGCTGACAGTATCATAGAAACACAGAATCATCATGGTTGGAAAAGACCTCTGAGATCACCCAGCCCAACCATCTACCCAACAGTACCCTGCTCACCACTAAACCATGGCCCCAAGCACCACAGCTACACAATTTTTGAACTCTTCCTGGAATATATACAACTTCATCTGGCTGCAGACATGTCACCTGAAAGCAGACACATCACACAGAATCACAGAGTGCTAGGGGTTGGCAGGGACCTCTGGAGATCATCTAGTGCAACCCCTGCCAGAGCAGCAGAACCTAGAGCAGCTTGCACAGGATGTGTCCAGTTGGGTTGGGAATCTCTCCAGACATGGAGACTCCAGCACCTCCCTGGGCAGCCTGGGCCAGTGACATGTCACATGTGAGCATACAGGTCACCCACGATCCAGATGCCACTCAAGTGCCTTAGCAGGCCACCCAGGTACAGGAGCAATCCCTGTCCAGACATGACCTGCATCAGCTGTCACCTGGGTTCAGATATGACATTTGTTCTGACACCACTCCTGGGGTGAGCCCACTGATGTGTAGACACCACTTACATGCCAATGTTAATCACGTGGAGATGCCACCCTTGGCATGGCACAGCTCAGCACAGAGGGGCCTTGGCCAAGCTCAGTGTGGTCAGATCCCCACAAGGGACCTACAACACAACTCTTTCCAACAGAACAGCTCCTTTTATTGTTAACAACATTATCCTGCATTTGACCATTTCATGCTCAGCACATGGATACAGGGACAGGACTCACTCAGCACAAAGAGAACCTGGATTCACCCTGAAGACCTCACTGGCCAAACATTTTCCAGCTGTAGCAATGGTTTCACTGGAAGTTTTGAGAGAAACTGTTCTTCCCCAAATGGGTAAAAAGAACACAGAAGTCTGGATTATGTTCCCATCATTTTCTCTCTACTGTCATGATCCTGTAATTGAAAATTCAAACTTTACTTGTTAATATCATCTGAATCAGTCACCTGCATATGTCAGAAACAGCACAGATACCTTTTCATAGGAATAAGCTTAATTTGCCACCCATATTTTGATTTCAAACCCCAGATACAATGATTAGTGGGGAAAAGCAACTACTTGAAAATAAGACCAAAGGATCTCTTGAAGCCCAGGTCAGAGTTCAAAGCGACTGTGTATGTGTTTAGATTTCAATTTGTTGTACTTGGTGATCAGATCCAGCTTACTGTGCCCAAGAGTCAGTCTTTTCTCAGCCCCATAGGCACTGTTCTTTTCCATCAGGGTATCCTCAGGGAGTTTATCATAGCAAGGAATTACAAGCTTTTTATCTCGTTTGTTCTGGTTGTATGAGGATAGCAGCAGGTCCAATTTTCGTGGTCCAGGACTCTGTCTTTTTTCCATCTCACAAGAATTGTTGTCATTTTCTGCTGCTGGATCCCTGGAGGTAGCAGCAGCCCCTTTCTGCTTTGTGCTTGTCCCATTGCTACTGGCACCTTCTGAAGGGGTCTGCTCCTGTCTTAGTGGGGAGCAGCGGCTGCTGTTAGATTTATTGTCCCCTTGATAACTCAGTTTATTGGAGCTCAGGACAGAGGAAGGCTCCTGCTGCAAGAAGGTCCTTGCTGTCACAAGATCTGATTTGTGATGCAAGGCTGGATTAGATTTATTTGGAGGACTGTTGGCTGAGTCTGGAGGGTCTCCTTGCTGCTTAGGGCAAGTAGGCTTCAGAGCTGGCTCTTCCTTCCCCTTCTTATTAGCAGGATCAGAGCTTGGATCCTGCTTTTCCTGGGGTACATTGCAGCTGGAGTTTTTCAGAAAGGGAGACACCTTTATGCTTCTGATGCTTATGTTGGAAAGGCTGCTGGAGGGGCTCGAGGTCTCAGCATCATTCACCTGTGGAGGTTTTAAGAGGGAGTTGGTAACTTTGGAGGCATTCTGAGAAGAGGAGGACCCCCCAGGGCCTGGCACACAGAAGCTGGTCACTGCCTTGGACTCTGCATACAAGTAGCGGAATTCCTTCTCAAACTCTGCAACGATCTGACCACGGAAGTGGGTCACCAGGCTGCTATGGACCTGGCTGCAAAGCCAGGTGAAACTGGGGGAAAAAGGGAAAAAAAAAAGACAGAACTTTAGTTTCCAGAGTGCCAAGATAGCCAGCATTGGTTTTAACATTTGAGTGATGCCCTGCTACCCAATTCATGCCATTAAAAGTTCCTCTGCAGCGTGCAGGTCTGAGGTTCCTTGTGGAGATGAATGTCCTCAGTAGCTAATTACAGAATGAAGCTAAAATGGTCAGTTAATTTCAGCTCAGTGATGTAACAGAAGTATAGAAAAATGAAGATGAAATCACAGCTGTTTTTCCTTATGTAGGACAGAGCAGCAACTGGTCCCTGCCTAAAAAAGCCCAGCAGCATGTTTCAAGCCTTTTCTCCTCTGGCTTCCTCTTGCCAGCAGTCTGTGCCCATAAGCAAGGAACCATCATTTCCCTTTCACCATCCAGTCCCAGGTCTCTGTAGACAGCCCTGTCAGCCCATGCAGAGAGTACTGTGGTGTCCATGGTTTGTATCAAGCAGTCAGGGGCAAGGAGAGCTCTGTCTCTCAGAGATGGTATAGCTCTGGGACAGGGAGACACGAAGCTCAGGGAGCTGAAGGGCTCTTTCTGTCCAACTTGTGTTGGAGACTTTCTAGCTCAGCACTTGGCTAGCACAGTACACTGCAACCATACCTTCCAGAGAGGACAAGGAGGCTGTTTGGGGGGTGACAAGGCATGCCTGCTCTCCTAATCTTTTCCCTTTCCTTGGCAGAAGCTACATTTTCATGCCCTTAACATCTGCAATATGGATGGACTTAAAGGAGCTCCTTAGGAAGGCAGGAGGATGAAGGCTGGAGCAGAGGTTTCCAGGAGTACCTCAGGCCAGGAAGGCTGATGATGTTTGCCATAAGCATTGCTTTGGGATTCTCCAGCCTCTTCCCACTTTTTTCCTTGCCATCCAGCTAACAGATGCATGGTANAGAGGAGGTCTCACCAGAGCAGAGTAAAGTAGAAGTTCATTAGCCCTTGGTCAGCAAGTCCAGTTCCCTGCTCTAGCAGTCCAATGCCTTGGGATGTTTTCTGGGAGCTTGTTAGGTTAAACAAATTAGGTTCTGTCCCAGCTGGGGAAAAACTTCCACTAACAGCCACTCTGCATTATTTTCCTTATCTGTTTAAGCTTACCTGCTATTTGAGCCAAAAGTGTAACTTAAGTAGCTCTCTCCCCATATATCTACAGATGGTAACCACAGTTTGCCTTCCAATCTTAGATCAAACAGGGAAGCTCCTCTTATAGAGTAGGCTCCCCAGGCTCCTGGTCATCCCAGTCATATTAGTCTTGCTATTACACCAGAGGAGCAGACTAATTGTGTTCATTAAAACAGAACCATCACAGGAGAGCTCAGCTTAGGCTGCATTATCAGCTGCTAAAGAGAGATAGTGACTTGGACAGGAGCAGGATGAAATCACAGAACCTACAGGAGATAATTCCAATAATTCTCTAGTAAATGTCATTCCAGGACAAGCTACTGGCACTCTGTTTTGGGACCTCATCAATGTTTACATCACAAGACAAGGGTTTGGCAACTTCAAGCAGGAAAAGCAGCTCTTGGCTTGCTCCTGAGCAGTGTGCAGTTGTTGTGGTTCATAATGTTGTGTTGAAGAAAGCAGTATACTTACCCTCAGCACACTCACACCTCAATAACACCTGGAAATGAAAAGATCAATACTTTTCTGCTTAGCATCCAAACAGGCAAGTTAAGTAAGAATGAACAAGTAGTAAGAGAGTGAAAAACCTCTGGGGGTGGCATGCAGAGCACTCAGAAATATTGCACTAGAAGCTCAAAGCAAATGCACACAACTTCACAGAGAGACGTGGGGAACAAAACCAGATGAGGCAGGATGGCTAAATGACAGAAGAGAAGCTACAAGGCATAAGAAATAATCTGTGTCTCTCTGTGAGGCTAACACATGGGCTGTGTGTAATAGGAGTGTTTAGAGAATTCCTCTGCATCCAAGCTTATTAAACAGGAGCTTGGGATGCTCCCTGCCCTGCATCCACCTTTATACAGAACATAAAGGAGGAGCAGTCTCATAGTGAGATCTCTATCCAAGAGGTTTGAAAACATATCACAGAGCAGACAGCAACAAACTGGCAGGACCAGGGAGCATTAACCCATGAGCACCAAAGGAATGCAAGGATGAAACAACTCAGCTACTAACAAGGATGTGTTATCTCTTACTTGAAAGTGCCTTGATAAGCAGAAGAGTAGAAGGTGACTAATGTGATATGGGGCTTTTTAGTGCTCTAGACCATTAAGTCTCAACTGCACAGCACAAATGAGTAGAGACTCTTCTAAAGAATACAATTACTGGCCATAGAGGTCAGTATGATATGGGAGGAAGGGTGGCTTTGCAAAGAGAAGTTCTCTCTCACAAAGCTGTGAGAGCTCTTTGAAGAAATCCTAGCGTGCAGACAGGAGATTTTGTGTAGGTCTCAGGTTTCAGACTCAAATGCTCTAACAGGAATATTACAACAGGTACCCACCAAGGCTTTTGGCCTCACCTTAGCAGGAGGTCAACAAAAGAGCTTTCCCAGGTTTTCCTTCCCTCCCTGCACAAAGAGATGTCCACCTTCTCTCTTCTCCCAGCACTCTCTGACCCAAGTACTGCCTCCCTACAGAAACACCCAANCATTCTAGGATTCTATGATCTCCTCTCATGCACAGGACCTGGCCTTCCCCATACAAGGGGAGCAGCTAGATCCAGCAACACACTCCCCTGGCCTTAGGACTCTCCCTGCCACTGCCACCTCTTATGGCTCTTTCCCCAATCCAAGCACTACTGTGTCCCAGTTTTCCATGTCCCACTCTGTGTCCCAGCAGGACCTGGAAGAAATCATCCAAGCCTTCCCAGTGGCACAGCTCTCCTTGCCATGGTACAGGCATCCATGACAGGACAGTGCTGTGAGCAGCACTGCAAAGGCTTTTCCTCCATGAGTGGCATGGAGGAAATAGCCAGCCAAAGATCCTTCTTGGTCTGTTCTGGCAGATGAGGCCTTGAACTGGAGTTAACTGGCTACAAACACAGCACAGACAAGAGCAGGCACTCCCTTGCCCAGCACAACAGACAGGCAAGCTGTGCAGCTCCTCATGCAGGCCACTGCTGATGCTAGGAGTTCATGTGGTAGGATTTTCCCTCCTGTGGCACACAGACATGTTGTGTTCAGTTCTGAATCACCCTGGGGACAAATGACAGGAGTCTGGGAGAGGCTGTGCTGTAGGAGAGGATCCCTTCCCTGCCTTGCTTCCACACTCCTGGAGCAGCAGCTTCCTAGGAGCTGGTGCAGCTCAGCCCTTGGCCAGGAGATGGAGGTGCAACATCACCTGCCCGGAGCTGGGAGCCCCCCGACCCCCCCTTGGCTGTCCTGCCCTGCTGCTCTGGCCTGGCTGCTCCACTCCGGGCAGCAGCATCCTGGGGGATTCCAGCCCAAGTCTCAGTCTCAGCAGCATGAGCTCTGCCTGTCCCTCTGGAGAACTCCATCCCAGCCTAGGGTTGCAGTGGCTTTTCCACAGCTCTGCTGTCCAGTCCTTCACACTCAGCTTCTTTGCTTCAGCTCTTTCCAGCTGAGAAGATACCAATTTGCAGCACAAGAGGTATTTTTGTGCTTTTTGCAGTAGTTTCTCAGACTCATTTTTGCTGCTGTTCTGTCACTTTGGCTGTCAAATCATTCTTTTCTTTCTATATGCCAACACAAACTTCTGTGCATCAT
Source organism: Bucco capensis (assembly GCA_013396975.1). Lineage (NCBI taxonomy): Eukaryota > Metazoa > Chordata > Aves > Piciformes > Bucconidae > Bucco > Bucco capensis. Next base: position 137,549 of record VWZO01022639.1, on the reverse strand, counting down.
GTTTTGTTCAGTACTAAAGGCAGATACTACATCTTCATTCCAAGACCTCTAACTTCAAGTGACATTCTCTTTGGTAAGATGGCAATAATCTGATTTTATTGTCTTTATTAATCTGACTTTAAACTCTCTAAGTTTGCTCCCAGTGCACTTGAAATAATTTCCACTCCTCATTTTTCACCTTCATTTTGATTTAAAACAGTGCAATGTATTCAGTTAATTTGGGCATGCCATATCCCTCATCTCTTATGATTTTTTATTCATCTTTACAGCACCATGTCTTCTCCCTTTCTTCTGGATTTCCTTTATTTATACACCTGAGGATCTCCTCCTTTTTCCTATGGTGTGCTCTGCAGGGTTATAGCTCATTTATCTCCTGGCAAGGCTCACTGCATGGCTATACATCTCAACCTGGCCTTTTCCTTGCTGTACACTTTACCCACCTTCCATCTTCAGCTGAGAAATTTAATCTCCTCTAAGACAACTCAAAGAGCCAGCTATCTCCTTTTTCAGGCTGAAAATCCCTCTTGTTTTCTCTAGTCCTAACCAGGCAAATGTTTGCTTTAGTTTTCCTGTTCAAGATCCTGTTTAGCTCTAGCACTATTTGCCCTTAGGCTCCTCTCATCTGCAGCATTAGTAAATATCTTCAGATCTTTCACTCTGTTATGTTAAATAAATGTTCAAAGAAACATAGCTAGTTTGTTTTTTTTCTGGTGCTTCAGNAGAACTGAACCCAATGCTGCAGCTGTGGCCTCAGCAGAATAATACTAAATAATTAGATATATAATTATATTTAGGATTTTAGATAATTGCTTTTCCTAGATATCTCAGTGAAACCTGTTTTCTCCTTGTCTTCAGTTAGAGGAAATAAAATGTTAAAGATAGAAAACAGAGGGAAATATTTGATCTACAAACACATAAGAATTGAGGAGTCAAACTCATTTGCCTACAGTTCAGATAAGAGCAGTAAGCTTGGTTCCCATACTTAGAAAACTCCCAAATCATGCCTGTTTCTCACCAGTAGGCAGCAATACATCAGAGTGAGTTCAGCTTTCCAAGAGTAGTTTGGAAAATAGGAAGGGGTTTTACCAATCCATCAAGGAAAATGTCAGCACAGAGAGCATGAGAATCAACATGATACTGCTTCCATATGGAGATGTCCATATGTGTCCTGCTGCATTCTTGTACTGCAGTTAGGGATCATAGAAGAGAGGATCTGGTGGCTAGAGACATATCTAGACACTACAAATGGATTTCAGGCATGATTTGAGGAGAAAAGAGTCTCTTTCAGCTGAAAAATTAAAAGACACTTCCTGAAGATGTGAATAGTCAAGGCTAGAGTAGGAAAATCTCCCTCTGCAAGAGAGGATACAGAGACACTAGACATCTGCATTCACTGTCAGGGTAGAAGGATGTATGGAAACTCTAGAGGGATGTAGCATCTTGGGCCTGGTGCTATCCAAGATCTTCATGAGCAGCCTAAATAATCCTAGAATCCTAGAATGGTTTGGGTTGGAAGGGACCTCTGGAGCTCATCTAGTCCAACCCCCCTGCAGTGGCCAGGGACATCCCCAACTAGAGCAGCTTGCCCAGAGCCCTGGCAAGCCTCACCTGCAATGCCTCCAGGGATGGCAACTCAACCACCTCCCTGGGCAACCTGGGCCAGTGTTCCACCACCCTTGTGGGGAGCAACTTCTTTCAAATATCCAGTTTAAACCTACTCTTCTCCAATTTAAAACCATTGCCCCTTGTCCTTTCCCTCCAGGCCTTTGCAAACAGGCCCTCTCCAGCCTGCTTGGAAGTTCCCTTTAGGTCCTGGAAGGTCACTAGTAGGTCCCCTGAAGCCTTCTCTTCCCCATGCTGAACAATGCCAGCTCCCTCAGCCTGTCCTCAGAGCAGAGGTGTTCCAGCCCCTGAGCATTCTCGTGGCCTCCTCTGCACCTGCTCCAGCAGCTCCATGGCCTTTGTGTGTTGAGGGCTCCAGAACTGGACCCAGTATTGCAGAGGAGGTGTGAGCAGAGCAGAGTGCAGTGGCAATAATGGAGGGATGTACACTCAGTGTCTTCCCAACTGGTGTCCAGTGGAGAGGGACTGCAACAGGGAGGAGTTTGGAAAAGGTTCTGAGCCAAATGGCTGCAGTGCAACAGGAAAATACTCAGAGAAAATACACTGAGGCAGTAGCAGTGTGGTGCACAAAGGCAGGTGGAGAAGGAGCAGGCAGCAGCTCTGGGGTTAGAGTCTGTCTTAAGGAGAAGATGTGGCTACAGTGGCACAGTGTGGGGGGGAAAGCTACGTTCCGTGCAACATCTTTTCACTTGGCTTGAATCCTCTGAGGAGCAGGAGATGTTGAGTCTAGAAAAGAAACCACTGATGGCCAATGTGGTAGCTGTCTCCAGGCTGAACTAACCTGTGGAACACCTGATGCTGGTGTCTAGAAGACAGAGAGCATGCAGAGGGAGTCCTCTGTGATTCAGTGCTCAGGCAAGGTGACAGCAAAGAACAAAGAGTGAGTTGCTCACTGGGAGGAAGGATAGTAGAGGTAGTGGGATCTAAGTTATGGAGTGCCACAGAAAAGCCACTGGTCAATGTCTGTATAGGTCCCACAGGAGGAGTCTTGGGGGTAAAATAAAAGCACCTCTGAAGCTAAAAAAGATCAGGATTTTATTGGTAGCTTTGTAAAATACTCCCTCTTCCATGCTTAGAGTGGGTCAGAGAAGTAAAAGAGCATTTCAGGATATGGTAGTGGCAATTTTGTCATGGAAAGGATGGTAGAATCATAAGGAAATGGAAAAGTGCAGGTGACTCTAGAGCTGGATCCCATCTTAGGCTCAGTGAAACCTGGCTGCTGCACAGCATCAGGCAGAAGAGAGAGGGAAGTTTTAAATGAGAACCTGGAGCAAAGCTGTGGTGTGTAGAAGGCCACACAGCTCAGGAGGTTGCCCACAAGCCCAACAAATGCTTGCATGCATGCAGACATTTTATGAGCTGAAGAAACAAAAAGATGTTGTGAAACACCTGAGCTGCAATGATGACTCTGACAGCACAGGCAGCTCAGAATCTTCCTGGGTAGAATAAAATCCAGAAACAGTCTAACTGCAAGGGTAGAAATCCTGTGGAAAGGACAAGTAGAGGATGTGTTGTGGCACAATACACTCAAAAGAAAAAGTCAAACAAGGCAAAGGATGTATTAACAAGTGAAATCTAGTCCTGTTGGATTAAAATTCCACTCCCTAATAGGAAAAAGAAGGTATTAAGGCTACACTGTGAACTTTCTGAGCAGAGTGCTGCTGGCAAATGTGCCATGCTAAGGGAGTGCTGGGAGGATAAGGCAGCAGAGGAATAAAGAGAGGTTCAGTGACAGGCATGCTGAAAGGAGACCAGTACTAGAAGAGCTGCAAAAAAGTGAGTTTTAGACACTCTAAATGACTGCTCTTTGGAGAAACTAACCAGAAAAGCAACAAAAGAAGAAATAACATTATCCAGGTTAGAGAGTTTCTCTGCAAGGACTACTGGGCAGAAAAAAATAACCATGACATATCCATACAAAAATATAGTTTATAAATCCACAAGAGCAATACCTCACCTAAAAGAGAAAGTGAGGAATGCTATTAAAAAGGAATTTAGAAGAGTGACCAAAAGGGTTAAATGCTTGAAGCAGCATGAAGAATGTTTAAAGATGCTCTGTTAGACTCTCAGAGAACATGTACCTATCCAAAGAGAGACATTTTCAAACATCCACAAAGTCACCACAGTTCAAAGTCACCTTAAAAGGCAAATACTAGAGCAAAGAGCCTTCAAACACTGGAAGTCAGCAATTTCCCAATTATTAATCAGTGAATAAGCTAGCCTTGAAACCTGAACATAGCAGCAGAGGAATGGAAACAGCAAATGGGAAGCTTGAGAACTCCTGGAAAACTTGAAACCAGTCAGGCTCATTTCCATACTGAACCAACTGGTAGAAGCAAATAGAGAGTAAAGTGATGAGATGCACAAATAACTATCATCATAATGCTGAGGACTCAGCAGATTGCTGTGGAAGCCATGCCTCCAAAGCCTCTTGCAGCTCTTTGGAGGAGACAGGAAGCACAAGGATGTGAAAAAATGATAGACAAAATTCAATGCCAATAAAGCCAAACTGTTGCAAACAGCCTGAGGGTCTCTCTGTATTTATCAGCTCTCAGATACTGACAGGTAGGAAAGAGATCAGGTTTGCCATGGACAGTTCAAAACAAAGATGACTTCAATGTTCCCCACTAGCTAAAAAGGCAAACAGGGAAGAGTAGGAGCTGCCAGGACAGAGGAGAAGAGAGGAGTCCCCATTCCACAACAATGCTGAAGTGTGGAGGGTGGGGATATCTTCACCACTTCATCCAGTTGTGGTCAATTCATCTCACAAAATATAGACATCATGAGTAAGGGCTGGAAGTTCTGTCCAGGAAATGACTGAACAAGCAAGGATACTTCAGCTGGAGAAGAGATGATTCACATGAGGGATTATAATGGAGGAGGACAAAATCATGGATGCAGTCAAGAAAGTAAATAGGAAGCAGTGAGTTACTGGGCCCAGGGTATGGGAATTTGGGGAGATCAAGCATCATTCTCTAGCAGTAGGTCTAGTGTAAATCCAATGGATCTCTTCCCACAAAACAGAACTCAAACTGCATAACCCACTGCCAGAGGCTATCCTGGAAGCTGAACCCAAGAAGTTTCAGCTGTATCTAGTGGAAGGTTGGAACTCAAATCATCCCATGATCATGATGCTACTCAGAGATCTATAGAGAGAGAGCACATGGCAGACCCAAATCCCTGCCCCAGAACAGCAAGAGGAAATGACCCAAAGAACCAAATCTGCACTTTAGGCAATAGCCTGACCCTGGGCCAGAGGGAAATAAGCTGTTCCTCCAGCTGTGGAGTTCAATCCAGCTGACACATGCTCAGTTTTAACCATTCCAAATGGAGTGGTCTCAGCTATCTAATCCTCTCCCTCTGAGGCCAATGGAGATGGGTAGATGTTTCCAGGCACTCCATTGCTCTCAGATAGGTGTCTTAGGATGGTCAAAATGTCACCAGACAAGGCTTTCCATGTTGTTTAAGTAAAGGTTCTACATAATCAGTTTCAATTGAGTACCTCCAATTTTCCCTGCCAGAGTTTGATCAGGTAAGACCTCCACACTCAGAGCTGAGGAGGTCAGAAGCAGAGGAGAAGGTGCAGCTTGGAGCTACAGCACTGGTGAGGAGGACACTGGTACTTTGGGGATCCAGCAGGCATGTCTATGGAGATGGAAAGAGAGAAAGGGAGAGGGAGAGCAGTGTTCAAAGAGACGTGGTGGAAGGAGAATAAAGTATTGCCAGGGCACCAAATTCACAGAGAGATCAGAACAGTCTGTCCTTAGGAGCTGCTCTATTGGGGAAGGATAATGAGATGTGCAACAGCATGGAAACAAACTGTGGGGAAGATCTGTAGGTGGAAAACTTAGAGTCTGGTAGTAAAAGCATAGTAGAAGAACAGCACTCCCAGGCCTCTGATCAGAGCAGTGATGATGCTCAAACAGTGCTAACTTAGATAACTAAACTAGGGCAGGTAGTAATAGTGGGAGATTCCATCCACTCCTATCCATACTCAGTTAATGCTTCTCTGGGATGAGCTGTGGAGAAGAAGGTTTTGGAAGCAATATGTGATTACTCACCAGAATTAGCTAACTGGTAATTGTTAGTCTAAACTGTTTGACCCACAAGAAAAGATCCACCTCAAGATGTGGTCTGGAATGATGCATAAGAGTCATTTCCAGAGGCAGGAGTGGAAAAGCCCATTTGTAATAACACAACACAATTGTAACTCTGCAGTGGGAGAGAGTGTTCTAAAGAAATGCAGCAGGTGAATGTTAAAGGTAAGTGTGTAAAAATGCAGCAATTAGTCCAAAAGAGCTGAAAATGAGCAGCCCAAGAGACCTGGAGGGTGTTCAAAAATGACTGGTAGGTTGTTCCAAAATGCTGTTCAGAAATTAGTGGTCCCATTTGAGACCTGTGAGGCATTCAGTGATGTCAAGACCAGAACACAGAACCACCATGAGTTTTTTGCATCCCTTGCTAATGCTGGTGCCACTGAGACAGGTTTCACACCAGGGACACAGCAAAGACTGCTTTTCTGAGGACTGGGAGCTTTCCAGTATGATCCCATCTACAGAAAGGGCTCTGGGTGTAATCTTGAGGGCCACATACCACTGGAGCTGACCTCCACCCTGGGCCATGGCAGAGTGCTGTGCAGAACAAGGTGACTGATGGCATGGAGAAGCACAGGCTCTTGGAGAAAGGTCAGCAGGTTACTGTAAGGTCATGTCCAGCCTCACACACCTGCTGGAGTTTGGTGAGACAGCCACTGAGCANAGAGCAGAGTGCAGTGGCAGAATCACCTCTCTGGCTCTGCTGGCCACGCTTCTCTTGCTGCAGCCCAGGATGCCATTGTGCTTCTGGGCTGCCAGCGTGCACTGTTTGCTCATGGCCAGCTTCTCAGTCCCCAGCACCCCAAGTCCTTTTCTGCAGGGCTGCTCTCCATCATCTCATCCCCTAGCCTGGATTGATAGTGGGGATTGTTCTGACCCAGGGGCAGGAGCCTGCACTTGGTCTATGGATAAAGGCAGCAGCCAACTACATCATTTTGGCTTTTCAAACAGCCTTTGCCAAGGTTCTACACCAAAGCCTTTTGAGCAAGTAAGTTGCCACAGGCACAGAGGAAAGACCTTGTTATGGGCCAAGAGCTGCTGAAAGCACAGGATGCAAAGGGTAGGGCTCAAGAGTCATTATTCAGCATGGATAAAAGTCAGCACTGGGGCCCCAGAGACTAGTGCTGGGACTTGTTTTCTTCCTACAGGGGACCTCAGGCCTGGAGGGGTGCAGTGAAATTCCCAAGCTTGCAAAGGATCCTTCAGGTGGTTAGATTCCTCCCTGAAGGTGAGGAAATCCAGAAGGATGTCACAGAACTGAGTAAGTCCACAAAGATGTGGCAGATGAACTTCAGAGTAGGGAAATGTGGTGTACCCACAGGGAACAATGATCTGCATCAGGCCTGGGTGATGCTGAGCCTGGAACAGCTCATGAGGGAACTGTTCCTTCCTGCTCATCATCAGCAGCAGCAGCAGCTCTGTGAGTGTGCAATGGCAGCTACAAAACTCAATGACTGCTGGTCACTGTCAGCAAGGGTGATAACAAAGCAGAGAGCATCATCTTGACCCTCTAAACCACCTTGGTGCAGCCACATCTTGTGTGCTGCATGCAGATCTGCTCTCTGTGTCTCAAGAAGGACACAGTGAGGTTGGAGAGGCTGCACAGAAAGGTACTAAAAATGCTTGAGGGATGCAGCAGCTGTCATAGGAGGGGAAACTCAAAAGGTCTTCACTCCAGGGAAGAAAAGGGCAAGGAGGGTGGAAGAGTCTTTGATCAGCTCTTGGACCAAGCTGCAGCATTACAACTGGGAGATTGGTTTAGAACAATGAGTTAGGGTAAATTCACAGAAAACAGGCACTGAAGGGAGTAAGTAAGGATGTATGGAACAACTGCACAGGGGAGATGGATCACAGGCAGCAGGATGAGCTGCTTGCCCCAAACAGCCTCAGTTGGAGGCAGAACCTAGGCTAGGTGTTGCCTCATCAGACCTGGTAGAACATTCCTGACATTTGTAAGAAATGAAATGCTCCTTGGAGATAGATGTGCCCAGGAAGTGTCAGTGCTGGCAGAGCAGCAGGGAATGTTCTCTGGAAGCTAAACAACAAGGTAAGAGCAAAGGGTGGAGTAGAAGGTGCTGAAGGACCAAAATGCAACCTGGCATTTCTAAGGGGAAATGAAAAGGAAAAACACTGAGTTGTTCTCATGGACAAAAACACCTCAACAGCTTCACTATTCAGTATTTAGGTAATGAATATTTTCTCAGCATCATCAGTCTTTGTCACAGGACTTGCTACTTTTCCTTACCTGTATGTACCAGCAAGAACTTGATCACAGTCAATTAGGATAAACTTCTCCAGAACCTGGCCAGCAAACTTCTTGCCTGCTTTGCTGTAGTATGTGTCCCCACGCAGGCACCGGACGCGCATGTTCTGCAAGCAAAGCAAGCAGAGCTGGTGAGGGACAGCTGCTCAGCCACACTGCAGTGTGCCCTCCTACAACACTGAGGGACTCCCAGAGGGAGAATGCAGCAAGGAATGAAGTATTTCTTGGCTTCTACATATCAAATATTTTTGTCTGCTTCTAGAAGATGAAAATATCACAGAATCATTAAGGTTGGAGGAGACCTCTAAGCTCATCAAGTCCAACCATACCTAGCACTCCCATACCACTAACCCATGGCCCTGAGTACCACAGCTAAATGTTTCCTAAACCCCTCCAGGGATGGTGACTCCAACACCTCCCTGGGCAGCCTGGGACAAGACTTAACAACCCTTGCAGTGAAAAAATTCCTCTTTATATCCAATCTAAACCTCCCCTGCTGCAACTTGAGGCCATTTGCTCTTGTTCTCTCCTTGTTAACCCTGGAGAAGAGACCTACCCCCAGCTCACTCCAACCTCCTTGCAGGGAGCTGTAGAGAGAGCTAAGGTCTCCCCTGAGCCTCCTCTTCTCCACACTAACCAACTCCAGTTGGTTATCAGCAAATACTAACATGTTGCACATAGGCACAAATCCTGGCTTGCAAAACTGTGGAGAATCCTATCATTTCAGATCATTCCTGAAGTATCTGAGTCTATACAATTTCTTCTAGAAGATTGATAATACTTCACTAACCACATCAGCTGATGGCTCTGCATTGAAACTGTTTTGACCCATAACAGCTAACCAGTTTCTAATCAATTGAATGCACTGTTCTGATTTTACACAGTGACAGGCTTCTTAAAACCAAAGTACAAAAGATCTACAGAGAGGTATGTCTGCATTTGAAGAATTGCCTTTTGTCACTGTATTTTTTAAATGGTACTGGTTTTTTCAGCTGCTGTACTCAAGTGAAACAGACCTGATCCTCACCTGTTTTAAAGACTACAAAGAACTTTTCTAATACAACTTCAGTCTGTAAAACCAACTACCCAGCCCAAAATGGGGATCTCAGGATCCATCAGGAACCTTTTGGTAAGATGAGGGGTTTGCCCATACTAAAAGTTCTGTGCACCTCGGTTGGGGAAGGGAGAAGAAGAGAGCAGTCACTTGAAACAGTTCCTGGCCTGCTCTGTATGATACAGTGCCAAAGAAAACATCTTGCATGTAAATAAAAATCCCTAAGGCTGCCCCTAGGCTGGGCTGCCAGGTCATCCTGACTGCCCCTCCAGGCCAGCAGCACTGCTTTGGCACAGCAGGAGCTGGCACAGACTGCTTGTGTTTGGCCTGGAAGATCTCTCTGTGTGCAGCTCATACCTGCCTTGCATCATGTCCTGAGTCAGAACAGAGCTCACTCTGCTCAGAGCTTTCCCTTCCAGCTCAGTCTGTGCCAGTGCTGCACTCTCTGCAGCTGCCAGCATGTTCTCCCAGGCACTGGCTGCTGCTAGCAGGGACAACACTGCATGGGACACTGAGCACCCAGGCCTGGGCTGCACAGCAAGGACACTGCTACAGCTGCTGCCATGGTGGGGGCAGCAAGAGGTGACACTTGCAGGGAGCAGGGGACAGGAGAGGTGACCCTAAACTGTCCAACAAGGGATCCCATCCCATGGATGTCAAAGTCAGTGTCAAGCTGAGAGATCATGAGGGTCAAACCTCTTCTTCAAAGGCTGACATCTGAGGAGGACTCTGCCCATTCTGCCTTCAATCCTGATCCATGAGTGCCTGAATCCAGTTCCAGAATCCAGCTCCTGGACCTGGCTCCCATCTGAGTCCAGTCTGGGGCTTCTGCCACAGGCTCAGTGGTGACAGTGATGGAATTGCCATCAGGGGATTGGTTCAATATTGGGTTTGTGTAGATTTTTATTGTTGTTATTATTTTCATTAAAACAGTTTTCATTTCCATTTCCAGTCCACAACTCTTTCTCCCTTATTCCCCTTCTCTTCCCTTTGGGAAGGCAGAGGGGTTCAGAGAGAGTATCTCTCACTCATCTAGTGGCCAGTCCAGCCCTGACCCATGGCACATCAGCACTGCATGGGACAAAGACCCAGAGCCTTTGGTAGTGGCTGCACACACCACTAGGATTTTTCCCTTGCTGCAGGTGGGTGCTGCCCATGGCTAGGGAGTGAGTGCTCCTGGGGGAGGTGGCAGCCTCTCCTCCAGCATCCAGCAGATCTCAGCCTGGCCAGACACAGGAGTTTGTAACAGTCAGTGTTGCAGACAAAAGAGGAGCACAAATAATTGTGATTTGCCTACAGATATCCTGTGCAGGGTGCAGAGGCATGGCCCTGCCACCCTCCAGGAGCTGTGCCCCTTCTGCCCCTGGTCCCCCTCAGCAGGCTGAGCACAGGTGGGCTCTCCAGGTTGCCTGTACACAGGGAGAAGCTTGCCCAGGCTCTGGCCTCATGTGGGCTTCACAGTGCAGAAGTTTTGCCTCAGTGGGGAGGAGCAGGAGGCAGCCAGTCACCCTGTAGCAGGTGACTCCATTCCTGATGGCTTTCCTCTTCAGTCAGAGTGCTTGCAGGCAGGAGGTGAGCTTCCAGGAAACATCTGCTGGGGAGCTGATCACAGCAGGGTGGAAAGGCTTGGCTCTCACATCGCTCTGAGGAAGCCTCCTCACCCACCCAAGGAGCACCATTGCCTTCAGAGCTTCATAACAGAGCAAATCTCCTCCAGACCAGAGTTCATCTGACCCAACAGTCAATGGCAGTTGGGGAAGGGCAGGAAGAAGTCACTTCTTCCTGGTGCTGCACCCTAATATTGCTGCTGACTCTGTCTTCTGCTCAGGGGATTTCCTGAGCCTCTTGTGGTTTGCCTTGGTTGGGAACACCCCCTGGACCTCTTCTGCAAGTACTTGGCCAGTCTTCTCTTAGTTGATGGAAACTTGGAGCAGGGACAGAGCTGAAGCTGGACCACAAGAGGTTTAGTATTAACATGAGGAGGAACTTCTTTCCAGTAAGGGTGATGGAGCACTGGCCCAGGCTGCCCAGGAGCCTGTGGAGTCTCCTTGTCTAGAGCCATTGCAGAGCTGCCTGGACACATTGCTGTGTGAGCTGGTCTAGGTGATCCTGCTCTGGCAGGGGGGTTGCACTAGATGATCTTTCTAGGTCCCTTCCAACCTCTGACATACTGTGAAGTCTGTGATACTGTGAAGCTTTAGTCTTTGCACTGTGGGTCTCACCTGTTGCCTTCTTGTGTCCCAGAACACATCCTCATAAGGACAGTTAAGCATTGGAACAAATTACCCAGAAAGGTTGTGCAGTCTCCACCTTTGGAGATTTTCAAGACTAGACCAAGTAAAGCCCTGAGCAACCATATCTGATTTCACAGGTGAGGCTGCTTGGAGCAGGAGGTTGGGCTTGATGACTTGCTGAGGTTCTTGTGATACTCTGAAGTGCCACCACAAGCTGCTGATACAGAGCAAGATATGCTGGATGCTTGGGGAGGTGTTCACCTAATCCTGTTCCCAATCAACACAGGCATTTTCTTCTTCACCTGCTGAGGTTTTAGTAATACTAGCTCTTATGGGGAAGGACTTCCTCTCCCCGCTTCAGGGAAGTTAAAACCACTTCAGGTAAGGAACATGCCACAGGATTTCTTCACTCCCTCTCCCCTTTCCAAGGCTGGGTGAGTTTCTGAGACCTGGCTCATTTCTCCACTCCATATTCTTCTTCCTCTTGGCGATCCATGCCCTGGATTGCCCAAATATGATGAAAACCCTGCAGTCTTGCAAGAAAGCCAAGCTGCCATGTACTGCTCTCCCTTGATTCAGATAGCAGAGCCAGGTTCAGCAGATGGCCATCTGTGCTGCTGTGCCCATTGCCAGTGCTGGCTGCAGCAGTGCAGCAGGGACTGGCTGATGCCCAGCACACCACTGGCCTCACACCATGTTCTTAGAAGTAAGATGCTGGAGGGTCAATTGCCCCAAATTCCCCATTAAAACCCAAATTGTCACTAATTATTCCACATCCTGTCACAACTCAGAGCCAGGAATAAGAGAGGCACACTCACTGCACTTAGATGTGAGTAGCAAGCATGGATGTTAATGTGCTGCTTGAGGTGCATCAGCTTCAGAGGCACTTGAGAGCTGCTGGTGAGTCACTGCATGGGGGAGGCAGCTGCTCATCAGCCATTCAGGCACAAGACATGACATCAGCTCTACCAAAGTCAGCTAGACATCTCCATGGATGTAAACTCATTCCAATCTGAATGAAAAGCAGTGGCCAGGCTCTTGTACACCCAGTGGAGGAGCACAGCCAGGACTGCTAGCCTTGCAGGAATAACAAATGACAACAAAACCCCAACTTCCACTGCTAGGTGGGAGCCAGGAAGGCTATATGAGGAGCAACAAGGTACTGGGTTGCATTTCTGAGCCTGCAAGTTCCTGACACATTGATTTGTATTGCTTGCCTGCTCTGGGCACCACACACCAGTGCTGATGGGCACTCCACTGAGAGGAAAATCAGCCTCTTCTTAAGTTCCTCATTAATCCCCAACTGAATGGCAAAGCCTAAAAGCAGATCTTACCATGAGATTTGTAACATGTGGGTTTCCTGTGGGGCAGTGCAGCAGGGCTTGGAGGAGGTTATGCATCAGGACACCTGAAGGACTCCCTGCTCCCCTGCTCTACCCAGCTAGTGCACCACAGCTCTCTGGCCAGAAGCTAAACTGAACCCAGACATCTGAACCAGGAGTAGTTTAAAGTCTTGTAATACTGTGTCTTAGAGCAGAGGCTGAGAGGTGCAAGGAAAGGACATGCTACAGGTCCACATGAATGCAAGTCTTCTGGTCTACCTCTGCCTTCAGCAATGCTGCATCCTACCAGCCCTTCCTGTGGGTAAAACTGACATGGGAACCACAAAACATCCAGGTTCAGGACTAGGAGGCTACCCCACTCCTTCCACTGTGCCTCCAGACAGAGCTCAAGTTCCTAGACCAAAGAGCCATGGCTTCTTAGCCTGGCACAGGAGGAGAAGGGGTAGGTCCTAGGAACCAGGCAGAGGGAACAGAACAAAGGGTACCTGCTTTTTCTCGACTCCAAGACCTGTTTGTCATATCCAGTGTGACTGAAAACTTACTGGGAAGTTGTCCTGAGTGAGAGCCATTTTATTGCACATCTCCACAAAATGCTTCAAATACTCTTCATCCAAGATGAGGTAGACAGGGACATGTCTTCTGCTCGAGGCCTCCAGCAGGTCACACAGGATCTCCATGTCTGTAAACAGATCCATCACAATTGCTATCACCTAGCCAGGAGAAAAGAGGTGGGAGGGGGGAGGAAACCAAGAGACTGTTGAAATCTCATGCCCAAGTGAATTGTACTTCACACTATGAATTAAGTGTTTAAAGCTCTTGAGTTACTGAGTGTCTGTGGCCACATCAGTGGAGCTTGCTTTTGTGTTTAACAGCCCTTTCCCCACCATGGCAAATAAAATCACTATTACTAACCATGAAGGCATTGCCCATCCAGGCAGCTCCTGGCTCATGTCATTCACAGGAAGGAAGAGCTGGGAGGGTAATGCATGGGCACAAAGTCTCAATGTCACTGATGCCACAAGAATGTGTTGCCTTCAGCACAGAAGGCACAAATAGAGCATATAAACAGAAGAGCTGACTGAACCTGACCCAAATCAGTGTGAGTGACTCCAGGCATGCCCAGCAAATCAAGAATAGCATTGTTTCCAGGAAGGACACACTGCCAGGCAAGGGAGGAGGTGTCTTGCACAAGTATGTACATGTCCTTGTTCTAAGATGACATCCTAGGGGTGATTAGACAAAATGGTGTGTGGGAAGGCTCCCTTCCCTTTCCCTGCTGGCAGCACTGCTGCTAACACAGCCCAGGATGCAAGTGAGAGTTATGGGATGGAGCAGCAGGAAGAAGGAATAACACTACTAAAAAAAATGTTAAAAATTCAAGCAAATGTTAGAAGGCTTGGAAGATAAGGTCTGTGAGGGAGGGGTTTTCAAAAGGAAAAGGGTTTTAAAGAGAACTCCCAGTTTTTTACTAGAATGAGACTGAAGAAGGCCACAGCAATCCATCCCAGTGTGGAGATGGGCTGGGAGGAAGCAGACTACCTATCTTGGCTAAATGACCTCTCTAAAAGCTGGAAAGAAACCCTGGAAAGGGGAGGTAGATCATGACAAGTAGCTACTGAGCAAGCTGAGCCAGAACCACAAAATGCCACCTGCAAGATGAGCTGCAAGCAGAAAAATGGATCAAGGCAAATCAATCCTAAATAGCTGAAGATGTGACTAGAGAAGCTGTTCCAGTGCTGCTTACAGTGAGGCTGCCAGCAGCCAGCATCAAGGCAGCCTTTCTTTGGATCAGGAAGGGACTGCTGGGCTCCATTTGTTGGCTGTACCCATCTCTGATGTCAGGAATGAGGAGGACATCTCAGAGAAGGAAGGAGCAGGCAGGAGAGCACTTGGTGAGCTCCACGCTCCATCTGTGGGGCTTGCAGAGCAATCTGGTGGCTTAGACCTGGAACCATGAGCAGTTCACACTGAGAGCTCATGGAAGATGGCAGCACACTGGGGGGACTGAAAAAGGCAGAGTAGTGAAGGATATGCCAACAGGCTAGCTTCATCCCAAAAGCTGAACAAACAGTGCAACTCCTGAGCAAGTACTTTAGTTGCAGACTTTATCATATCTCAGCAGTAAATAAGGGAACTGCTTGGTGCTTGGAAGCTGTGTGCATAACTCTGATTTTGAGTTTCTGCACCTGGCAGAGGAAGTCCAAAGAAAGATAACCCAAAAAGCACTGAGCTTTGGAGTGAAGCTCCAGTGGCCTACTTGATCCTGCTACTCAATGGCCATGGCCTGCACTACTGCTGGCACACCAAAGGCAGGAGTGAGTTTGTTCTGCTGCTCATCACTCACCCAGTGAGGAGGCAAGAGTCTTGTTTTCAAACCCCTCCTCTGCTGTGTGAGAACATGGCCATGAGTGCAGCTCTCCAAACTGCCCTGTGGAGCACAGCAGGTAGGGTGAGTTTCCTCTGCCATTTCTACTCAGCTGTTTCTCTTCAGAGCTGGACACAGAGGACAGAGGTGAGGCTGACCTTCACATGAGCAATGGTTCAACCTTTAAATTACAACAGGCTGAATTATCTTCACAGGTCTGACCTGGAATAGCTTCAGAAAAGAGTAGAGGAGCTCCAGATATCACTGTCCTTGGGTGTGGGGACAGGGTCATGTCTCTGCTCCAGACTGGGTCACCTACTGCCCAGTAGCTCTTTAGCTGTCAGTAATAAACTGCCTCTTTCCAGGCTCATCCTCATGGCCTAGGTGCTGAGTAGAGGGCAGAGCAGGTCCCATTGGCTTCCCCATGCTCTTCTGCCCAGCCTTCTTCTTGCCAAGCTGGCTCCTCTCAGCCCTGCTCTGCCTGCACACACCATGGAGAGAACTCCTGCACCAGAGCCATGGCCCAGGAGGGCAGCAGTGCCAAACAGCTGCTTCCTGCTCCCTTGTGCAGATGGATAAAACCTCTTGGCTCTGTCTGATTTGTCCCCAGAGATCATCTCTGAGATGGTGCCTTACACACTGTCATTGGTCCTCAACACTTTGCAGAAGAGCCCAGGCCCAGCCCACCAGAGCAGGGTTTGGGGAAGAACCTTCCTGGAGACTGGTATGAGCCCAGGCATCCATGAGGGACACAAGGCAGCTGTCATCAAGAGCTGAAAAGCATTCCTACAGTCCAGGCCAAACCCACATCTCTCCCTCTGACCCTTCAGGGCACTCTGAAGGGCAACTTTCTGTAGCCCTCATCAGTTTTGTCTTCCCAAAAGCCTTAGAAGGCTCTGGCAAACTTCTCCCCTCCTGAAATGCACCCATGTGGCATGGACAGCAGAGTCAGCCCTGGAAGAGCTCTGAAAGCAGTGAGAGGCATCTTCAGCTTCCCAAACAATGTTGCTGCTTGGCTCTCAGCATTAGGCACTGCTGAGATTCCCCCAGAAAAGGACTTCACCAGGACTTTCCACATTGGCCTTCAGCCAAAGACAACTTGGCCAAGTGACTCTGATGGGTTATCCATCCTCTCATGAAGAAGCCAAGAAAAAACAACAGCCCAAACCTTGCTCAAGGCCTCAGGCAAGTCCCTCTCAGCCACTCTTGCCTCCCAATATTCCAGCTCTTCTTAGACTTAGATCTGTGGCAGGCTTGGTCCTGGAGACAACCTAAACTTGCCTTGGGAAGCTGATATGATGGAGTCAATAGAGATCAGTGCTCCTTTGTTCCCAGATCCCACTGCTTGTGTCTAGTATGTCCAGAAGGTCCAACAGAAGGTCCACACCATCTTGCTTTTCTCTCCCAGGGTTCACAGGCTTTGGCAGAGCACAGGGCTGCTGCTTGCCCAGAAGTGGTGCTGCCAGTCTGCAGTGCTCACTGGGGGAGGGATGGTGCTGAGCAGGCAGCAGCATGTGGCACAGACTCACAGGGCACCCAGGCCCCTGGGCTGGAAACAGCTGGCTGCCAGGCAGATTTGCAGCTCCTGACAGCCTTGTGGTGAGGCTCCAGCCTTACAGGATCACAGAATCAGTAAGGCTGGAAGATACCTCTAAGATCATCCAGTCCAACCATGCCTATCACCCCCACGCCACTAACCCATGGCTCTGAGTAGAGTATCCACATATTTCTGAAACCCCTCCAGGGATGGTGACTCCAGCACCTCCCTGGGCAGCCTGGGACAAGACTTAACAACCCTTGCAGTATAGAAATTTTTCCTTATATCTAATCTAAACCTTCCCTGCTGCAACTTGAGGCCATTTCCTCTTGTCCTCTCCCTGTTAACCCTGGAGAAGAGACCTACCCCCAGCTCACTCCAACCTCCTGTCAGGGAGTTGTAGAGAGTGAGAAGGTCTCCCCTGAGACTCTTCTCCAGAATAACCAAGCCCAGATCCCATCAAGCACCCAGAGAGCCAGGACAGAGCTTGTGCAAGATGGGGGGGAGTCCTGTGTGATAGTTAGGCTTATTATTTTCCAAAGTGGTTCTTCCCTTGGCATCAGGAGGTGACACAGCCAATAGCTCTGCTCACAGCCTCCTCACATGAGCCCTTCACAGGAGGAATTTGGGTAGAGCTGTATGCTCCTGGTGGTGCTGGCAAGCAGCCACAGCTGATGCTGAGCACTAAGGCTGGCAGCCCATGTGCACTGCAGTGTGCAGTGGGCACAGAGGGGGGGTTGTGCCCTCCCACAGCCTCACGTGGTGGAGATGCAGGCCCCATGGTGGAGCTGCTTCTTCTGTGTTCCACAGGACAACCATAAAGGCCACTGAGATCACCACAGCCTCTCGGTGAACAAAGCAGGCAGCTCTTGGAATCACATCAGGTCAACCCCAAAGCCAAAATGTTTGGAGCAAAAAGACCCTGGAAATCATCCCCTTGAAGCCTCCTAAGAATGTCCTGTCACAAAATTGAGGTCTAAAGCCTCAAAGATCATTTCCAACAGCTCTGAAAAGCAGTGGAATGTAGGTATCTAAGTACCATCTCCAATTCAACAACTCCTGCCTCACATTTAAAAGCTTTGGGCCTTGAAGCCAATTTGTCCTCACAAAACTCTATGGCCAGTGCCTCCAGCCCCTTGGGTTCAGGGGTGGGTGCTGCAAGGCTGGGGCTGGCTCAGAGCATCCCTGTTCCTCACCATACTGCTCACAGCCTCCAAAGCCCATGACACAAGCTTGACAGCTCAAAGCCACAGCTGCTCCACAGGCTCTGGAAAACCCACACCTCACCACTGTAGGGTTAAATCCTGGCATTTCTGAATCCCCTGCTGGAAACTCCCAATTCAGCAATTCCTGCAGTCATCACTTTGGGAATGACAGCACTTAGCAGCACCCTGCTGGGGTTGCCATCTGTCTGGTTTCTAACCAGCACAGCTGGTTTTACTGGTGTTTGCCAATAGCAGCCTGGTTTTGGTCATTACCCTAGCCTTGCCATTTGAAGCAGAACATTGCTGCTCTTGGGGACCTCCAGGGAACCTTCTACCATCACACAGTGTCAGAGCTGGGAGCAGAGGGATGGAAGAAGAAACATGGACAGTTCAAAACAGGCTGGAGCTCATCCAACAAAAACACAATCCTAATAGTGTTATCAAATGAGGGCTAAGGTGTGGCTGGGCTGCAGCTGCTTCTGTCTGCAAACAGAAAAGCTCACACCTGAAAATGCATCTTCAAAGACAGCAAAGTAGGAAGACAAAGTGCACCAGCAAAAGGCACTAAGAAAACCAGTGTCCTTTTGGCTGCTTTGTCAGTACAAATCTGCTGTTGCAAATCACTTCAGCTGATGTTGTTCTGTGTGAGTGCACAGGAGAAAACAGAACACAGCATTTCAAGACACACACCTTCCTGTATACAAGAGCCAGGAGAAGCCTTCAGGGATCTCAGCATCTTCTCCACATCCCACCAGCACTGTATCCCCTGCTCTGTTAGCTGTTTGTTAGCACACAGGAGGAGAAACACTCTCCAGGAGTGAGATATGGTGAAAGCTTCAAGTCTAGTGGAGAAAATAGCTGAAATTTTTCCAACAGCAGTTGAAAAGCAAATAAGCAAGTGGTTCTCTGCACAGTTGTGCTGGCACTTGGGGCAAAAGATGTTTTTACCTCTGGGTTGCTCTTTTGTCATTGAGAGCCATACAGGTTACATCCTTTTAGATGGTGTGACGAGCAAAATGACTCAGTACCTACTTGGAAGGTGTGTAACTGGGGTTGAGAATGAGCTGGAGCTGCCATCAATCATAGAGTTAATCATGGGGAGCACTGGCCAGAGCTGGTAACCTAGAAGCCAGTAAAACACTAGCAATAAACCTTTGAGATGGCTGAAAACTCATTCTCACACTTCACACCACAGCCAAAACCACTGCCTGCAAATCCCCCCTGGAACACCAAGGGCTGAGGGTTGTCAGGGCCTTTGCAAGCCAAGCAAAACCAGTACAAAGCTCAAAATGGACTGCAAGTACCCTGAAGTGCCTGCTGCCTGGGGACCTCCCTGCAGCAACAGAGAAGTTCCTGTGAGCTGAGAAAGCAGCAAGATGGTTTTCACATGGCTTAAAGGATCAGGATGTCACCCGAGGTCCAGGACACGTGCCGAGTGACAAGGTGACATTTCTCAGTAGCTGTTTACTTGGTGCATTCTGCCATGCCTATGGCTTCATGCCACTGCTGAAAAGGAGGCAGGGAGTGTCACAGGACACTTTCCAGATCATTAAAGATAGCATAAATCAGCTGCCTGCAAAGACAAGCAGAGCTTTTTGTTGCTTGCTTCCTGGACAAAACTTCCCATATTTGCCTGCAAAGGTGCAGCAGAAGTTCAGGCCTTGAGCAATAGCTAACACAGCTGAGCAGCAGCTTAGGTGGCAAAAGGCTCTTTGTTTGGACAAATGAACAAAAGGTCCCCATTCACCTCAGATCACCTCCCAATTTCAATGCTCCGTGCTTCTCTGGTGATGTTATGCTGCTGCACAGCATGGCCCCAGTCTCATCTGCTGGGGACAGCATCACTTTGTTCCACTCTGTAGATGGGGACAGGAGGTAACACTTCAGGCTCAGTCTACCTGGAAACAGCTTAGGTTCTTGACACTGAAACCCAGGTGTGACAACTCTCTGTCTCCTGCTTTCTGCACTAGGAAGTAATGAATGTAAGGAGTGACTGTAAAGTTAAATAAGGAAGGACTGGAGTGATAAGAGAGACTGCCTGCCTAGAAGCTGACTGCTTCAAAGTGAACTTTGCTCTGAAAGTTTCCTCAATGTCTCTATGCTATTGAAAGGAAATACTACAAAAGAAAATTAACATGGAACAGATGAGAAGAACCATAAAGAGGACAAAGACAATAAAAGCTGAAATTGTGGTCTGAGCTGCTGCTTAGTACACACTATAGTGGCAAAGTAAAGAGAAACAAGAAGGAGGATAATTTGCTGAGTAAATTCATGTCAGGGTTGTGCTTGGTAGGCAAGTATAGTAGTCATCCAGTTTTTATGACATCCAGGGGTTGGCAGTATCTACCCAGCAGAAACTGTGAGATGGGACTGATATTAAGCTCATCCTCAGAGAGGAACAGACATCAAGTTGAGAAGATATGATGATGTTTTCTAACCTACTTCAAACCACAGGCTGGGATTTTCAGTCCTACAACTTTACTCAGGTTCTATTTTCTCCCTCTGCAATCCACCAGTGGCATTCTCTTCTCAGGGGCTGAGAAAAGCCCAAGCCATGCAGATTCCCTGGCAGAGGGCAGAGGGCCTGGCTGGTGCACACCTGCTGGCTGAGGACAGCTAAGTGTTCACACTGCAGCTCCTGCCACCCACTTTGCCCCAGGTCCTGTGCTCTCCATGCCCTCGAAGGGCACTGCCTGGATGACACAGAATCCTAGGCAGAAAGAAATTACAGCAAAGGAAAGGAGCAGGAACAGTTACAGACCTGCTGGAGACAAAGCTACCACAATCATGCTAGACATCTAGAGAACAGCAACTGCTTGGAGCTTGTGCTGGAGAGTGGTGGGACCAGCCAGCAGGCCCTGGGTGCTGTGGCACAAGTACTCCCCCCCAGCTCCGTACATACCGTCCGTGCGCGGCTGATCAGAGAGCGCAGCAAGTCCTTGATGCTGTTAGCTTTGTTCCTCTGGAAAATGACAGTGGCTTGGGTCTGGCCAGACATGGAGAAGAGTGGTGTCCCTGGCCACCCCAGCTCCAGCTCTGGAGGGTGCACATCAGACATCAGCGGAAAGTAGGTGCCAGAGGTCAGTTCCGAGTTGAGGGAAGCCGTGTCTCCAGTGTCCCCATCAGCGGGGTCAGCCTCTTTGTCTTTGGCTGCACTGGGCTCTGGAAAGCTTTGGTTCCTCTGCTGGCTCATATAGTCCATGTCCAGGCTAGACAGGAAAGGCAGCTCCCGTTCCTGGGCGATGGCACTCAGGTAGCCACGCTCCCCCTGCTCCAGGAAGGCATCGATGGCAAGCCTGGCTGTTTCACTGTGCTGCAGCACCAGAGGGGTGGGCTCCCTCCACCAGGGCTTCTTCAGCTGCTCTAGGCGACTCTTCAGGGGCCCAGACACCCCTTGCTGGCCCCCAGAGCTGCGGTGGAACTGGGGTCTCACCTCCACTGCTAGGTAGTTGAACATGACCTGATACTAACAAGTGCCTCTCCAGCTAGGTTAGTCCTCTGGCTGGCTTCTGGTCTTTTCTGGCCCTCTTGCACTCCTGAGCTCCTCCCAACAGGTTCCTTCAGGGCTCAGCGTGAGCATTACTCCTCCACATGGGAGTTAATCACCAGGTACAGCCTCCCACTCTGGGGGAGGAGCTTCCCCCCCTTGGCACCCTCAGACACACACCTGACACTTGCTGCTTGGAGTATCCCTTTTGCAAGGGGAGGAAGAGCAGCTCTTCAAGCTGTTCCTTCCCTTTGCTTTTAAGTGATTCATGTACTGTCCCCCCACCTCCCTTCTCTACTGAGATGTCCCCACCCTTGGCCAAGCAGGCTCTAACCTGTTTTGTCCCTCACTGTGCTCACCGTGGAAATGCAGATGCTGAAACTTGTTCCTGCTTGAAATTTGTTCCAAATCAAACATGCTCCTCAGTGTCAGTTAGAATAAAACACAAATATCCCGAGTGGGTAATCAGTCTTGGCCAAGAAACATATTCATTCCTGAACCAGAGTTCATGCTCATCCTTGGCATTTCTTGGGAGCTCAGGCTCTGCTAGACTGGCACCTGGCAGAGAAGCCCAAACACCATCTTCCTGCTATCCCAGTGTCACACAGTGTTTGTATGGAGCACAGCAGGGATCTTAGCACAGCTCCTGTCATGAGATGCCCCAGGCTCCAAGAGCAACAGGTCATGTACCTGCCAGCTCCTCCCTGGAAATGTATCAAGGAAAGGCCATTCCAGCTTAGGAGTCTGGTGCTGTGTGATACCATCTGGTGATACCATCCACATGCTGTGCATTTTGGGATTAGGTAACTTCAGCTTCCCCAAAGCATCATGGAGCTATTCTGGGGGAAAGAATTAGTATGTATGTGATGTAAAATGCTCTGTTAGCAACACACCACCCAGAACACAATGCAGGACACACAAAACTGTGCACAGGAAGCCCAAAGGAGTCCCCAGAGTGCAGTGGGGACCTCCCCCACCTCATCCAGCTCACTCACCCTGCAGCAACTAAAATCCTCAGTGGCTACCCAGAGACTGAAGAACTGGCTGGATAGCTGATCTAATCAGCTAGTCTTTTATCTGTGAGTTACCAAAAACCTGTAGATGAAATTCATCCAGACTAAATTAAGTCATCTAAAAGCTAAATGTCTGGTTTCTAACAGACCAGGCTCCAGTCCATGAGGAGAGACACCATGGCTCAGTGTGAACCAGCACATACAGACACAAAGTTCTGTGTCAGCTGGGATGAATCATGTCCACAAGAGACTTATTCCTCTCCAGGGACTCAAGATGGAGTGGGAGGATTAGTTGAGATTAGTTGTCTAGTCTTTAGATGCCTAAAGTCAGGAGGAACTCTTACTGGAACTATGCACACTGCAGAGGGAGATTGAAGCAGAACATTGCAGCTACCTGAGCTGTTCTCCAATGCAGGAAGTGGGTACAGAGATAGCAGCCATGGACAAGAGATTTGGGACAAAATCCTCATGAAGCTGCTGCCCTAGAAGTGTTAGAGGTGTGAATAAGTGTTAGAGCAGCTTAAAGAATACCATTAACTTCAGACAGGAGGTGAACAGCCAAACACAAAGCAAGGAAGCCTGGGGGGAAAAACCAAAGGGAAGGAGCCTTTTTCTGGAGTTGCTCTGCCAGGTTGATCATGTCATCTTGGGGACAACATAAAAAGCATCACCCTACTCTTTTCCTTCCTCAAGAGTGCTCCTTGAGTATGAATCCTTAAAAGATTCCCCAAAAGCTTGTTTTCTGCCAGATAAAGAACTGCTGCTGAATCTGTCAGTGATCCACTCTCCCTCCAGTAACTTCTCATGGACCTCAGCACATGAAAGCACAGAAGGTGTAAGCATCTCCAGCCAAGCTTGTCAAGCTGGGCTTATTCAAGGTTGATGGGAAGAGGCAAGACCTTTCTAGAGGAGTCAGCTACCTCACCCTGAAGCAGGCATCTGAAACAGGCTAGATGAAATGGGCTGTGAAAATGCTTCTCTCTCTCCACTTGAGCAGGAGGAGAGAGCTCAGGCTGCCAAAGCCAGGGACAGAGGCTTACCATGAGACATCCAGAATCAGCTGAGAGTGTATCCTGTCCTTGCAGTCTGTGGACTGGCACTCCACAGACTGACTGGCCAACACAGCATGGGGGAACCACATCAGCCAATTTTTGCCAGCTAGAAGCTGGAAATGTTGTCCACATACCCTCTGCAATCAACAGAGAAAGGGGAAAATTCCCTTTGGCTAAACACACCCACCCCAAGTCCCACCTCCAAGTCAATGTCCCTAGGCCTGATACCTGCACTCAGTCAGGATCCAAGCATTAGGCAATATCTCATTCTTGTATCCCACTACAGATGCTCTTGGAGCTCCCCAAACACAAACATCTTGCCTGGGCTTTCCCCTAAACGTGCCTGCTTCTTCCTCTCCAAGCAGAAATTGGAAGGAGCCTGCCAACTTGTTTGATGATAGCACAGTTCTTGGAGAGCACTCACCTGGCAACACAAGGAGCAGATCTGCTTTATTCCCTCCTCTTTATTTCAGGCTGAAATCCACATCACGGTGCTCAAACATCTCTATAGGCATTTCTGGAAGACACCAGCACAGCAACATTCTGCTGTGCAGCATTCACTGGCCAGAGGTAAACAGCAAGCACAACTTGATCCCAAAACTCCCTGTTGGAGTTACTGCACTAAGCTTTGTGTCAGCACTGAGCTCACAGAGCACTGCAGTGCTTTGGCTGAAGCTCCTGACCATGGCCTGACAGAATCATTCTCCTAAAGGCTGCAGCACCACACAAATTCCTTGTTTCATTTTTTCCCATTCATAGGTTAAGACTCTTCCAAATCAGGGCAGAGGCAGCTTGTTTGAAGGAGGGACAGGACACCAGTTGCCAGCTGTATGCCAAATGTCAGCAAGGCAGACAGCCCTTCCTCCTCTGCTGGCTCCCTCCTCAGTGCTGGGACCAGCATATATGTTCTCTCCAGTTGGTGATCTGAGGTCCCTACCACCCATGTGCCATGTAGGGAAGTCAACGTGTGGCCATGTAGTCACTCTGGTGGCCCTTCAAGGTGCTGATTGACAGCTGTCAGGAGAAGGACCACACTGAACTGCTGCTGTGGCTGCTGCTCTGCACTGAACAGCTGAGAAAGCACTTCCAGACACCTCTTATAGAATCATAGAAGAGTTACAGCTGGAAGAGACCTTGAAGATCATCAAGTCCAGCCTTTGTCCTAGCCCTAGCAACCTGCTAAATGATGCTCCCAATGCAACATCTACCTGTCTCTTAAACACCTCCAGGGATGGGGACTCAAGCACCTCCCTGGGCAGCCTGTTCCAATGGCTCACAACCCTTGCAGCAAAGAAATCCCTCCTAATGTCTAGNTGAACTTCATGGCATTGGCCTTGGCCCAGTGATCCAGCCTGTCTAGATCCCTCTGGAGAGCCTCCCTGCCCTCAAGCAGATCAACACTGCCACCCAGCAAGTCTGCAAACTTGCTAAGGCTGCACTCTACCCTGGGTCCAAATCATTGATGAAGATGTTAAACAGGAGTGGCCCCAGTACTGAGCCCTGTGGGACCCCACTCGTGACTGGCTGCCAGCTGCATTGAGCTCCGTTGACCACAACTCCTTGGACTCAGCCATCTATCCAGTTTTTAACCCAACAAAGCTTCCTTCTCTCCTTCCAAGGGAAACAGCCACAAGGAGAAGTGGGCATTGTCACATCAGTGGGTCTAGCTACTAGCAGGAAGAGGCTACCAAGGGAAGGATGTGGGACAATGAGTAAATCTTCCTAAGATGCCTGGCTTTGACAGGATGTGGAGCAGCCCTGGAGACTGGCAGGTGGGATGAGGAATGAAGGAGCCCAGGTCATTCTTTTAGTCAATGACATAATTGTTAATGAAGGCTTTGCAGGTGCAAGACTCCTTGCTTCCTAAATAAGCATGAAGGAGTTCTTACCTCCTGGGAGAGCTGCAGTAGCACCCCAACAGGATCCAATCTCAGCACCATGTTGCAGGATACTCCTACATGAATAAACCTACAGCAGACAACAAGCACAGGACAGGAGGCATTTCTGGCTCCTGCACTGCATGCAGGAAATTGTTTACACAAGTCTGCCCCAGGTCCCTTGAGCAGATCTATTGCCACTTGATGTGAATTCCCTGGCTGCTCCCAGCACATCACCTCTGGAGCAGCCACTGAAACACAGCAGCAGAAGGTGGAGTCATGCTGGTGTGAGCTCCTGCTCTGCCTTCCCAGTGGAAGGATGAACCCCAACTATGGCTTCTGTGCCACAGAGGAGCAGAGCAAGCTGTTCAGCAGGTTGAATGACTGGAAGCAAAACAAGTACTCCCTCAACATGTTCAGCAACTTCAGGAGGAACACATGGAGGATGCACAGACAGCCCTAAACACCTGAAGAAAGGGCAGCAGTTACAAAAAGCTCACCAGAAGAGTCTGGGAAGGATCATGAGACTATTCATACACAACTGCCCCATCATCATGCAGGAGGCCAGGCACCCCACAGCACCAGGGGCAGATAATCCCTTGGCAGGTAGAGAAGAGAGGTGGAGACTTCACCAGCAGAGCACAATTGTCTAAGCAGTAGAGCCTACCACTTGCTTCCATTGAGCCTCAGGGTCTTCCCGATGCCCTTGAGAATTTTCCCAGGCTCCTGTGGAAGTTCTGCCCTCTCCTTGACTCCTTAGACCTTCAGGAGAAGACAGACAGCACTGATAGCCAAGCTCTGCAGACACAACAGGCCCAAAGGATGGAGATTTTGCTCCCTAAGGCATGCCACAGAGAGGCAGAAGTAGCATCAGTGAGACTGCTGGAGGAGGTGCTAGCACTGCAGATCCAGGCAAGCACTGCTCAGCTGGAAGAGGAGGACACTGCTTACTGCAGTCTCTTGAAAGAGAAAAGAACAAAAAATAGAGCTTATTATACAAGAAGACAACAGAGTTCAGGCAAAGTGGGACAAATGTGAGGAGGCAGATGAGGAGAGCAGGAGCCTACACACGGGAGTGTCCAGTGAGAAATCAGCTGCCACCAGCATCATCCAAACCCCATGTCCCAGGCTCAGACCACATCCACATATCTGTACTGGGACCTCAGAAGCTGGTAAAAGGTCACAGCAGATGACTGCTGCGTTTGTGGCACAGCTCTATTAGCAGAGGGTTAGAAAGACACTCAGTAATTTAGAGGTGTTAATGTAAACATCTCTGACTCCCAGCAGTGGTATTTTCATCCTCCTGGGAGAAAGCACACACAGCCCAGTGCTCAGGTTTAAGCAGGTCCCACAGAAATGCTACAAGTAGACTGCACCAGGTCAATGTTGACTTGAATTTCTGCAGGAAGATCTCATCTGCAGGGTTTTGGAAGTAGGAGAGTATGGAAAAATGTGAGAGAGTGGGTGACAGGGTATGGTATGGCTGTCAACAGCTGAGTACAAAACCACCTTCCCCAGCTCAAGGCAAATGGCACCAATCACTTGGACATCCCTGACCATTTTAAACCCCGTGGCTGTGATTTTGCCCTGTGTTCCTCCAGCATTGCTGTGTTACAAGCCTGTGGCTTTGGGGTTAGTGTGCTATGCATATCACAACCGCTCTGTGTGTGCATCCTAAGTACTGAGCTGAAAGGTGTCTGCTCCTCAAAGTGACATAAACCACAGGGACCATGCTTGCAGACCCAGTCACCATCCCCTGCCAGCTGCTTACCCTCCCACAGCTTTGATATTCTTCATCTACTCCACATTCACCTCATCTAAAGCTCTGGTGGAAAAATTTGCTCTTCCTCAGTCTCCAGTTTCTGCCTCTCAGTTGCCAAGCCAAAGGCAGGATGAGACAGGTCAGTGGTGAAGCCCAACTGCTAGGTCAGGAGCAGCAATACTGAGCCAAGGGCTTGGAGTGGCAGAAGCATGACTAAAAAGTTAATTTTGTGGAAGGTGAGGCTAGGAGTCAGAAATCTGGGAAGTGGTAACTGCACTTTAACAGGGCTTAGGCACCTGGGCAGGACAGGAATTGTGGAGATCCTCAAGGATGCCTGTGCTCTTAGCACTTCAGCTGTTGAAAGCAGCAAGAGAAAAGCATTAGATATAAACAGCAACAGGTGGGTTGCACACAGGGGCTGAGGTGACACAGAAAACCATGCAACCACCTCAAATACTGAGTAGGCATTGAAGGGTATCATCAGATGACTCCCTCCAGAACGTCTCAGAGCATCAGTCTGAAGCAAGAGACATTTGCAAGCTAGATCCTGTGCGCAAAACAGGCACCTACTGCTGCAGGACAGCAGGAAAGGAAGACAGAGCTTTGGCTCTTCTCTTCTGCTCACAGAAACAAGCAAGCCAAGGCCTAGCTGAAAGAGTGAGAGCTTCCTAGAGGCTCTCTTAGACCTCTGGGAAACTTGAGGGAACAAATCCTTTGGAGCAATAAACAATGTCCAAATCCCATGTATGAGCTAGGAGCTCAGGCTGGATGATTAAGTGCTCAACCTTGCTCCTTCCAGAAGAAATGTGCATGCATATATTCACTTACAATACATTCAGTGTTGCTAGTGCCCTGAGTCCACTTTCAAACAACTCCAGCAGCATAAACAAAGAACTGTCCATGAGCAGAAGATCTTCAACCATTCCCTCTGCAAAAGCTCCAAAATGGGTAGANCTGGGCAAGCTGCTCTAGTTGGGGATGTCCCTGCCCACTGCAGGGGGGTTGGACTAGATGAGCTCCAGAGGTCCCTTCCAACCCAAACCATTCTAGGATTGTAGGTTTCTATGAGCTTCCCAAGGTGTGCTCAAACCCCCCTCCCTGCCTTCTGCTGCACTGGAAGCAGTCCTGGATGTAGGAATCCCTTCCAACTGCTAATCTTTGCTGCTGGAATGCTCAAGGTGCAGATTTTGCTACTGGAAATGGATTCTCTCTCAAGGACTGTAACTCCTGGTTGTAAAGATGTCTTTATGTAGGAGATATTGGCAATAGCATGTTTCTAGCCTATTGGTATGCATCTCTCAAAGAGCAGGAGTCATATTCTACATCCAAATCCTGTCTGCAGTTAGCTAATGGCTAGGAAGCAAAGTCTTCTCTTGTCCTATGTAGCCTCCAGTGTATTCCTCCTCTCTACCAGCTCACCCTTTTCATTCAGAGAGAGTTTCTGCCTTATTCTCTGCCCAGGCCCCAGACACTTGTGTCCAACCCAGCCCCTGAGTGCTGGCTCAGCTCTGCAGCAGCAGGCTGGCTGAAGCAGCCAGCCAGGATTGGAGGGCTTGATACTCAGATTAATAAAAAGCACAACAGCAGATGCCAATGACCACAATCTGGCACCATGAATTCTGGAGCCTTCCACCCATAAGCAGAGGAAGGAGTTGCATTGTGAGCACGTGGCTGTCCCCTGTTCAAGGCAATGTCACCTCCAGGCTAGTGGCCCCATGAATTGTAGCAGTGCCAGCCTCCCAGCCACTACAGCACCTCTGAGCTGTGTGCAGCTCCAGCTTGGATGGTCCTGTGTTCCCAGGGCATGGATAACACCAGCCTAGAGCAGGAAAGGGGTTAAAGTTTAAATGACTGTTTTGTAGATGAATTAATGTATGTAGCTTTGAGCCAAAATATCTACCATTAATTTTTCCACCTATTTCAGGAGCAGTAAGATACACAAAGCAAAGTTTATTTTGGTACTTGGTATACTTCACTCTCATTAAAAATAAATTAATCAGCAAATTCCTATACAGCTCAGCCTCCTTTTATGTAAATACAGCCCAGCTGTAATGAATTACAAGGTGTTATTATCTCACACACACTGTATAATGCTTCACACATAAGAGGTTTTTCTGCTTAGCTCAGCTTTCAACAAAAGCATCTTAAATAAACTGCAAGCAAGTTGTTTGGGCTGTAATGTTTTCACAGAGAAGGGATACACCTCACACATTGAGGCTTTCTTTACATGAGTCATTTTATAACAAGTTAAACTGAGGAAGTTAGCCTTGGAAAAAAAGTAACAAAATGCCTTTTTTCTACAGAAAAAGTTCCCTAAGAGAAGATTAAAACAAAACAAAACAAAAGGCAGTGTTTGAGAGCCTGTGTTCTGCATCCCACTGCTCCTGGCACAGCAAAGGATGTCAGACACTCCCCAAAACACACAACAGGAAGAGAGCAACTTCAGAAGGAAGAATAGTCCCAGCCAGGCACAGTCATACTTACACCAGATGAAGGATTGACAAATTAAGGATCAGCTTCACAAATCAAGGATTAGTTTCACCAATTAAGGATTACTTTCACAAATTAAGGATTAGTTTCACAAATCAAGGATTATCACCTTCAACTTTTGTTGAATAGTTTTATTAGGGGAAAGTCCTGATATTATGGGGCTTATTCTTGTCAAAAGCACACATGGCAGAGAAAAAACAGACACATCCATTTTACCCAGACTGACTTTTATTATTGACTAGGATTTTAGACAGGAGAGAAATGAAAACTGGTTTTGTCACTGCCCTGGAAATAGCCTAGTGAACCATCCACCTCCACAGCACACCTCAGCCTCTGCTGATTGCATCAGTGGAGCTCTTGCTTCCATCATTACTATCTTGGCACAATTTGCCTGCACAGCACTGGGGCTGATTAGGTCTTGTCAACAAGCCCTGGACCACCACTTTAGAGGGGATGGAGGATAGCCCAGTCCTGGCTCATTAAGAGGCATGGACAGAAATAGGGATGTGCTTTTCATCAAGAAATTCTTGGACCACAACTCTAAAATGAATACAGAAATATCAGCAAATCAGACTTGAAACACCAAGGACTCCAAGTCAGGATTACTGGCGATTGGGCATTATTCTTTGCATTCTCCTATCCTTGTGCAACAGAGCAGACAGTTCCTACAAAGGATTTTCACAGAACCCTTCAGAAGCTGTTAAAGCAATTAACTCCACTAAAGCAAAAAATGGACCAGTCCATCTTGATATCAAGCTTTTAACACATTGACATCTAATATGCAAAGCTCAGATGTGCATTCCCAGGCATCCAGGCAGAAGAGGAACACCACTGTGTCTCTACGTAGAAGCTCTCCAAATGAGGCAAAGGACAGAAATGTCTTCTTGAGACAACTCTAAGTCCTGGTAAAATATCTGGTTTCCTAAAAACAGAGGGCAGGGCTTTCAATTTGTCAGGAAGGACCACTCAGTGCCATCAAAAGGACTCAAACCAACTAGCATTTATTTGCAGGTCAACATCCAGAAGAGTATTGCTCTCCGGATCGCTCCTGAGGCACCGCGGAGAGGACAGCTCATTAAATAGGTTCTTCTCAACAGCAGATTTGCCTTCCTGATCCCCACAGCCTCAACACAGTCCACTTCCAGGCATGCTTCCCAAGCTGATCTGACCAAACTGGTAGCAATGTCAGGCAGCAGAGCTCTCAGAGTCCTTCATCATTGTAGACAGGGGCAGGAGGCTTGAGGACACTGCGGGCGTTGCTCTCGAGCAGCGGTCTCCAGCTCACCTCACCTGTCAGCAGCAGCTCCTCCCCGCTCAGCGTGTCCAGGTGCTGCACCTGCAAGGACAGCATGTCACTGCAAGGGGTCCCACCACCCACTCAGGTTCCTCAAGAGCTAGGCAAACATGCTGCTATCCAGAATGAAAACCAAACAGAGAGAGTTTAGCATCATTTGTGTGAGGTAGACCTGAATGATGCTGCAGTCATGGTGGCTATCATCTCTGGAGCTATTCCAAACCCAACTGGACCCCATCCTGTGCAAGCTGCTCTGCGTTCTCCTGCTCTGGCAGGGGGGTTGGACTAGATGATCTCCAGAGGTCCCTTCCAACCCCTAACATTCTGTGATATTGTGTAAAGGCAAGGAGATAAGTGTCTCAGATTCACTGGAGTTAACTGCATGAAGTCTTCTACTCACACNCTTCCTGAAGTGAGGGGCCCAGAACTGGACACAGTACTCAAGGTGAGGCCTCACCAGTGCAGTGCTAATGAGGAAAGAGCTTCTGAGGAAGCTAATGCTAAAGCTAATGTTTCCTCAGAAAGTCTGGCAAGAGGACGAAGAAGAATCACACAAACATGAGGCATTTTCTCTTCCCAGCAGTTAATTCAGATGACACACTGCTAGCACCACCATCCACATGAAGTGCTCTCCTGAAAGCACTTTCACAGAGACCAAAGCTTTTTGACCAGCAGGGAGCACCTGAGATAACAGCACATGAGCTGCTGGAGGTGATGAACATGGAATGAACACTTATTCTTCTGGTACAAGAAAAACTGGGGATCAAAGGAAATTTGAAGGTGCAATGTAAGCAAAATACAAACCCTTTTGTCACACTTAGGTTGGTGAACTTACTGCCACAGGACACTGTGAACATGGCAGGAGGGGAAAAATCAGTCCACTAAGGGTCAGCAAAACACAAAATGATCACCTCTAGCCCTGGAATTCTGTGAACCAGAGTGCTGGGAGAGCTGACCAGGGAAACAGTCCACTGCTCTGTTACTATATTCTTCTCTGGCACCCACTAGCAACCACTATTTAAGACAGGCTCAGCAAGAAATTGTGGGAAAGACCTTGGACACAATGTTTACTGGAAAGAAAGGATAATTTGGCAAAGAGTTTCTCAACAGAGGAAGGAATACACCAAAGGCCATGGAGGGTCAGACCAAAGAGTCACCTAAGCACAACATTCTGCTTCTGACAGTCAGCAGCAGCAGATTCCCCAGGAGTTAAGAACCACACATGCATGCTGTGTTATTTCCCTTGTTTATTTATTTAACCTCCCTCTCAAAACTTGTTAGTTTGAGGATTCTGAGCCTGAAGTGCTTGTTGTGGATTTAATAGCCCTGGGCAGACTTCTCTTGCAGAATCCCTGCCACTAGCTTTGAAACCCATGTGCAACTGTGTTAAGCCAAAGAACCTGTGCCCACCTGGAGCCCCCAGGTTCTTGTCTCAGGGAACAGCCTTTCCCTGCTCACCTTTCATAAGCATTCCAGACTTCCCAGAGCTGTCCTCTCCCTGGATACAGCAATCCTCCTCATTGCTAACAAAGGAGATGTTGCACCTCATCCTTACTGCTCTTCTCTCAGCCTTCCTAGGTTTGCTTTTGCTCTTTCTTGCTGGTCAGAACCCATGCCACAGACATCATTCAAGATCACAAGGGCCATGACAGCACTGTTGCATTTTCTAATACTTCCTTAATAGCTCTGAGCATTTATTTCACTTTTTTTAAACAAGCAGAGTGTTGAGCTGATGTTTTGCCAACACAATCTCAGGAACTCATTCTTGGATGGCAACAGACAGTTTAGAGCTCAGCAATATATATGCAACACTGGGATTGTTTTTCTCAAGTTGTCTCCAGGAATGCCTTGTCTTTACAGACACTGCTGACTCTTCCCCAATGTGCCACATTTCTCTCTGTGACCACTGTTTCCTATTCCTTTACTCACAGCTCCTGTCCTATCCTTTGCTGCAGCAAATTCCCTACTGGCAACAAATTGTCCCAAATTGCAAACATTTTGAATGTGTTTGCTCCCTGCTGATGTTCAGTTTTAAGCTTCCCTACAGCCTCTGTGATGTTCAGCATCAGCAACCTTAAGCATTATAGCAAACCAATCCCTCCTGAGAAGCTCTCCAGCATTCCAAAACTGTCCTCAGCCTCTTACAAAGTTCAGCCCTTTACTTTCCATATCATTTTGTCACAGACACACTGAAATACTGTCTCTCCAAATCTCTATCTGGTCCTGAATATAGTACTGGAAAGGTTACAGTAAATGCTGTTGTGGAGGTTCTGGTCTTCAATTCCCTGCCCAACAGCCTACACTCTTCCTGCAGAATCTTTCTTATCCCTTTTCTGTCTTTGGTATCCACCTGGACTTTATCATACCAACATTTCCTAGAAACCTGATTCACAAACCTCCTGAGGGTTGAGAGGACAACCACTACTTAGTATTGTTTCACCCAGGTAATAACTGAAAGAAACAGAAATCATTCTGGCAAATAAAACCTTTCACTTCTCTCCCACAGAGATCATCAGGAGGCTTTCAAGCTGTGTGTGCTATTTCACTACGAAGGGGATCTCAACCCCACAACATCAACTATAAGCCTACAATAAGTTGAAGCCCATTTCTGACACGTTTTGTCAAGTCCTTCCACAGCACAGATCCAGAGACAGATGAGCAGGATTGTTTTCAGTATTCCATTCATTTCTCTGCAGCCATTTTCCACCAAACTGCAATAAATATCTGCCAGGTTGCTATTGTTCTCTTTTCCTCCTTTAACATCATCACTGAGTATAAAAATCAGTTCTGTTTCTGGGAAGTGAGCTAGCTATTATGGAAGCACTAGAAAGCAAGCTCTCCTCCTGGCAAGGGAAGGCTGCAGAGGAGGCTCTGAGCTGGGCTGGGGCTGTACCTGTTTGCGCACGTACTCCACGAGCAGCTCCAGCTGCCGAGGGTCCTCACAGTTCTTGTTCAGGAGGTTCCTCCAAAGAGCTGCTGCCAGAACATGATCATCAGACAAGATTCCCTACAGGAAGGACACAGAGGGGTGAAAAAACTGCACAACACAAGACAACCACACTGTTCTACTTAGCAAGTGACAGTCCTGCACTTTGGGCACAACAACCCCAGGCAACGCTACAGGCTTGGGGATGAGTGGCTGGAAAGCTGCCCAGCAGAGAAGGACCTGGGAATGTTGACTGACAGCNGGCACAGCCTTCCCAGGGAGGTGCTTGAGTCTCCATCCCTGGAGGTGTTTAAGAAATGTGTAGATGTGATGCTCCAGGACATGCTCTAGTGAGGGCAGGGCTTGGGTGGTTTGTTTTTTGTTTTTTTGGGGGGGTGTCTTTTTTTAGTTGTTTTGTTTGTTTTGTTTTGGTTGCACTTGGTGATCTGAGAGGTCATTTCCAGCCATGAATGTTTTGTGATTCTGTGATTCTGTATTAGCTGTCTCAAAGCCCCCAGCTGCTCTGGGCTGTACAGATGGAAAGGCATCACCATCACTCTAGCCCAGAAGGGAGAAACAATCCTGCCCTTCAATGAGTTCCCAGAGCAGCCTGCAACAAATAATCTGGCAAGTAAATTGGGGAAAAAAAAAAAATTAGGTCGGGGTATGCCTAATGTAGGGCCTGACAAATGCATTTCTGTGTTATGAAATCTTTGCCATAAAAATTCTGGCCTTCCAGAGAAGGCAGCAGCACCTCACAGAGCTATGTGAAACCCAGGAGAAGGAAAACTAAGCTGTTCTGCTTTGCTTTTCTATTTTTACCTTCTATATGAGAAGGAGAGAACTCCTCCTCATCAAGAATTATCTAGATTTTTCCAGTCAAATCTAATATTAAATTTGGCTTACTCAAGAATCACAGCCACAAGTGCTTTATGCCTAAATTTCCCCCCCTTTTTACTGTCTTTTCAGCTGATGTGATGTTACCACCACAGTCTCATTAACTTCTGTCTTCTGCTAACACATTTGCCAAAGGCAAGAGAGGACTTTAAAATAGTCAGTTAAAAATAAAGAAGGTCAACACTTGTTTTTAATTTATCTAGACATTTTGTTTCCAAAAAGCATCAAGAAAAAGAAAAAAGGGGGGAAAAAAACAACAAAAAAAGAGAGGCAGACACATCCTGGCTCTGCTTTAAAGACTTGCATGTATAATATCATCCACAACTCTAGGAAGTTTACTTTTACAAAATATTAACAATTCAACTAACCATGCAAAACATATCACTATGTGAGTAAGAAGAGCATCTGAGGAGCAACACCTAACTAGAGTCAAAAAATAACTCATGAAAGAGATGGTAAAATTGCATTTGCTTCTGGAAAGTCCTCCAGTCACTTGTGCACAGTGGTGCTTTCACCTTCTCCTATTATTAGCTATTCCCTAGAAATACCCTCTGGAAATGCTCTCATTGCTTTCAAAGTCTGGCTGAGTACAACGGGATTCAGAGGGAGGCAATGGTTTGTTGGTGGTCAAGCAGTGGCAGTGAAGCAGCACCAAGAACATCTCCTCCTTTCCCTGGCCCAGAGTTTAAATCTGTGTGCTTTCTCAAAAGCACTTCAACTCAAGGCATAAGGAACTAAGAAGTCTGCTTCCATAATGGAATATTGCTTCAAAGATGTGGACAGCAAATGTTATACCCAACTGGAGGGCTGGAACACCTCTGCTCTGAGGACAGGCTGAGGGAGCTGGCATTGTTCAGCCTGGAGAAGAGAAGGCTTCAGGGGGCTTACTAGTGACCTTCCAGGACCTAAAGGGAACTTCCAAGCAGGCTGCAGAGGGCCTGTTTGCAAAGGCCTGCAGTGAAAGGACAAGGGGCAATGGTTTTAAATTGGAGAGGAGTAGATTTAGACTGGACATTAGAAAGAAGTTCCTCACCACAAGGGTGGTGGAACACTGGCCCAGGTTGCCCAGGGAGGTGGTTGAGTTCCCATCCCTGGAGGCATTCCAGGTGAGGCTTGCCAGGGCTCTGGGCAAGCTGCTCTAGTTGGGGATGTCCCTGGCCACTGCAGGGGGGTTGGACTAGATGAGCTCCAGAGGTCCCTTCCAACCCAAACCATTCTAGGATTCTAGGATTCTATGATTCTGTGTTCAGGAATTAGATGCTTTGCTTGTTCTTGTACATCCTCTGCAAATATCCTTCTTACCTCATCATATCCAAAGAGAGCTGCATAGAAATTTTCTACCATGCTTCTCAAATTGTCCTTTAGAACAACAGAATTAATCTGAAAAATAAAGCAGAAAACCATCTGTGTAGGTTCTGAAGAGGAGGTGATGAGAACATATTAGCAGTTTCACTCTGAGCAGGCAGAGAAGAAAGAGTGCCTTGGCCCACAGGGCTGAGGAGTTAGCTCTGAGCAGTGATGTTAGTGCAGTCAAACATTTTGGAACAAGATGCAGTACAGCTCTGTAAATTCTGAACTCCACTGACAGTGTCACTCTGAGTATCTGAATGGCTTCTGCCTCCTCAGCCAACAGTGCTGACACACAGCTGCTACCTGAGCAGACACAGAAATGCAGGTGGGGAAAGAGGGAATGCAAGGCTCTGCTCTCAGGGGCAGCACAGGCTAGGAGAGGGAAGGCTCTTCTGTACCTGGATTGTTCAGCAGGTTCTCCAGACCTTGATGTTCTGTTATGGTGAAAGCAGTGTAATGCTAAAGCTAGAGGCACCATCCCCACCACTGCTCCTTCCTTACTTGGCTACATTGACTTTCTCCCTCAGGAACTCTGTTTCTACAGCATCTCACTAGAAGCTCAGACAATATTTTTGACTATGACTACATTTCTTTCAGAGTTTCTGATGATCCAGCTACTTCTCCCTGTGCTGAAGATAACAAGTCCAAGTTCCACACTGATTTTCAACTAAATTGAACAGCTGCTTAAATATTTTCTGGTCTGACCTAAGCCACCCATTGGCTTGCACAACTGACCCCACAGGAGCTTAAGACACAACCAAATGAAATCACCTGCCAGGTCCAGAGTGATGTGTTTCCCTCAGACAAACTCTCTAGTCCTTTTGCCTGGACTTTTCACTTCCACCAACAGAATTCTTTACCAAGCAGCTCCCCTGCTGAGGGCTAAGCTACACTTCAACTGGTAAAGCTTCTTCTTTGTATGGAGTCTTGTGAGAGATCTAAGAGATACCAAGCACTTCTTTCCTACAGATCTCACCTACAAGCTCAGTGTAAGTGACAAGGATAATTCTCTTCATAGCTGCACACTAGGGGAACAGTTACATGTGTGACTGCAAACAGGGATACAGAGCAGGACATCAGTTCTCCTCTGGAATAAGCACTGCTGTCTTTGAGGGACAGCTTACCAGCCTTCTCACACTGTGAGCCACATGTCCTAAGGGCACTCACCTTGGTTAATATGCAATAGATTTTTTTCTATCAAAATCTGAATTAGTTTTTGCCATGCTAGCAAATCTCCAGTTCAACTATTCTTCCCTGAAACCAGGATCTTTATTTTTATCTACTGATTTTGATAGAAATGCAGAGGAAAACTCCTTTTATGTCAGTTACTCATATTTTTCCATGAATACAAACTCTTAAAACTCATGCAGATATTTTATAGGCTCTCAAGACTGGGAGACTGCTTATTACTGAATGCTAAAAGAACTAACCAGAAGAAATCAGAGGGTTAAATGATGACTGCAACTCCTGTAATGACTTAATTAAATTTTTATTGAGTACATAAACTATGATGTCATTTCTACCCAACCATGCTGCAGCTTGCTGGGCATGTCAGAGCTGGTGGTTTTTCTCAGTAGAACATACTTCTAAATAAGCTGCACTTCTACAGCTCTAATAAGGGGGAGCAGGTCTCAGGTAACACACTCCATAAATTATCCTCCCATTTTAAATAAACAAATTCCATGAGTTATTAGAGATTTGCCACGCACTTTTTATGACATAATAAAAATGTTACCTCAAGGATTACTTAACACATACTACAAATGTTACAGCAGGCAACTGCAAGGGGCAAAGAAAACAAATAGTCCCATTACAGAGACAAGTCCTGGACTCTACATCCCTAGGGATGCAGCTTTCTCCACTGAACACAAAGAGCAGCAGCTTTCAGTTAGCAAGGAATGGATTGATGAAGGAGATAACCAAGCTACACAAACAGGGTAATAAATACATCTTAAAAAACAAAGAGTTTAAAGAGATAAAATATGACTTTGGGGATGGAGCAGCATCTTAGGCAATCAAATGACATTTAAAGGTAGATTGCTGCTGCTGGAGGATACAACCAGCACTGGATAAGGACAAATGCTGTAGGAAAAAATCCTCTTTTATAAAACAAGAGAAAGGGGTAAATCCACATCAGGATTTGTTGGAAACCTTTCCTCTTTTTAAGCTTGTACATGTTCTTACCACTAGTAAGTTTCATGAGCTGGTTGGTCAGGATTTTGCTGACTTTTCCATTTTGTTATTAAGAAGAAAACCTGAGAGACAATTCCAAGTGAGTAACTGCTAATAAGAAAAAAAAATCAGCAACATCTGGAGCTCTTCTAGGGACTGAGCCCCTTTCCCTTCTTTGGAACAGCTCAATGCAGAGCTATCACCAGAGTCAATTTACAGCCCACTGCTTAAACTGACACACAGAACTATCTTAGTTCCCCCCAGGGAATACATTTTGGGTACATCTCAGATTTACATGACCTTTTAAAAAAGGAAATGTACAGCTAACAAATCTTCCTGCTACATGGCACATTGAAAGACTCCATGAGCCCACACATTCTGCCTGCAAGATGAATACAGAAGAGGACTACTGCATTTTCATTATTAGACTGCACAAAGAAACTCATCTTCAGCCTCAAGGAGCTCCAGATGCACCATTCAGCAGCTAACTGGTGAGGCTCACAGCTGTAGCAGACAGTTNGCCACGCTCCTCTTAATGCATCCTAGGATGCCATTGGCCTCTTGGCCACAAGGGCACATTGC
This sequence comes from Bucco capensis, assembly GCA_013396975.1. Taxonomy (NCBI): domain Eukaryota; kingdom Metazoa; phylum Chordata; class Aves; order Piciformes; family Bucconidae; genus Bucco; species Bucco capensis. Next base: position 98,929 of record VWZO01022639.1, on the reverse strand, counting down.
TGCCTCATGGGCATCCTCCTAGCCACCAGCACTCCTAGAGCTTTTTCCCCAGGGCTGTTCTCCAACAGATCAGTTCCCAGTCTGTACTGATCCATGGGCTTGTTCTTTCCCAGATGCAGTACTTTACATTTACCCTTGTTAAATGTCATTAAGTTTCTCCCTGCCCATGTCTCTAGCCTGTCCAGGTCACTCTGGATGGCAGCACAGCTCCTGGTGTGCCAGCCACTTCTCCAAGCTTGGGATCATCTGCAAACTCGCTGAAGGAACACTCTACCCCTTCATCCAAATCATTAATGAATATATTGAACAGATAGTTCTCAGTATCAAGTCTCAGGTAAGGTTGCAGAGAAGTCTCAGCATACACAAACTCTCCCAGCTAAGAGGCACTGAACACTCAGGATCAGCCTAGAAGCAGTGCAAGATCAAGAGCATGCCCATGGAGCAGGGATGCTGGATCATCAACTCTTGCACTCAACAAACATGTTCCTGTGAGACCATGCTAAATGCTAGTGTAGACAGAGCTGTGATGTCCATAGGCTACACTGTTTAGTGTAGAGCACAAGTGTGCTGAGGAGCAGCTGAGGGCACTGGGGTTGGTTAGTGTGGAGAAGAGGAGAATCAGGGAACACCTTAGCTCTCTACAACTCCCTGCAAAGAGCTTGGAACCAGGTAGGGGTTGGTCTCTCCCAGGTTACTAGTAACAGGACAAGAGGAAACAGCATCAAGTTGTGCCAGGGAAGGTTTAAGTTGGATATTCGGAAAAAATTCTTCCCTGAAAGGGTAGTTAGGCATTGGAAGAGGCTGCTGAGGGCGATGGTGGAGTCACCATCCCTGGAGGTGCTCAAGAACTGTGGAGATGTGGTGCTGAGGGATGTGGTTTAGTAGTGACTTGGCAGTGTTAGGTTAATGGTTGGACTCAATCTTAGAGGCCTTTTCCAACCATAATGATTCTATGATTGGATTTGAAAGCACTTCAACAGGAGTTTCTTTCTGTTCTGGCTTTTGCCAGCATGTGCTACACCCTTAAGCTACTTTAACACATGAATCCATCCATAGACTATAAACCAGAAGGGAGGCTTCTAACTGCACCTTGTACAAATGCTAATCATTGGACTTCATGCAGAAATTCCTCTCTTTAGGCCATAAGTTCTGGTTGAACTAGATTTTTTTATGAAGAGATTCCATCCAGAAGAAATGATTAGATCATAGAACCTGACCCTCTGTGTATCACAGACCATTACATCTCACTGAGCTCCCTCTGTGCTAAGCTCAGGGAGCTGAGTTTGGCTAAGGCACAAGGCACAAGGATCTCATTTCATATCTGAATTTTCTGGCTGAAGTTTCCACCCCCTTATTCTCATGATATCATTCCTCCTAGAAGAAAAAGCCTCTTCTGTACATTGTATTTGCTCCTGTAGCTGTACACACTAGATGTCTCAACACAGTCATCTTTTTAAGCTAGGCTTAGGCTCTAATATGTATGCTTGGTGTATTGCTATAACACATCAGCAGCAGAGCCCTGGAGGGGTCACAGCTGTAACAGCCAAGCAGTGCTTTATGCTGATGCTGTAAAAACTCATCCATCTCTTGTGCAAAACAAGTTACACAGGTATGAGTACACTTCTGTTGTTATGACTGAGTCTGCTCTGGGGCCTCTTGATAGCCACACTGCCAGAAACATCACCTGACTCCTCCTGACACTTTCCTACTGCAGCACTGGAAGTTCCTGAGGGAGACACAGGACAAACCTTTCCTAGTACAAAATGTCTCTTCTCAAACATTTGGGCCTTTTCATGCACCTTCTCTCAATCTGGATCTGGAATGAATGACTTATACTCTATAGCTGACAGTAGTTATCTATAGTTACATATTGGGTTTTTAAGTGTTTGCTGCCCTTTTCATAAGCACACATGGCATTAAAGGAAAACCTGCACACAGCCCTTTTACCTCCTCCAATAACAACTGTTACTTATAGGACAGTGATGCTGAAGATGACTGAAACTAGCTAGGATCCAAAAGGTTAAAATAATAAAACAGATTAAAAATACCTCTGTAGCAAAGGGCCAAAGAGTCCAGCTCCTTCAGACAACCTCACACAGCTGTGAAATGACAAAGATACTGCAGAAACTTTTTTTTCCAGTCTCCAATTTTTTTCTTTCTTTTTTTAACCACTGTGACTTCATCTGCAAACTTACTGGGTTCTAATTAGCTACAGTTGGGAGACCCCATAGGCTTTAAAATACTAGCTCTTCTGATAAATTCTCTAATTGTCTAATTAAAAGTAAGTCATTTTGTAATGCACTTCAGCCAATACTCTTTAAACCCTTCTTCAGTGTTCAGTGACAATCTGCTTCAATATTGTATTACCCTAGACAAAAGCTAAGAGTTTGATTGCATCAGAACCAGCTCCTGCCAAAATCTCCACTGCCTAAACCCAACATGTTAATGGAAAAAGACTTGTGCATGCTGAGGAGCATGTTTCTGCCAAGCAGATACAGAAGAGCAAGTTATAAAACATTATCTGCATGTTTCGTAGAATCATAGAATCCTAGAATGGTTTGGGTTGGAAGGGACCTCTGGAGCTCATCTAGTCCAACCCCCCTGCAGTGGCCAGGGACATCCCCAACTAGAGCAGCTTGCCCAGAGCCCTGGCAAGCCTCACCTGCAATGCCTCCAGGGATGGCAACTCAACCACCTCCCTGGGCAACCTGGGCCAGTGTTCCACCACCCTCGTGGGGAGCAACTTCTTTCTAATGTCCAGTTTAAATCTACTCTTCTCCAATTTAAAACCATTGCCCCTTGTCCTTTCACTGCAGGCCTTTGCAAACAGGCCCTCTGCAGCCTGCTTGGAAGTTCCCTTTAGGTCCTGGAAGGTCACTAGTAGGTCCCTTNCCATAGCATTTATACAAATATTAAACAGTGCAGGCCCCAGTACAGAGCCCTGTACTGGTTCAGCAGAACCAGCTGATCACCTCTAGCTGTGTAAAACCAAGACAATGAGGCATGTTTCTGTCTTGCAGCCTATTCATTTGGACACTTTGTCATGGGCACAGTTAAAAGATGCAGAGCAGCTAGCAGCACACCCCTAGCTATATTCAGTATAAGGCAGGTTACTCTGAATTCCCTTTTCTCTGCAGGAGGTGGCTGGCAGAGCTCAGGGACAACCTCTCAAGAGCAAGATCAGGCTCAATCTTAGAAAGCACTTTGCCTAGTTGTGCTGATTCCCTGCATGCAGTTGGAGAGGGGTTTGCCTCTCATGTCTCTCTCTTAAACAACTGCTTGCTGAAAGCCTAAAACTAGTCCTGAACATGCTTCTGAACACACTAGAATCAAGAATTCAGCCTGAGAAACTGAAAGGCAGTAGGAGACCCAAGTTGAAGAGAGGCACTTGGAGAAGGCAGTAGTAAAGGTAAATGAATTAAGGTAGATACTCACCATGGGCACTTCCTGAGATCCTGTATTGTGCTGTATTAGATGAGATGATGTATTCAGCATTGATAAAGGTACTAGTAGCAGGTTTTAAACAAGAAAAATCCCACCATTTATCTAAGAGTGTGCACATGCTTAGCAGCTACAACTCCAGAAATGGATCTTACAGAGATTTTCTTAAGAAACCTCACCAAAAAAATTCAGCTCAACAAAGAAAAAGACAAACACATTCTAGGAATCATTAGGAAACCAAAAAGATGAACCCTATTCTGCCAAAAATCCATGGTGTACCCACATATAAAATGCTGCATGTATCTGTAACCTTTTCATCTTGGAACAGATCTAAAAGACATAGAAAAAGATCAAGGCACATGATGGAGATGTAAACATCCTGAGTGGCATTGAGCAGATAAAGGAGGAATTACTGCTCACTGTTTCTCATTTTAAAAAATGTAGAAAAGAAGCTGATAAAATGATCAAATAATACTTTAAAGATAAAAATACTTCCTCCTGCAATACAATTAAATGGCATAAGTCATTGCCACAGGACATTAAAGAGCACAAAATACAACAGGGGTAAAATTGGGGATGCAGATTGCTAGAGGATTTCTGTTAGGAGATATTAAATGTGATAGTCCCCATACAACTCTCACATCACTTGTTTGTGCCTGCTGAGAGAACAGAGCAGAAGAAAGTAATCTTGACACATAGCTCTCTTTCTTCTACTTTTCCCCAGTATCTCTGGTCATGGCTAGAAATAGTTGACTAAATCTTCATTTGGCATTAGAAGAATGACTTCTGAGTATCTTAATGTTCACTTTTGGCTGATCTATGCAATCTGAAGCTGGTGAAGTGTCTAGAGCACAAGTGTTGTCAGGAGCAGCTGAGGGCACTGGGGTTGGTTAGTGTGGAGAAGAGGAGGCTCAGGGGAGACCTTAGCTCTCTCTACAACTTCCTGCAAGGAGGTTGGAGCCAGGTGGGTGTTGATCTCTTCTCCCAAGGGACAAGTGATAGGACAAGAGGAAACAGCACCAAGTTTTTCCAGGAGAGGTTTAGGTTGGACATGAGAAACCATTTCTTCCTCCAAAGGATTATCAGGGCTTGGTGGTGGTAGAGTCACCATCCCTGGAGGGGCTGAGAAGCCATGGAGCTGTGGTGCTGAGGGACATGGTTTAGTGGTGACTTGGGAGTGCTGGGTTAACAGCTGGACTCAATGATCTTAAAGGTCTTTCCCAACCAAAACAATTCTGTGAATCTCTTATATGTGTGTGTCTGTTCCTGGGCTGACCTGCAGCAAGAGAGCCACAGCTCATTAGAAGATCCTGGATGCCAGTCACCAGATCACTTTACAGACTTGAGAGGAATTTCACCTGAAATATGCAGTAAAAAAAATCAACTGCCACCTTTGCCAGAGCTTTTAGTACCTTCCTGGGAAGAGGCTACATTTTCTGTAGAAATAAGAGCAAGAATGATCCTGCTGATGTCAAATAGATCACCTCCCCTAGGGCAAAAGGAATAACAATAATAAAAAAATGATTTCTCCAAGAATTTGGGATCAGAACAAGTTTCTGTTGGAGAGGAACAGCAAGTCACCCATCTCCTCTCCAAGCAAACAAAAAAGTTTCTTTCATTTCCAAATGGAGTGACAATTGCTGGAGTCCATACAATTAGTAAGCAAGTAACAGGCTTAATCCTTGATGCTACCAACTTTATCCAGTGATTAGAGTCAGGATAAAAGCAAACACTCCCTATCTCCCTTTCAAATCCATTTTTGCAGTGCCTTGCAGACTCCCTTCTCTCTGTTTGCCCCAGCAGGCTCCCTGTTATTTCCTAGCACAATCCTATTCCTATGTGCCCTGTTTGACATTCTCCCATCAGTTCCACATTTGGGCAGAATTCTAATTTGAAGTGGTATTGCTTTCACCTTCTACCAATATTCTGCACCTTCTGGTTTCAATCATAAGCTGAGAAAATCCCCATTTCCCCCAGCACTCCTCCTCCCCAGGGCTCCAACACACGCACGCCACACAACAGTTAACAGTTAAAGATTTTCTTGCCAATATTTTAAGAGTGCAGAAGGTTCCAAATTGCTGGTAAAATAAACAATGCCAGACTGTGAAAACTCCTGCCTGCCATACACTCTGATGTTAACAAGAGTTTCTTTATTACTGTAACCTTTCAGAAGTGAACAAGAATTATTTCTCTACCCTGGTTCTGCCCTCGAGTAAATGGCAAAGGAGGAAAGCAAAGCTGCGTGCTAAGATACTCTGAGTTTTCCATCTTACTTCTGTGTTTCATTCAGACTTGATGCTGCTGTGAATAAATAAACTTCCAGAAGATCCTAAAAGCCTGGGCAAGAATTGTAAGAAGCCCAAAATTTCCTTACACAAACCATTTCCTGACTAACACAGATTAAACCTACCTATGGGCCATCTCCCCTCTTGCATGGTACAGAATAAAGCAGGAAAGAGCAAAGGGAAAATTGAGGATGCTCTCAATGAGACACATTATTTTCAAGCCACTCTGGGGCTTTAGTCATGAACTTCCAGCAATTCCAGGCTCTCTGTCATTTTCTCACACTTAGAAATGAAGTCTTCCAAGAGCATCTACAAAGAGGAGGAACTGCTAACACTTGGAGCATGAAGGAGACAAATGACTACATAAATCAAGGGACACCCCCTAAAACCACTGCTCATTCCCAGGCCTGGCAGCCTTCTGCTACCTGCCAAACACACTGGGAGCTATGGAATCCATGCCCAAGCCATCTGAAAACCAATTCAGAGCTCATTTCACATACACCAAGATGGAGCTGATCCCATCTTCCATCCCTGATATCCCCAGCTCTCCCTGAATCTCCCTCTTTATGTGCAGTCCTTCTTGTGGCCACAGAGCCAGCTGACTAACCTGAACATCAACAGGAGGTAGGTTTTGCTAGCAACAAACAGGGATCTCTAAGCTCAAATCTTTTAACCTTTTGCATTCTTTCCTGCCCTTTGAATAGGGAACTAACAACATTCAAGTTCTGACAGAGGAATAATGATAATTAACCAGTTAATATTGATAGAGATCAGCAAGGGCTGTCTACAACCAGGAACAGAAGACACAATAACAGACAAGGGAAGAGAAAGAATCTGTTGAGATTCCCAAAGCAGAATGGAAATAGAAACCCACATCAGTTTGCCTAGAGGTATCCAAGAGTATAATGTGCTGTTGCTTATACTAAAGTAGTGAAAGAAATCAAAAGAGCAAGCAAGCATGAAAGGGAGCACTGGAATTATTGAATGCATTGCATTTGCACTTCCTGATCATTATCATTCATTCTACTGTGGGAGCTGTTAGCAAAAGCTGTCAAAAACAAGGGCTTCAGAAAGCTGCCAGCTTTAGAAATGGATAAAATGGGCCAAGGAAGGCAGAAAATGAAGTAACAGAAGAAACTGAGTTCTAACAGGAAAACAGAAACATGTGCAACTGAATTTCCCTGCCAGGCTACAGGGCACTGCAGCATGTGTGCTCTAGACATGGCTAAGTGTGTCTTCAGCAGGATTTAAGACTGGCCTTTGAAGCAGCTGGACAATTCAAGTGGGGAAGCCAACCCAGACTGCCAGCCCACTCCCTCACTACCTCCTACAAGCTACTGAAGCAAAAAATAAATCCACTAGTGAAAAAGCCAGAAGCTGTAAAGCCATAGTGAGCAACAAGCCAGAGAGAGGATTCCTGCAGCAGCTTTCAGGAGAAATGAGTGATGTCTAGGTCAGAGAGAGAAAAAGATGAGGCATGAGGATACTAGGGAGGAAAAGGCTGATGATGGCAAATATGCAACTGGGATTTTGGATGGGAAATTGTTCAGATAAAGAAATAAGGGAATGGAAGAAGAAAAAACAGATGTGGAGTGAAAGAAGCAAATGAAGTCACTGCAACATGCAAGGGTGGGTTTGAAGCAAGCAGAAAAAAGGATAGATCCTGAGCTTCCATTGTGGACCTCTGCAACAGGAGGTTGCTGGATAAGCATGCTGAATAAAGGCAGCATGCCTTTAATAATAATAATAATAATGTCCTTACAAACAATAATAAGTGAAGCTGCAAGCCAGGGATGGAGAGGAAGCACAACTGGCACTAATGGATGAAGAAAGCTTAGGTGAGCTTGAAGGAACAGAAGGGAAAGGAGAGGTGGTGGTGCCAGGCTGACACACAGCAAGGCATCCTGCAAGGAAACAGAGAATTAACAAGAGAGGAAAGAAAAGGTAGAGAGGTAAACTAATATCTCTACAAGAAGTGGGAAGGGAGAAGTAGGTGACACACTGCCAGAGGGCAAATGTGAAAACAGCTGCATACCCTCAGAGGGGAATCAGATACAAGCATCAGGGGAACACAAAAATCAACAAGGAGAAAGAAGGGGGGGAAAACCATTGAGAATGGGTTTGCTGAATTAAAACCTTAAGTAATTGTTTATGTACTGCAAATACCAAAATCAGGCAGACCTGAAAACAAGAATACAGTCACCATACCATATGGCAAAGCAACAACTGGGGAAAGAAGCTTTCACTGCACCTGACAAAACAGAATTGTGCAGCAAGGAAGGCAAACCAGAGAACAGGACAGGACCATGTTCTTCTGACAGCATCACAGGACAGTGAGATAACAAGACTGATTACCAGTTGTACAGATAATAAGCTTGATGAGGATCCTATCAGCCTGAATGCATTGGCTGTCACAGAGAAAAGAGAGCAAAGACTTTCTCTTGCATGCTGTGCCTCTTTTTCTCCTGGAAACAATCACTGTAGGCCATAAATCTGCACTCGTTTTGCTCTCAGGAACAAAGCAATAAAACAAAGTTACTAATCCTTCCCCAAAATAAAAGTTAGAGAAGAGACCCCAAGTACCAAACAAACCTCCCTTGTGCCAACTGTGTCACGTGCAGAGAAGCCCAGAATGTGTGCCAAATGCAGCACTTAACCACTCCCTAGTTCAGCAGAAGCTGAATGTGGACAGAAAGCCAACCAATCTCCCCTTGTCAGCAGCACTTACCAAACACCATCTGGCACCTGCAACTACAGCCTCCTGATACAGGAGGAAGAGAACAGCCAGAGACACTAGAGAAGGTGGCAGTGGCAACTGGGGAGCTGGGAGAGCCAACAACAGCCACATACTGCATTAATCAAAGCCACAACACAGAGCTGCTGTTGAGTCTGCCACAGACAAGAAAAGGGTGGGGGGGGGGAAATATCCTGCAGCAGCTCTGCACCATGTCAGAATCTGAACTGATGCTTATGTTATTGTCTTTCAAGACAGGCAGGCAGCAGAACATAAGGAAAAGTCAAGTTCTTCATTCTTGAAGAGAAAGCAGCAGATTTTAGTGACATTCTACCAGCAGTGAACACTACAGAATCTCTCAAGGGTTTGATTACTCTGATTTTGGTCTGAGTATTTTTCTGTACAAGAAGTGCCTTCATGTTTTCACAGCAGCAGCTTAAAGCTGTTCAAAAGAGGCTGACAGCCCCAAGATGAGATACCTTGCTCACAAGAGTCTCAGAAGGCTCAGCCAAGCACACCAGCTGATCTCAGCTGGGGAATTCTGGGGAAAACTCCAAAAACACAGGAAGCTGATAATGCAAATGTCCAAAGATATGTAGCCTAAACAACATGTTGCTTAACCCTGCACTGACCACAGGCAAACCCCTAACTGGCTCATGAGTGATACAGAAAGCCTTGGCAGGAGCCAAGTGAGCACATGGCTGCTCCCCTTCCTGCTGAGCCTGGAGAGTGGGGCAGATTGTGTGAGCATCATCTTCCTCTTTCCACCATCATCTCTACACTGTCAAAAGAAAAACCATGCAGTTGTGGTGAGAGGTAATTTCATTGCTCAACACTTGAATTTTGGCAACTACACTATGTTCTGGAGAGGTTGAGGAGCACAGGGCAGCACTTCACACCTCTAAGCACTGCATGGTAAATTCAGTTTTGGTATCCAAGTCCCACTGGTGCAGAACATGGGGAAGAATAGGAAAGGTATTGCTAGAAAAGGCAACTTCCAGGCTACTTCTTGAAGGCACTACAGGGAGGCACAAACCAGACCAAGTACACTATCTTAGCCTAACAGGATCCACCACATCTGGGAAACTGAAAATGATTTTTTTACACCAGACTTTATGGAAAAGTGTTGGCAAGGCCAGCTGAAAAGAACTCAGGCTTATATTAGACCTTGATTTTCAACAGCAGGTACCCTTGGCATGCTCCAAACATACCTGTATTTCAGAGAGCCAGGTGTGTTAGCTCCAAGGGCACTGGTTCTAGAACAACTACATTAAAAACAACAGGAGAAAGAGAGCTCTGTTCCAAAACTCCATGATCTGGGAAAGCTGAACTACCTCACCATGCAAACTGTTTGTTCCAGACGTCATCATGGTGATGATCTTTTCCAGGTAACATTCCATACCCAAGGATTTTCCTGAGTATTTCAGTTATTAAGAGCTCCAGAATTTACTCTGGAGCAGTACCTGCTACTGTTCACTTATGGAATGACAAAACACTGGAAACTTGCTGGGAACTTTTGAGCTCTTTTGAGAAAGAATCAGAGGTTGGTGAACTATGTCTTTTGTGATGTTCTTAAAACACTAAGCTCAGTTAAAATATATCATACAATGCCTGGTACCCTGCTAAAAAAAAAGCACAAAAGACACACAGCAATTTTATATCTTACTACATGGACAGACTTGTTGGGTTTCTGGTGGGTTTTTTTGTGCTGTATTTATTTATTTTTTAAAGAGAACACTAGAAACTGGTCAGATTTTATACAGTGTGCTTTCTAAACAGCTCTTAAAACTGGTAACACTTTTCTCCTTAAAATGTCCTGGTAAAGTTATACATTTCAAAATACAGAGATCATTTGAAACTAAAAATCTTCCTCTTTAGTTTTACATGTTTTTAACAATTTTAACTGTACTACACACTCTCCTCTAGCTCACATCCCAATGCACTTCCTCTAACACAATCACTATCCTCTCCATAACATTTTGCTCCAGCACACTTCCTCCATCTCCACTCCTGCCTCCACTGCATGGCCAGAGCACTGCAAACCCTTCCCTTCTGCCCCAGCTCTGCCCCTGCTCCCTCCATGACTTCACATTGGATTTCANGGAGAGGGGAGAAGAACCTCTCTGGCTCTGCTGGCCACGCTCCTCTTAATGCATCCTAGGATGCCATTGGCCTCTTGGCCACAAGGGCACATTGCTGCCTCATGGGCATCCTCCTAGCCACCAGCACTCCTAGAGCTTTTTCCCCAGTATTCTAGTCCAGCAGCTTCCACTGGAGATGAATCAAGTGCAGGAGTTCAATTCATACAAAGATCAAGTTCTGTTTTGAAGTTCTACCAATTTTAAGCCCTGTCATCTTCTAAAGGCTTCCTAGAATCTTCATAGAATCCTAGACTGGCCAGGTTGGAAGGGATCCTAGAGATCATCCAGTTCCAACCTCCCCACACTGAGCAGGGATGCCAATCACTAGACCAGGTCACCCAGGGCTGCATCCAGCCTGGCCTTGAACACTGCCAGGGATGAAGCATCCACAACCTCTCTGGGCAACCTGTGCCAGTGCCTAACCACTCTCTGGGGAAAGAACTTCCTCATAATCTCCAATCTAAATTTCCCCTCCTTCAGCTTATAACCATTCCCCCTTGTCCTATCACAGTCTGACTGCTTAAAAAGTCTCTCCCCTTGTGTCTTATAATTCCCCTTTAGGTACTGGAAAACTGCTATAAGATCCCCTCGAAGATTCCCCTCAAATCTTCCTTGCCTTACTCCAATCAGGACTTCTGAGTCTTTAGTTAGGGGTGCCAGACCTTTTGTTTTTCACAGTAAGAATAACTTCAACTCAAGTCACCATCCCTGGAGGTGTTTAAGAAACACAGAGATGCTTTACTTAGAGATATGGTTTAGTGGCATGGGTGTGATAGGTAGCTGGTTGGACTTGATGATCTTAGAGGTCTCTTCCAACCTTAATGATTCTGTGAATGAGACCAAGTTTAGGAACTTTTGTAGCTCCTGTAAGATAAAATGGCATTTTTAACAATCTGAAGTCTTCTGGCTGTGAAAAGAGTAACAAGACAGAAAATAGTGTTGAAGTTCACAGAGCCCAAGCCTGCTCTCAGTGACACTGATGTGAACCACATTACTACTCAGTTACTTCAGATGTACACCAAGGTAACTGAGAGCAAATTAGGGGTCACTATATATAAACAGCTCTAGCTCAAAGTATAACAAAGGCTGCATTGTGCTAGGCACAGCAGAGCCAATAAACCAATTCAAAAGACACCTAGATGTGTTCCTGGGGAAAAAAAAGGGGGGGGGTGGGTAGGGGTCTAAGTGGTCTGGTGGGAAAAGAGGAAAGTGAGACTGAGGTAAATTAAACCAGGGTTTGGTGTGCTGGGCTTGCCAGCCTCTCCTGTTCTTATCTCTTTGGCAGCTTTTAGAACATGTATGCTTATGAAATGAATTCTCATTCATTTCAGAAGCAGAATTGTCACCACGAGCCTACAGCAATTCACAGTATTGGAGTAATGGCTGGTGGCTCTTTCTCAGGCAGCACGTGATTTGCAGCCAGAGGTGTCAGGATGGGGATCCTGGGGGAGGGGGACAGGACTTCTTGCTGTTCAGACTTCAGGATTTGGTTTGGGAGGGATTTTTTGGAGGGGAAAGGGGGACGTGTCTTTGTTGTTTTTAGGGGGTTTTGTTGCGTTGGTTTTTTTTTGTGATCTTGTTTTGTTTTTTAACCCTGTATCTATTGTCCAATTTTCAGCTGAAATCCCATTCCAGGGAACTCCAGCACCTACAAGTTGTTCTCATCAACTCTGCAGCTTCATCTAAGGGTATTAAAAACCACTTGAATTTATAACTGCTACTTTTATATGCACACAGTCACTAAAACACAATCCTCAGGTCAGTAAGATTAATATTCAGGTTGCCTAAGAACTCTGTTAGGCAGACAAACAGCAGCAGTTTCTCCTCCTGATCAGGCAGCCACCAGCTTGCACAGTATAAATCTGTTCAGGGCAAGCCACGAGGTGGAGATCTCTGGCAGAGCAGGAGCCAAAGGAAGTCTTTTACCCAGCCTAATGTTCCTATTAACACTTTCAGCCATTGCATCAAGCCAATTTTTCTGTTTGTTTTTTAAAGTTTGATAGAAATGTCACTAGTGGAAAAATTAAGTAAAGAGCACTGGTTAGCCACAGAACTGGACACACCTGGCTGCAAACCCACCAAAAGAAACTGACTTCATTAGGACTAGGGACAGCAGAGTAAAATTTATACCTGAAATATGCGTGCACCAGTCGAATTTGCTGAGGCCACAGGCTCTCTCTGTGTTTGTACAGCTGTGTCAAGTTTGGGTTTCTGACTCTTGCCGACATTCAGGAGTGCTGAAGGAGCTCAGGCCAACAGGTCCCAGAACTTTGTAGCTGAGATTTAGATCTCAGCAATTTTAACAACCAGGTTTGCAATAATACAAACTCGATTTGGAGCTGGAGCTGCTGTCAATTAGCAGTTCAGATGCCTTGCATTCTATCTCTTTTGGCTCCACTGAACTGATGTATTTAAGAGCAGATGGCATAGTTTAATCAACCATCAGTATCAGCTCAGGAACATAGCAACCATTTTCTGCATCAAGTGTTGGAATTGCTGGGAGATATGGAAATGAGTTGAATAACTGCAGCTTTGTCTCTCAACAAGTTAAACTAATTGCATCCAACCAGCAATTTCATACAGGTTCTCTGTCACTTATACCCCAACACAGGAATGTCCCAGCCAGAGTTAAATATTGCCCTTTGATACCCTGCACGAGAGAAAACACAGGGAAAGGAATTCCCTAAGCTCCTAGGAGCTGTGCAGATAATCACTTACTGCCCTAGAAGCACGCAGGGCAGTTTCTTTTCATTTACCTCAGATTCTGAAATGTGAAAGCAGCAACAAACAACATCAATGTCATCTTCTTTTGATCTACTATTCTTACCTTGATGTATTTAACTCTCTTCTTTTGGAGGTAGAATATATACAGGCTACAGAAGTAAATTACCTGAAACTAAAGAGCTGTTACACATATTCCTCAATCAGCTTCCAAAACCTTTGTCATCACCTCAGTCTCATTTGAAAAGAGCCCTTAGGGATAAATACACCAAGATTAATAAGGAGAACCTAACACCTAGGGTAAGTGCCCTTCACTTAGCACTTCAAACTGCTTGCAACTGCTACAGCTGAGATCTGAGAAAGAGTTCTGCCAGGGTATGTCTATGGGAATGGGAGAAATAAAGAGAAGAAGAGTGAAGAAGCATGGAAGAAACATGCAGGGGCATAGGTGAAGTAATTCATCAAGCTAGGATCATTAGCACCAAGGAAGGAAAATAAGGCAATGGAACAGCTAACTCTTAAAACATCAATGCATAAATGATTTCATAGAAGATACAATAAATACTACCAGAAGAGACCAAAAAGTTTGTTCATCTTGACAAAATAATGACTGAAAGATTGGGAATAATTAAAAGATGAGGGGGGAAAAAAATCAGTAGAAGATTTATGCAAGCCCTATGCCTTCAGGAATGCTCTGGGGAAGAGAACAGCCCTCATTCCCAAGTTTAGAATCTAGGAGAGTTGACTATGCTTTCTTACACACTCTTAGTGCTTGCTCTAGCTAGCTGTTACCTCAAAAGTTCAGGTTCTCTCATTAAAATCAATGGGCCTCTGTGCAGCTAAACTATATTAAATATACACCCAGATGTAAGCAGTTTGGAGATCAAGCCTCTCAATGTGTACATGCTTCAGTTCAGCATCAGCTCTTGCCACATAAAAGCTATGCTAACACTAGGTTACAGTCCAAAGTGTATTATAGGACTCCTATTCCTATAAACTAAGCATGCTCATTAGCCCACTGCATGCTCATTAGCCCACTGCATGCTCATTAGCCCACTGCATGCTCATTAGTCCAAACAGAGATTGTGAAATCTAAACTCAAGGATAAACTGAGAAGATTGACTTGCCAATGGCATTCAACTGACTGAAGATCTCCTCTTGCATCACACAGCAACCATACCATTATAAATATGCATTTATGAACATTTGGGGCTCCAGACTAGGACACTGGATTTTTATTCTTTATGTTTTTACACTTTGGGGAAGCAATGGAATAGTTTAGTTTGCAGAAATGGAAACCTTCAGCTTCCCTTTCCAAAGAAATGACTGCAAGCACTATCTTTTTCTTTTTTTCCTTAAAGTTTACTGAAAAAAATCTTGCTCCAGGTTTAACTGACACCATGCTTCACTTTTCTGCATGCTTGTAAGGGTAGCAAGCAGCTAGCTTTGCTTCTCTGTGCTGCTGCTGTTGCTTCCATTCCTGCAAGGAGAACTACAAGCTGCCATTTGAGGTTAGTTCACAGAAGGCAAAATTGAGGTGAAAAGGAACAGAGAAATCCTTTTCTGTTCCAAAGCAGCATTCTCCTTGCACACAGGTGGAAACAAAAGAATCCCAAAGAGGTTTTGGGTGCTTTGCGAGGTGAGCTCTTTTTGTTTGGGGGTTTTGTTTGCTTGTTTCTTTTGGGTTTGGTTTGGGTTTTTTGCTGGTTGCAGGGGTTTTTTTGTTTTGTTTTGCAAGAGATGTAACCTTAAATTTACAGCCAGAACCAAGCTCTGAGCTGTCTCCAGGAATTAACCACAGATATGACATGGAAAGCATCAGACAAGGGCCCAAATGCACAAGATATTTCATGGTACTATCATCTCATTTGTCTAGGCTCATTGCCACTGCCTCATGGCATCTGACTAGGCAAGGGGAGATTCCCATGTTGGAATTTAAGCAAGCTCATTAATGGAACAAGAAATTTGAAGATGCCTGAATTTAGCTGTAATCCCAAAGATGAAGAGGCTTTAAAAGGAAGCTGTAAGATAGTAAGGCTATGAAATTCCCATTGCTAATGGAATAACTTAAATGACACCAGAATCAACACCTTTTAAAACCACACACCAACTAAAAGATCAGAGAGGAACTTCTTGAATGACTAATGTGAGCACACAGCAAATCCTAACTCACTAGTTCATTTCCTTCTTTGTCGCCAACAGGAATACCCTAGCAGCCTCTCCAAATGTGGCTGACAACTCAGACTTGACAGTATGCCATTACTGCCATAGGAAAACTCTAATTTCTCTAACAGTCTGATTTATTTTAATCACAGACAAACCTCAGTTTAATCCCTAGGCAATTCTTATCTTTTTCCACAGCACAGGAAATCTTTCCTAGCCTATTCTCCCATCAGAAGGGCCCTGAACACAGGCATCCTCAACTGTTTCAGGTCTCCTGTCACTACTGTGCTAACAGGATTATGAAAACTATCTCCTGCTTCCACTGCTTCTGCACTGCCTTCTCTGAAGGTTATCACCAACACAAGGCTGGAGAAACACACCTGAAGACTTTAAGGTCAGAAATGGTCATTACAGCTAACTAGCATAACCCCAGAATAGGCCATAAAGATCCAACCTTGTTCTTCCTTCAAGCTTGCAGATGAACTATCCTCAGAGCCACTCTCTCCTTACAGCTTTTCTCTTGTCATAAAGACTCTGTATACTAAGAATCCAAAAAGAAAAATAATAAGTAGATACAGTCATGTACAGGAACTTGACATAAAAACCTTGTCCCTTAGCTTTTCTTTTACTCACCATCCTAGATAGAAAGAAAACTCAAACTCTGCTGGAATTCCTTAAGTTGCAGTGGTCTATTTGGCCCCAGTCATGTTTCTCCTTACCTCCACAGCTTATTCCTATCCCCAAATGCCTGTTCCATTATAGCAGCCTCCACTACTGCAAGCATGACAAACCATGTGCAGAATTAATTCTTTTCAGACCAATCCATATCTTCATCAGGCCATGGGGCAGTGTCAGAAACAAAGTTATTGGCACAGTACAACAGGCAGTAGTATAGCAGTGGGAAGGAACAGTCAGGAGGAAGGGCTACATACACCAGCTTAAGCCAAGCAATAAACAAGCAGCTCCAGGTTGATTCTTAGGCATTCTTCTAAGACAAACACATTTACAGAAGCATTGAAAGATGTGAAAATACCAAGCTTCTCAAGAGCAAAGCTGACTTACCCCCATCACCTTGCCACGCTGCTCAACATCCTCCCACATGCAGTGAACGATATAGCGACACATGTACTTCCCCGAGCGGCCTTCCTGCTTCATCCGCACCAGGCACATCCTGCAAGGGCACAGGCAGCAAACTCACTGCTGCTGCTTTGAATTCAAATGTACAGAGTAAATTCAAGACATTTCAGCTCATTTAAGACTCTCTGGTTTTGTTATCGGGGGGAAAAAAAAACCCAAATACAAAGATTTTGATTGGTAAATAAACGAACACCACATTCCCTGTTCTCTCCTCAAGAGCTGTATCTGCTGGATTTGGACCCAAAATCCAGCCATGGAAGACTGACAGTGGACTCTCTTTGGGCTGACAATACTGTAATCTATAGTTAAACAATACTGCAACGTGAATTCCTCAGCCTCTGGAGCAGGAACAAATGTCTTGTCTAAGCCTAGCTGTAATTCAGCTTGGTACACCGAAGTCTGTAAGAGTTCAAACTAGCCAAGCTGTGAAGGCTTAAGTTAAGTTAAAGACTTCACCCAAATTCACAGGAGCAATATCCTCACTTATTTCTACTAGAGAGGCCTTTTGGATCCATGTCCAACTACTTTGGAATACCCCTACACAGAGTGTAAGCTAGAAGAAGTCCCAAGTTTATAAATGCATTGTGGTGTCTTAATGAGACTGCTAGGCTCAGTTGGCTTACTTGTTTGAAGTAGGAAAGCCAACTGAACTTCATTGATGCTCTTGTGGCTAAAAAATCCCAAATCATCAGAACAACAGTTTTATTTTGCCTGTTCTACAACCTCTGTAAACAACATGAACTGAAATCCTGGCTAATCCCTCACTTCCAGCCCCAGTCCCACTCTCTCTACTTGCTCTGCTCCTCTGCTCTGAGTCAGAAGTACCTGGCCAGGGTGGACTGAGTTACTGTAGGGGAGGTGATGGTCCATCCCTGAAGCTGAAGGAAGTTACTGCTTTGCCCAGAGACATACTACAGGTGGGAAACTGCTCACAGGACATTCTTCTCACTCCTTATGTCAAAACAACAGAGCAGGGCTGCTGGAGGCCACTTTGGAGCAGTTGTTTACTAACACTAGTGAATGTGCCACAAGAGTTAAGAGGTAAAAATGATGATTTTGTTTTATCCATTCATTTCTTCTGTGGACATAATGTCCTAGAGGCATTAAAAGTATTTGCTGATCTGAATGGCAGCAAAACAGGGAGAATCATAAACACTTGAGGCTTGTTTGTTGAAAAGGACAGATGCCAACTTCTGTGATGGATTCTATCTTGTCTACTGATTAGTAAAGATTTATTTCATCTGCAAACAAAGCAAAACTTAATGCCAGTGATGAGCCACAGAGGCAAAACAAAGTGAAGGTATCAAAAACTGCACTATCATAGAATCACAGAATGGTTTGAGTTGGAAGAGACCTTAAAGATCAAATAGTTCCAACCCCCCTGCCATGGGCAGGGACACCTTCCACTGGACCAGGTTGCTCAAAACTCTATCCAACCTGGCTTGAACACTTCCAGGGATGGGGTATCCCCAGCCTCTCCTGGCAACCTGTGCCAGTGTCTCACCATACTCACATCTAATCTAATCTAAGAATTCCTTACATCTAATCTAAATCTCCCTTCTGTCAGTTTGAAACTCTTAGCCCTTGTCCCATCACTACACTCCCTGATCAGGAGTCCCTCCCCAGCTTTCCTGTACTCCTATATTCTTTTTTCCGTTTAGAACCATCCACTTAAGTCCTACACAGGAGTCAGTCAACTGAGACACCAAAACTAAAAGAGAAGTCCATGGACCAGAATCTGATTTCTAGATGGAGAACTTGGGCCATACAAGAGACAGCTCAGGCTCCAACACAAGCAAGGTGGAAAGACATCAGAGACTGAAGAGAGGAGGGACTGAGGCATGACATGTAGATGAACCAGAGTGGAGTGACTAAAAGAGCCTGGGTAGAGGCTTGCACAGAAATGGGGAAGGACAGCAGTCACCCAAGGGAATCTTGGGAAGCCTGTGGCAATTTCTGTCACAAGAAACAGAGCTGTGGAAGAATTGCCAAGGTTTACACTGTGGCAGTGACAAGCTGCTGTCTGTCCAACGGCACCACTGCCCCTGCAAACAAGTGTAACTAAGACTCTACCATGAAATGTATCCTCATCTTGCTCACAGAAAGATGACAAAGCTTTCTGCTAAAAGAGTGGTCCAGAACTCAGGGAACATCTGTCTAGTTACCAGTCCTTCCACAAAACAAAGCCACAAAGAACTTATTTCTGTGTCTTACTTCCACCACTTACGAAACGTTTGTTCCTCTCGTGCATTTACATAATGGAGCTCTATGAGAAAGTTAATTAGTAAGAGTTACTGTAGCCCAAATTTTTGCCCACTATTAATAAAACAAAAAGAAAAAGGCTCAGTTTAAAGAACTAATTTTGGACTAAGAAAAGCATTTTATACTTCTCTTGCTGAACACACAAGCTCGGGCTGGGGGGGAAAAAAAGAGGTAAGAGTGGTTTGGCAAGAAAACCTTCTCCTGAGCATAAATACTGGTTCCCATCCAGTCTGCCTTCAGTGGTGGGGAAGCAGGAGGACAGAGTACAGACTAACAGCTAACAATAGGTCACTGATGAGCAGGACTTAGAGGGGTGTTCAGAGTGAAATCTGGTCCCCACAAAGCCTAAAAGGCAGCTCTGTGTTTGGATGCAGTGTGCTGTCACAGAGCTGCTCTGCAGCACCACCAGTGAGATCATGGAATTCTGCAGTTTATTTGAAAATGTAGTAGTTTGTTACTACACCTGCTGTCTGAGGATTAAGAGACACAGGCTCTTGAAAGACTAGAAACCTTCTACCTAGATCAACAGAGTGTGAAACATTTCATCACTTCACTATAGAATCTGTTCGCATCCAGAGGGTAGTGGTCAATGGCTCCAAGTGCAGCTGGAGATTAGTGCCAAGTGGTGTCCCTCAGGGCTCTGTGCTGGGGCCTGCACTGGTTAATATTTGTATAAACACTATGGCCAGCAGCATTGAGTGCA
>VWZO01022639.1:64772-79143 GCA_013396975.1 Bucco capensis | reverse complement strand
CAGGTGAGGCTTGCCAGGGCTCTGGGCAAGCTGCTCTAGTTGGGGATGTCCCTGCCCAGTGCAGGGGGGTTGGACTAGATGAGCTCCAGAGGTCCCTTCCAACCCAAACCATGCTAGGATTCTATGATTTCGGCACATATTGACTTACCTTCCTCAAACCATGAAAGCAAAAAGATTCCAAACTGTCCTCAGAAAGCTGTCTACCTGACACTGGTTCCACTGGATAATTTTTGCTGTGTTTAAGTTATGCAGAGAGATTATGTTAGAAGAAAAATTACATTGTATGAATGGATGCCTGAAAAGGAACAGGAGCATCTGTAACTCAACAGGTTCCCACGACAGCCTCAGCTACAACTGCTTCTGTCAGTGTCACCACAGTGCCAAAAGCCTGCCTCAAACAGCAGGAGCAGCACTTGACACCACCCTGTTGACTGTTGGGAGATGGCTCAGGGCCATGCAATCAAGGGGTGATGATGCATTATACTTCTAAGGGCAGAGCCCACTCAGAGCTTCCTGCTCTCCCCTGCACCTGGCCACTCATTCCTGCTGCCACACGTGCTCCAGAGCAGCTATTTCTGGGGCTAGGTTATACTTGTTCAGAGAAATGACTCTGGCTCACCACCACAAGTATCAACAGCAATTTTGGAAGGCTTTATTCTGCTTAACCCGTTCAGGAATGGTCAGAAACTCAGAGGATAGAAGGAAGCTCCTGAATCAAGTCTGTCACCAGCAGTATGTTGTGACATACACCTCTGTGAATAATGGTAATGAGCAGCACTCATTACTCTGAACACTTCCTAATTAAGATTGTGAGTTATCCTGTGCCTCAGCCTAGCAAGTTCACCAACTACTGCATCAACAGCTATGTACAGGTCTTTGCTGGGGCACAGCTAGCAGAACTCAGCCTGACAGTGTAGTCACCTTCCCCTCTGGTTAGGCCATGTAGCCCATGCCCTCATGTTAAGAAAGGATCAACTAAATGCCTAAGCCATTCCAAATAGAAAACCCTCCTCAAGCAAGATTCCTTTCATGTCAATTTAAACCTCTTTCTCCTTGCCCTCTCTACAACAGAACAAGTTAGTGTATTCCCTCTCTTCTGAAGCAGCCCAGTTCAAAGTGGAATGGTATCCTCAGTCTTCTCCATGCAAACATGAGAAATCTTTTCCTGTAGGAATTGTATTCTACATTTCCTGGTGGTTCTTGTTCTCCTCTGGACTCTCTAAGATTGATCAACTCTTTCTCAAGTGAAGATTTCCTTAGGGAAAACCAAAGCTCAGGTGAATTCATAGAATCATAGAATCCTAGAATGGTTAGGGTTGGAAGGGAGCTCTGGAGCTCATCTAGTCCAACCCCCCTGCAGTGGCCAGGGACATCCCCAACTAGAGCAGCTTGCCCAGAGCCCTGGCAAGCCTCACCTGCAATGCCTCCAGGGATGGGGCCTAAATTCTTGCAAGAGATCAGGAATTGCAGCACTACTCTCTTCTGATTCCAAAGACTTTAAAGATGTCACCATACTTGGTGTGAAGGTAGCTCTAGGCATCTTCATGGTACATCCTGCACCAAGACATTTCTTAGTATAGTCACCAAAGTCATCTTCTTGTCAGTCTCCTCACAGCTCTGGACACAGTCAGTGGGAACTACATGGAAAAAAGGCAAAGCCAGCAGTGGAGATGAACAGCTTGAGATTTTCTATAAGCTCTGGACTTCTAAAGATAAGGGAAGAGTCTTCCTGACATCAAAGCTGAGAAGTAAGAGAAATGGCCTATAAAAACATGACATTCAGGAAAGTGGCATTTCAGCACTGGAGTGTATTTCAAGGAACATTATCTTGAAAGAAGTTAGCAAAAGCAGAGCCTGAATTTCCCTCTTTCTGACTGGAGGTAAGTAGGAAAAGTCTACTCAAAACCATGAAGAAATCAGAGCCAGAGATTCAGAGGACTCACTAGAATCTGTAACACAAGAACACATGCTCTGAAAAGCACCTGAAGTCTACAAAAGGTGGGATCCAAAAACCACATCAACACACTTGACTAGAGAGTGATGGGCAATGACAAGAGCAAGAAAGGAGGCAAGGTTTACCAAACTTGGAAGAGTTCTCATCTTCTCCAGCTCTAGAAGACATTCTAAATCAGTTGAAAATAAAAGTCTGAAGAAAAGGGAAGAAGTAAGTACACCAGAAATTGATCTAGACTGCATTTCAAGGAGGAACAGAAATAACTGAACAGATGGTGATCAGAATCTACATGGTCAGATCATTGGCCACCAGATCAGGAAGGCTTCTAGGACAAAAGGTTCAGCAGGAGAGACAGAGGTATTGGAGCCTTCAAACAGGGGAAGGAAGTCCTTGACCTTGCCAGAGCTAGCAGAGCCAGTGATGATCTGCTCTAAATTTATTCAGGTCAAACTGATTTCAATAAAGAGAATCAGAGAGAAGCCAGCAATGAACCTGACTGTGAAAGCAGAACTATGTCATGGCAAGATCCTAGCCAGCAAGCTAATCAGCAGCAAAGCCTGCAGCATTTCTTAGTGACCCAGGTGATGAACAGGCCTATCATGGACTTCTCTGTATCCTGCAATGCCAAACTGGATCTCTCCTTTGTGGTCCAGTATGACAGGGTCAAGCTGCCAGGAACATGGAGGAAGCAGGCACACGAACCTTTAGGGCTAGCCTCCACCCTCAAATGTTCATTGCTGTCACAGGAAGCAGAGAGATTTGGTTCCCCCCTGCTTGGGTAGTCTATTGCTCTCAACCTCTCCACCACAGCTTAAACATGAGAGCACTTTCATGCCCCTCATTAAATATCTCCTTAACATCACCAGCTCAACGGGTGGCAACTCCTGGCCTTCTCCAATGCAGATTTGAGCTTTGAATTTCTGTGTCTCTCTCACACCTGTTTCACCTCTTAGACCCCTAGTTGATTTTAATGCCTGTCATGAAAGAAGATCAGGTGTTTTGAATTTGATTGCTAGGTATCATAGGCTACATTTTCCTCTTCATGCAAAGTTTAGACAGTGTGGAAAAACAGATTCATGGTAGTCCTCTTTTGTTCTCCCCAGTTACTTACAAACAATTTGGGTTTGAGTATTTATTGCAGTAGTTTTCCAGTTATCAAGATGAGTGATTAGCTTCTCAATGCTTTAAAGCCTTTTTTTTTCCCCATGGGACAGTAAGAAACAAACTGCAAATCTCTTACTTGCTGCCACTGATTTCATGAAGTGAGGAGAATGTCACTGGTTCTGCTACTGATTCATTCTTTAGTGAAATGAGCTGCCCCATCTGGAGGAGACAGGAAATTCAAAGGAGGGAAGAGGAAAAAAGGAGGCAAAGAAAGAAGAGACTTCTGCAGCTATTTCAGTACAAACTTCCTTTCAGCCTTTGGGTAGTCTATGGACTTCAGTGTCCTGAAAGATCTGGCACATCACAAAAATCACTGTACTCCCTTGTGCATCCCTCTGACCTTTACAAGGATGTAATGCTAGATCAAAACCTGATTTTTTTGGCTACTATTTTCCCAAATGAAGAAAAAAAAAAAACCAACCCAAAACCCAAACCCTTCATGTTTAAGGTGTTAAATATTTTTCAGTGTAGCCAAGCTGGTATTCACCAAGCTGCATGTGTGTGTTTGAGGTGCAAGTGTAAATGCCAATGCTATAATTGGTTAAATACAAGTTCTGACAAGCAGCAACTTCCAGCACCACAAATTCTCCCCATTTAAATGACTTTTACATAAACTGAAACTTTTCCTAAAACACCCAAGTAAGATTTTTCCACCTAGGCTGAACAAGGCTTTTAGAAAACTCATGGCAAAGATCATTCCACTCCTGAGGAATTTAGAGATGGTAAAGATGTTAGCTTCCATATGGGACTTTTTGTTCTTTAATAGAAAACTGTTGACATTCAGTAATTAGTAAATTGAATCTAATCACTCTTATCAATAACCATGGAGCCTACTTTTTCTCACATTTCCTGGAAATAGTAACATTACTATTTTACTTTTCACTTACCAGACATGAAGCTGGGCTACTAGAAACCATGAATTCAAAGTATCAGGCATGTGGCACCCTTGATGGGAGGGGAAAAAAAAAACAAACACAAAACCAAAACTAGATATTAATATCAATTTTATCATATTTGCACCTAACAGAAATTCATGACACCAAAACCTAAATACAGTTTAGTCATTTCATTTCTGGCCCTAAACAGTACCTCCAGCTCAGAAGCAAACAGAATTTCCTCTCACACTTTGTGCTTAAACTCTAGAAGGTGCCCCACAGGATGCTGGAGATTCTGGAAGAGTTCATGTGTTTAGAACTCACTTAGGTAACATCTTCAGCAGGGAAAAGAAATCCAAGATGGAGAATTAGCCAAAGAGGAGCTCAGGAAGCTGAGACAGGGCAGAAGCTCCTTCTAGCTCACAAAGTCCCAAAGCAGTAGAGAGTAACAGGGAAGTAGCAAGAGATGCTTTGCTCCATTCTTACCTCTTCCTTTACCATGTGGTGTTGCCTCCTGCCAGAGCTAGCAGGAGTCTAGGACTGTGCTAGCAGGGTCTCTGCTCTGATTTACTACACAACTGCACAACTCACAGTACTCTGAGTGTATCTTGTCTCCAGCCATTCTACACTTGGATTAAAACCACCAATCAACCATAGAAACAATTTCTGTCTCCAGATTGAGCTCTCCTTTGATAGTCACTGGGTTACCCAGAGCTGTTAGTCCACATGCATGCTCACCCCATGGATCTGCAGGTGCTGTCAGGATGGGAGGCTGGAGATTTAGGCTATGGGACACAGAAACCAGCTCTCTTCCTCATTCTTGCAAAGCAAGGACCTATGGGTTATGTGCACATTAAGTCCTTCAGTTCCTCTCAATCTTAAACCATCCTCCTAAGAAGTCACCTCTACATCTATTTTCTGGAGATGTTTTTCAGAGGAGTACCTAATGAGCAGGAGCTGCCACAGGCACCTTGGCCTGCTCAGCACTTGCTCTTGTCTTCTCTACTGTTTCCAACCTAGCTGTAAGCAGGCCAGAGAGCATTCAGAAATGGCCTCTCCAGTCAGGTGTGCCCCAAGGAAGTCAACCTTATCTTTTCTGGGCTGAATGTATTCCTTCCTGAATCCTGTACTTCTTGGCTCCCAGCTATTACCAAGGAGATTCACCTGGATCAGTCATGAAGCAGTACTTTTCATAGCNAGCCCTCCCTGGAGCTTCATTCACGAAGCCTAGCCATGACAACTTTTCATAGCCTCTCTCTTTTTATATGCCAACTATGGTCAGGCAACCCCAGAAGAATCAAGCAAATCAACAGTATTCCTCCCTCCTCAGAGAGGCGACTCTAGCAGTGCCTAGGAGGTGCCAAGCTTCCCCATCTGTGCCCATACAGGGCAGAGGTGATCATCTGTGGTCACCATGCATAGGTGAGGACCTATGCCACTGCTAAGACAGCATAAAGATACTAACAGTCTATGTTTGGAGATTAAACACAAATTTCCCTTACCCTTCTCCAATTTTGGCCCTCTCATTCCTCTTAGAAATGGTTCATGTGTCTAGAAATGACTAGTTTGAGCGGAAGGCCTGCCAAGGCATCTCTAACTAGGGCAGGAGTACACAGTGCTGGCCTTGAGCAAACCTTCTCATTAAATGAAGGTTCCACAACCAAGACTCCAACACTTAGTTCAACAGACAGGTTTCTAAAGCAGAATTTCCCATGTATCAGTCTCCCACCACAGAAATCACTCTTCAGTGGAAAGCAAAGCTCACACCTCTCCTACTGGAAATATGAAGTTCTCAAAGTTTTTATTCAGTACCCAGGAGGGAAGAATTTATTCTCTAACTTTCCAAGTGTGGCACTTCTATTTTTAGAACTCCTTTTTTAACTTCCCTGTTAGGACTGCCTCCACTGGAACTCCAAAGGAGGGATGGCTCCTGTCAAGCAGCAAGCTTGCCCTCAGCACTTTACACAAACCTGGGCTTTTGGAACACCTGGTGCTGGGAAACTAAGTGGGGGAAAAGATCCATCCTGTAATTAAACAGCAGATGATTCCCTTTAGAATACAGTTATACACAGAAAAAAATATCTGATGTTAAAGCTACCTATGAAGTTACTGGGGAATGACTCTTTTCTGCACACAGAACACATCCTGGCCACACGGCAGCAGATGACAGGAGACATAACTGTTCAGGATATGCCTCTCCCCTCAGTTATATTCTGCACTTAAAATTCCTCATGTAAGGGATGCAAAATTGGAACATGGACTTTCTTTCCCTACAGAACATCTTTGCCACTACCACAATTTTAGGAAGGACACAATGAGATAATATCCCAAAGCCCGACAAAAAACCCCAGGTGCACTATGTCAGTGTCTCCCTGAGCACTTCTGCAGGTGCCTCTAAGGCATCTGCTGGGTTAAGGGAGACAGAAGCATCCAGAGTCCTGTAGGTAAACTCTAGCCCTTTTGAGTTGCTTGGCAGCCCCCCTAGGAGCAATCTGAAAGGCTGTTTTGATAGGGCCAGCTCTTTATTACTGCAGCTGCAGGACTGTGGAGCAATTAACAGTATTAACAGTTTAAGATGAACTCAAGGTAACTCAACACTCCATGGTCATCAGACAAACTTCAGCTCAGCTCTCAGGATCAGCTACCTGATCCTAGAAGCTCTTTTGACCTTGCAAGTGTAAGGTTAAGCATGAAACACTTTCCCCACAGGTGGCTACCTCCTTCACTTTGTCAGAACTACCCAAGCTCTGCAAGCTTGGTGCACAGAAAGCCTGGCACCAGTAACCTTGCTATTCCCTCTACTGCTGCTCTGCTCTTCTTTAAACAAGAAACAGCTGAAGTCCTGAAACAGTTCCGCTTTCCAAATAAGCAGCACAGCACAGACACTTGGGATGTAGGCTCTAAAGCAAAGTTCCCAAAGTTTTGTCCACGGATGATCACAAAACAGACCACTGAATAGACAGTGAAATGAAATGAAGTGAGTATAATACTAGAGAGTTTCACTTCAAACATCTCCTACTACTGCAGCCTCATGATTTGCACATCCCTAGTCAATATCTGGGGAAGTTCTAACCCAGAGACAGGCAGTTCACAGGCCTCCCACTGGGTAACAGAAGTCTCAGGAATTTTACTAAGGATCAGTAGAAGTGCACTGAGAGAGCAAGAGAGCCTAGAAAACATGAGCTGCTGACATCTTCTAGTCTTTATGTCATCTCTGCCAGAGAGCTATCTGACAAAATCCACGTAAGGTCACACTGCAGTTGTTATTCATGTCACAGCATAACCACATCCCAAAAGCAGCTGCAGAACCACTGAAGAGGGCTCTGTGAAGAACTGCTCCTGACCACACAGGGTTAATGAGCCCACAGATGGTTTTACACGTGCATGGATGTTTCCAAGGCCAGCTCAGTAGGTTAACAACTCTCACAAATGGCAGAGAAAAAGCTAATAAGCTCTCCAGAGACCAGCACTGACTGAATGCAGTTCACTTGGGTATCTCAACACCAGGCAACTAGAGCCAGAAGTGCTGGGGGCAGCAAAGCATAAATACACTACTACATCTACACAGAGGCAGCTTTGGCTCAGGCAGACTGAGCTGGGTCCCATCCAGCACCATTACTACTGCTGGGGTTCCTAAGCAGTGCAGTTCACGCTGTGGGTGTGCAGCACCACAGCAGCAGACTCTCAGGCACTCCTGTGCTTGTGGCATCACCAAGGGAAAGAGTATGTTAGTTGCATCCTGTTCCCCACAGCTCCACAGGCTGCAATCTTGGCTTATGCTATGTCCATCTTGATCTGAAAAGGGAGCAATTCAGAACAGGGAAAAAACCCAGCTCCTGGCTTCCCCAGTTTGATGAAGACATGGTGAACTGAACTGGAAGTTGGATATCCAGCTCAATCATGCACTCCTCACTCCCTCCTTCATGCCACAGCTCCTGTTCCTGAGACCCTTCCATGTACCACTTGAACTCACTGGCACAGCAATAAAGTCACTATAAAAATGGGCTAGTTTCCTTCAGTGACCTAAACAGCTCACCAGAGGACATGATCACTGTCCAGCCCAGAAGAGAGGCAGAAGATGGAGAGTGAGCCTTTTCCCTTCCACTCAGCTGCCCATGGAACCACAGCCTGAAGTTTCTTCATTAGCAAAATCCATCTGAAAGGTTCCTCCCTGCCCCTCCAGGCTGTGTTTTAGGGGAGCTACATTTCAAATGTGGATCACATGCCTGTTACATTTTAGAGCTAATCCCCCAAAAAACTGCAGCTATAAGCAGACAGAGGGAACAGAAACTTCTTGTATCTGGTTTTACATGGAAGCAATCACTTCTTTGGACTCACAAGCATAGATCCCAGCACCAATGGGTGCACCAGGCACTCTGTCAACCTCAGCAAAACAAACTACCTTGTTCCTGAAGTCAATGCAGATATAGGTTACCCTGGCTGCAAACCCAGAGGTGGACTGGCTACAACTTGTAATACAGAGCAAAAAGACAACAGGAGCAACAAGGATCTTGTGGAGAACATGGTGCACTGCTGTTTGTGGGAGGTTCCAAGTGAGGGGCAGCTCTGGGAATTGTCTCTTTAAAACAGTAAGACAGGAGCAGGAATACAACTGAAGGAATTTGACTCAGTATTGAGCATGAAAATCTGTGCCACAGATTCACATACGTGTTTGGAAATTCCTTTAAATTTTCGGCTAGGGCAGCACTTCCATCTCTTTGTACAATCAACCTGTTGTGCAGAGAGTGTGAAACATCAGGTCCAGATAGCAAAGCCTCTGTTGAAGAGGCCAGTACAACAAACAGAAGAGAACTTATCTGAGCAAGCCTGAGAGGCTCACAGCTGGGCTGAGCTGTGTGCACAGGTTCTCATTTTTTGGTCACTAAAGATGAATCCTTCTGCTCACAGAGTCCTCTCTGTGCTGAAACCACATCACAGCTTTGGAAAACCTTCTGAAAACCACTGGAAAATCTTGCAGCAGCAGCAGCACCATGTACTAAACCACCCTCCATCAGCTCTGCACTAGAGGAACACATGAAGATGTCACTTCAGCTGATCTCTCAAGAGGCAGCAGCAGCCCCATTCTGGGCTGCTGCATTGCAAAACCATAAGCAAGCATTTGGTAGCTCAGGAATGCAGGTGACAGGCCAGATGCAGGCAATGGGTTTCCTCCCAGCTAAATCACATAGGCATAAGAATAGGATGTTACTGAAGCTTCCATAAGTCTTAAAAACATATTCCCAAGCTACCAGCCAGATTTGATATGGAGAAAAGCAGCAAGGTGTTTTTTAGCTAAGAGCTAAAAGCTAAAAAACTGTCTGCAACATGGAAAAGTCATCCCTAGACAAGCCAGTATCAGTCCTAGACACTCAAAGAAAGGACCTGTGTATCTGCTGTAGTTATACTCTCTACTGAGCCAAGAGATGTGTCCTGGTTTAACATGGTCATGGGCAGGAAAAGGTAAGAAATGTCCTTAAGTTCTAGCCAAACCTACCCTAGGCATGAGGAAGAGAGACAGGTCCTCCCTGTGAGCTAACTGACCTTGTACCACAAAACAAAGCTGTGCAGCAGTGAACATGTATGGCGCTCCTACCTGCATCCCAGTTGCACTGGACCTTCTCACAACTGATCATGGGACAGGGCAGGACACCACAGTAAAAACAGAAGAGACAGCTGGATTCTTAGTTTATCCCAACCCTGATAATATCCTTCAAAGTCCAGGATGCTCTGAGTGTTCCTATCCCACCCTTGTCCTTGTTCTCCATTGCTGCAGACAAACCAGAACAATCCCAGACTCCAGAGCCTGCCCTTGAACCCTTGCCACTGCAGAGCTCTTGTGCAGTCACCTGCTAGTTGGCCAGGCACTGTTGGCTCTGACAATTCTCTTTGCTGTCACATTTATTGCTATCATTTGCCTAATAAATTGCCATCAGGACTTTTCTCAGCAGGGCACAAGTCCAAACACCATCAAGTCTCTTACTTACTGTTAAAAAACTCCTCATAGTCAGTTTTCTCCACACAGCAAGTGTACATACGCAAAGCTGCTACCTTAATTTTCTGAAGAGAAAGAAAAGAAAACACTTCAAGTAGTCATCAGGAGAACCAGTTTTGGTAAGTATAGATACATTTATACTTTGTTAAATAGATAAATATATATTTATATATATAAAGCGTGTATATATATATACTTTGTTAAATAGATGATAGAGAGATGAGATGACAGAGATGATAGATGAGAGATGAGAGACAACAGAGAGACGACAGAGGGGCAGAAAGATGACAGAGAGGGAGGACAGAGAGAGACGACGACGACAGGGAGGGAGAGAGAGACGACGACGACAGGGAGGGAGAGAGAGACGACGACGACAGGGAGGGAGAGAGACGACAGGGAGGGAGAGAGACGACAGGGAGGGAGAGAGACGACAGGGAGGGAGAGAGACGACAGGGAGGGAGAGAGACGACAGGGCGGGAGAGAGAGACGACAAGGGAGGGAGAGAGAGACGACAAGGGAGGGAGACAGATGATAGAGAGAGAGATGCTAGAGACACACACACAGACAGACACACAGACAGACACACAGACAGACACGACACCCATTTTCATTTTCTGAAGAGACTTATTTGAGAATCACAATCACTTGAGATATTCAGGAGCACATTCAACTCTTCCATCTTCCAGGAATGACACAAGTGTAATCTTGCTCTGAGGCAAAAAGTAGATTCAATGGCTTGTTGAATACCCTTTCCAAATCTAGTTTAATGGAATGCTGTCATTACAGCCAAGTAAAGGAAATGGCTTTCCTTACAGAGGCTCCAAAGAGGCCAAGTTACAGTTCCTAGTTTCCTCCACTAACTTTAATTGATGTATATCACTCAGTGTTTTGCATAATGTAAGCTTTTAATATCAAAGCCATCTCCTGTATCTTTCTTCCTACTAAAAAAAAAAGAAAATCCACCAACTAAGCTTCAAGAGTGAGAAAGGAATCCCAAATGATGAGAGACTTGAGGTATACTCAGGTGCTTTGGCACTTCTCATTTTGTTCTTGGCCTACCATTACCCCACAAACACCTTCGGGGCATCATCTGTAACAAAGAGATGTGCCACAGCCTTGAAGAGCACAGCAGCTGAGGGCAAAGAGCTGAAAGAGAAGAGCTGCCAGCCATTCCTGCTGACTAATAGCAAGGGGAGAAAAACAAAGTCATTGAAAAACTCCAGAGCCAGGAAGCAGCACTGAGTTTGGGTTGGTTTGAGGGTTTGTTCTGATTTTTAGTGGCACTAAGGATCATCCCAGTGGGTACCACTCCACTACAGAGAGAAGCACTATGCCTTTCAAAGGGCCCTTCAAACTACCAAAGGAATTATTTGTGTCTCCTCCAACTAAGAGAACAAGAAGAAAGTTGCAACTGCAGCTGTGGAAACACAGGAGTCATGATTTTTCTTATTCAATAATCTTCAGACTTTCGTCAAAAAAAATCAAGTCTAGATCCAAACTTCTTGCAGTGAAATAAGTTACCCTGCTTACTGGAGTGGTGAAGGTTTCCTCTTGCAAGGAAACACTGCCTGGCCTGGGAGCAGAGATCTCCCCAGTGAAAGCCACTGCCCCAGACCAGGCATTACTAGACATTAAAAACATATTGTAAAGAACAGTCCCTGCACTCCAGCTCTCAAATATAGCAAGTTCCCCAGGAGAAACTGGTGAAATTTAATCATGGAAGTTTTAGGGTGTAGAAGATGTGTGGGGGTAGGGAGAAGAAAATGGAAGAAAGGAAAGAAATATTAAGAAACTTCCCTAAGATCTCAGAGAGAGCAGTGGCAAGGCCAAAAATGAACTCAGGTCTCTTGGGCCCTAACCACAAAATAACTCTCTCCAAACCCAAGCTCCCTAGCCAAAAGCAGGCAGTAAAGAGTAGTAATTAAGGAGAACTCTGAATCAACACTTAGAGCTAACAAGAACCTTTATTACAACAATATGTACATAAGCACATGGGAGAGAAAATACTCTCTCAGGAGGTTTAGCATCACCTGATTAAAAAGCAACTGATTTTACCCAAAATCTCTAACCACTCACTTTTCTGTTCTTTCTCTTTTCTTTCTGAGGAGTGAGAAGCAATCAGCAACAGTTTTAGCTCAGTCTCAGATGTGGTCCATCCATTCAAAGCACCTTAGAGGTTTNCTGGACTCTCTCCAGCAGCTCCCTATCCTTCTGGAGCTGAGGGGCCCAGAATTGGACACAGTATTCCAGGGGAATTCCTGCACAGTTGGGCTCAGCCCTTCCTTCAAGCTGCCTTTTCCTCTCACTCCTTTATACTGTGTCCTAGTTCAG
Source organism: Bucco capensis (assembly GCA_013396975.1). NCBI lineage: Eukaryota > Metazoa > Chordata > Aves > Piciformes > Bucconidae > Bucco > Bucco capensis. Next base: position 66,827 of record VWZO01022639.1, on the reverse strand, counting down.
AGCCCAAAGGAGGAATTTCATCTCCTTTTCCCTCTGCATAAGGAATAGAGGTCTGTCTTACAGATGTACTCAATGTTAGCACCTGCTTAAGGAAAGGACTACTTAAAAAACATAGAAGAGGAGGAGCTCTTGGTGGCTCTGTCCCAGTCAGCTCCTAATGAACAGCAACCACACCAGAGCTCACCACTGCCAACTGGGAGAGCCTTGTGTCTCACAGAAAGGCACAGCACTGAGAGAGCTTCACAGAAGGGCAACAGAGAGTCTCAGTAACAGAAACAAGTCAGGCTATGTCTGCTCAGTCCAGAGAAAGACCACGATACTATGGAATATAAGAGTGGACAGGAGGATGTGAACACATACTCCAAAAAAAGAATAACCACCATTTTCTTAAAGCTCAAAATTAAAGGGCACCAACTGAAAACAACTGTACTTGTTCCTTCAAGGTGTACTCAAGTTATGGAACTCCCTGAGACTCAATACTATGGCTGCTAGAAACTTAGAATAGTTCAAAGAGCAACTGGACACATTTATAGAAGAAAAATAGATACTGCAGATACTCCAAAAAATTCCTAGTTTCATGCACAGACAGCTGAAACAGACAACTGGTGGAGGCTGGAGGAGCATGGCAGACAAGGAGCAGAATAAGCTTTTTCCTGTAATAAATTCTTTCTAGATAACTGCAGTTGGTCATTATTAGAGACAAGATGCTGGTCTGAGTGGGTGTTTGACTTGGACAGCAAAGCTGCTATTGTGTGTGCACAAATGAAGTGAAAAATATCTGAAACCATTCAAGAAGGCTTAAAGACTACAAATCAAGGAAGTTATTCCTGCTTCTGTCAGTGATGGCAAAGCATAAATCAAGGGAGGTTCAGGCTACGAATAACTATTCCTCACATCACAAAACAGGAATTTACATGGGCAATAATTAGAACTTTTCCATCAAGCACTGCTCCTATCCTAAGAAAAAAAAAAAAGTGAGGGGTTTTATGCTTGCCCTTAAGAAATCTGAGAGTATCAAATAACTAAAAGAATTATGAAATGAATGCTTTACCCATCTGCTATACTTCAGAGGTCCTGTGAAACCCATTGCTTCTATTATCCTTGTGAAAGCACCCACTTTCTCTTCAGATGGCTGCAAGGAATCCTTGGCAGAAAGGTGCTGGAAAATGGAAATATCACAAAGATTATTCTTAGCAATTACATCTGACAAATCTTTGCAGTTAGAAAAGCTATAAGTTTACAGTAGAGAATTTTAGGGGGTTTGTTGACTTCCTTTGTTCAACAAAACAAATACATACTTAGGTCTTCTCTGCAGAATATCACACTGCTTTTGCTTTGGCACATTCTTCTACTCAGGAACACAAACTCTGCACAATCATTTTGATAACAGCATCCCATTGGAAGCTCAGGCAAAGAGAGTCTGCACAGAAACCTGCCTTCCAAAATATGGCTCCCATATTCATTCTAGATGTGTGTCTGTACTTGGGCTTAACACTTCTGCAGATAAACCATGCAAATAAATCACAGAAACAGAGTAAATAAAGCTAACCTTTCACATTCCCTCTCTGACTCTCGCAGGCAGAGAGAAATGGTGTATTATAGAAACCAATCAGCTCCATCTTCAAACCACTGAAGCTCCATGAACCCACTGTCCTCACTGAAAAGAAGCCCTAGGTTGTTATTTACCTTTACAGTTAATCTAAATTAGGTGAACTACCATCAGACCTTTGTGATGCAGTCATCATCACTTTGTATAAGAAGAAAGGAGCTAAATCAGACTGTTCAAATTACCATGGGATAACTTTGCTTTCCATTGCTGGTAAAATCCTGGCAAGATTACTCTTGAACTGACTAATCCCAACTATAGCAGAAGGAATTTTACCTGAAAGCCAATGTGGTTTTAGAGCCAACAGGAGTACCATAAACATGATTTTTGTTCTAAGACAACTGCAAGAAAAATATCTGGAACAGAACAAAGGTCTCTAGGTAAACTTTGTTGATCTCACCAAGGCTTTTGATACTGTGAGCAGAAATGGCCTATGGCAGATTTTGGAA
>VWZO01022639.1:36237-64514 GCA_013396975.1 Bucco capensis | reverse complement strand
TTGGGCAGCTCACGGCTCCAGGATGAAGAACTCCTGCCTGCCTAAGATCATGCTCTGTGGGCAACTTGCCCCGGGCTGTGGCAAGAGAGGAGCCCCGAAGAGGAGATCCAAGGACTCCCTGAAACAACAGCTCAGCCTTGGCCATATTGCTCCCCTGAACTGCTCTCCTCTGGCCTCCACTCAGCAGCTCTGCACACACACTAGTTTGAATGCTGCCCATGGTTTGGAGCAGGCATGCAGGATCACTCTGGAGGAGAAAAGACAGCAATAGAAAGAATCGTGTCTTGCAGCTTCTACCTCCTGAGGAGTCCTTGTGCTGTGCCTTTTGCAACCGCTCTTGTCTGTCCCAAATTGGCCTTTGCAGCCAGCAGTGCTTGGAAAAAGCGCTTGGGAAGAGCGTGGATGGAGCCCTCCCGGGAGCTGCGTTCATGAAGCCTGGCCAGGATGATAATCTAAATGGCACTGGCAGAAAATCTAGCTCAGGAAAGTATTTAGTCCCCAATGATTTGCAGTGCCTGCAACCATGAAGGTAAATATTCTCCTCCAGAATAACTACACGCCTTAAGGACCACTGAACCAACACGAAATCTTGGTGGCATTCTGCCTCTAAGCATCCTGGCAGTTAGCAATCAGCCATCAGTAATTACCATTTGTACTCCAGCCAATCAGTTCTAATTAAGCAGGCAGTAGAAACATTCTGTTGTCAACAAACTAGTCTTCTCTGAATCCATCTAACCAAAATCTAGTGCACGGAGTCTCCTGCATATACCTGAGGATTACTGCTGAGAGCTATTAGAACCTCAAAAAGCTCCCTGACCAAAGAAATGTTCAATTGCTTTAGGGAACTGGAATTTTACCCTAAACACTTCTTCCTAAGGCATGAACATTTTCTCAGCAGGAAAGCAACTCAGCAACATAAGGCCTGCCACACCATGGTGTCCTGGTTTGAGTGAAAACAGAACAATTCTGTTCAGTGATTAGTTCCTCTAATTAACTGCATTTTCTAAAGCTAACAACATGTCTTTGCAGCCTGGGTCAGCTTCTAGCAGTGATAAGGGCCTGATTTACTGCTGAGGATTGGCATGCAGACCAAGGCCACTGCTAGATCTTGTGTACCATGAGTGGGGTGTAGAGAAGAGGCTGCACCTCAGGGAGGAGCAGACAGTTCAGGTGACCCTGAAGTGACCAACTGAGGTACTGCATTCCATATAGGTCATATTCAGTATAAAGAAAGGGGTCAGCTGCTCCTTCTTCCCTTCTTCCTCTTGCTTCCTTCTTCTTCAACAGCCAGCTTCTGAGGAGGAGTCTGTCTGTCCTCCCTTAGATCCCTACCCAAGAGTTCCAGAATCTAGCTCCCCCCACTCTGGCTAGGGCCTCTCCTTGAGGCCTGCTCAGTATCAGTGGTGCCAGAGCTATCAGAGGGGGGCTGGGGTTCAGTGTTGGCTTTGGATAGATCTGTAAATATCTCTCTATATATACTTTTATTGTTATTTATTCTTATTAAAGCAGTTGTAGTTTTTTTTTTCCTGATGCACAAGTCCTCTAGCTCTTTATTGCTTCCTTTTCCCTTCCCAGGGTGGCAGGGGGAAGGAAGGGCAAGATGGAGTGTCTGTCCCTGCCTTAGGGGTCACTCCAGCCCCTAACCCACCACACATTGCCAGAACAAACAGAGCAGGACACCATCTCCAGCAAGGACCAGCAGAATGAGGCACAGAAGCAAAGAGCACAGCTTCCTGAGGGCTACCTGCCCAGCTTTTGCACTCATTCCTGCACCAGAAAAATGGATCCACATATTCATTTTTGGCAGCTACAACTGGATGTACCTTCAGCACCCCAATCTTGAACCTCCAGAACACACAGTTACAGTCTGTGACTTTCACAGCTCTGTAAAAAAAAATTGCCTTTGTGCCTATTTTAAATGCAACCTTGCCATTCCATTGGCTGCTCCCAATTTTCCTATAAGAAGCAGAAAATAACCACTTCCTTGTTGGAAAGAAGCCCTTAGGCTTATCATTGGAACCTTCACCCCAAATAACCTACCTGTAATTGCACCTTCCTATGGTAGCACTTCATTTTCTGGAAAGGACCAGAGAGCAGCTCTCAAATTCTTGGACTCATTGTCCATGCTATACTAAAACTTTGTATCTCCTGTGTGTTTTCCAAAGTCCTTTGTTACCTGTAGCTGTATCACCTTTAGCACAATGTGCCCTCTAACAAGAAAAACAGCACTTTTCTAACCTTATTGGTATTGTAAAAGCCTCTGTTCTGCTGTGTGATGGCTCCACTGGCTTGGCTCAATGCAGCAGAGGCTTCAGGCAGTGGGAAGTGGCCAGCCTTGCGTCTCTGCTAAGAAGAGAAAGTCAAACAAAACATGAGATGAATATTATTGACTAGTAAACACTTAACTTTACAACAGTGGCCCTTAGTTTGCTTCCAAGGCAATTTCCAGTTACCTGGAAAACTTTGTATCACAAAAAGCCCACATTCCTGAGCACAAGTGCTCCACATCAAAGGGTTGTCCATGCTCCACACCACACATCTTCTAGTGCTCTGCAAAGGGACTGGCAAAAGACTCCACTCTCAAACTCCACAGGCTATCTGCTTTGATTTTCTCACAGAATGAAATGAAGTATCATGAAATCTCTAATTATGGGGCTTGTCTTCCTAATAAAGAATAATTCTTCTTCCTGCTCCTTGCAGAGAAACAAGAGTTTATGTTCTTTTCATCTACAACTCTCTAGTCCATTCAATTGTCTTTGTGGCCAGGGCTTGAGGGGAAAAAAATAAAAATTATGGGGTAAAAGCTCTCACTACAAACACTGTAACTTCAGAGCACAAGACTTGTGTTACAGAGCTTCTACACAATAAAGAAAACTACCAAGCAGGAGTGAGTGAGACCTCCAGGCTCCTATCATAGCCTCCCAGCACACCCAGACTAGCAATAGCTTGTTTAGGAATCAATTCCAACTAAATATGCTGGTTTGTTCGGAGTAGTCATCCCCAGAAGTCTACTGAACCTGCTGGTTTGTTCAGAGGAAGATCAGCTTTATCAATCACCTTCACAAGTGCTCATTTTCCTCTCATATGCAACATGATTGGGTCTGAAGAGTCTGCCTCGGGAAGTCATAGAGTGCTTTTCTGTCTGCACAGCAAAACGGGGAAAGCACTTTCTGGCAGTACAGAGGATGAGGGTGTAGCTCCTGTGGGTTGGGTCAGACTTAGCTCTTCTATACATGTCAGTCACAGACATGAGGAGAAAGCCTGCTGTGTACATAAAGCAGTAATGGAATACATTAATAGCATGGATGTGTCACAAACCCACAGGCCACTTTCCCAGGACTGGAAGCTCTGCCAGCCATGCCAAAGAGCTTACAGATAGGTTTTGATTCTGAATGTCCTAATTCTAAGACACAAGTTATAATACACAGGAGGACAAAGAAGAGGTTTAGTCTCCATTCCACACAGCTGGAATGAAGACAATTGGGTAATAAAGAGTGGGAGCTCACTCTTCTAGCAGCAGGAAGCTTTTAAGTTGCCTTGATATTTCATCAATACACAGAGAGTAAAGAGATGGAAGCCTCTTGATTTAAAAACATGAGTTTTAATTCATAATATACACTTCTCCATCTCTTTACACACACTTTACCACACTCTGATATCCTACCTGGAAGATATTACACAGCATCCACCTATCCTGGCCTCGGACTGTGGCTGTCTGTAACAATCCACTGCATGCTGCTGTCCATTGGGTTACTCCAGTCTGGCAGCTCTGGAACAGAGAGAGCAGCAGTGAAGAAAGGACCTCAGTACTCAGAAACAGTTTCACTCTTCTGCTTCCACAATTTGATTCACTTATAGAACAATCTTCAGATTAAACTCCCAATTTGTGCTTGGCAGAAGTAAAAACTTTGTTTTTAAAGACATGTTGCCTTCCAGTGCAAGCAAACAACCCAAGGTTTGATGGCAGAAACATCACTCAAAGGAAATGGTGAGCTCTCTACCTCCTAAAACTATATCACAAGTTTTATATCTGTATAATAAATTCAAATGCTTAAGAAGCATTCTTCAGTTGACTGAGTGAAAAGCCCTCATCCAATTCTCAGCTTTTATGCATCTTTGTCTTACTTTACTCAGGCACAGTGAAGAATTTCAGTATTTCAAAACTCTATATTGTCCCAATAAATTTCAGTGAAGGTAATTATTTTCTGTCATGAAAATACCAGATAATACAGGAGAGCTGAGGTTTTCTTTGCCTACACTAACTTTGCACCTTTCATTTTCTGCCATATTCAAATTATTAGTACAATATCTGCTTCTTTCATACATGATCTATATTAATACTGGAAATAAGGTATATATTACTAAAATGGATATGCTTTTTTCTAATGAAAATAGCTTCATTTTGAGCTGCCCAGGGATAGGTAAACCTAGGAAACAAGTCCTTCACCTTCTGCAACCAGATTTTCATTGCAAACTGAACCCTGGGGGTACAGCTCCACATACAGCTGAACCCATGCTGCCACAGTTCTGCTGCTCCAGCATTTGGAGCATAGAGGCCAAGAAAAACGCTGGAGGAGGCAGTGGTAGGCCACAGTGCAGACCTGAGCAAGGAGAAAGAGGAGGAATAGAAGGAAGCAGGAACTTAAGCTCACTGCATTTCAGCTGCTCTGAGGCAGGTTTGCACTCAGTTGCTTTCAGTGTGAGAGCTGAAAGGACAGGGCTTAGCATGCTTGTACAAACCACACCCTGAGACATCAGCTCCAAGAACTTAGTGGAATAATTTCATAGAATCATTGAATCGCTCAATTGGAAGAGACCTTTAAGATCACTGAGTGCATTAACCAGCACTGCCAGGTCACCACTAAACCATGTCCCTCAGCACCACAGCTACATGTCTTTGAAACTCTCCCAGGGATGGTGACTCCACCACTGAGCAGCATGCTCCAGGGCTTGACAATCCTTTCACTGAAGAAAATTTTCCCAATAGCCAACCTGAACCTCTCCTGGCACAGCTTGAGGCCATTTCCTCTTGTCCTAGTGCTAGTTACCTGGGAGAAGAAACCAACCCACACCTTGCTCCAACCTCCTTTCAGGGAGTTGGAGAGAGCAGAAAGGTCTCCCTTCAGCCTCCTCTTCTCCAGACTAACCAACCCCAGTTCCCTCAGCTGCTCCTCACAACACTTGTGCTCTAGACTCTTCACCAGCTTCCTTGTCCTTCTCTAGACACACTCCAGCACCTCCATGTCCTTCTTGGAGTGAGGAGCCCAAACCTGAACTCAGGATTGGAGCTGTGGCCTCACCAGTAGGTGTTACTCCAAAGATAAGTGGGAATTGCCCTGACTAAAAAATGGCCTTTTCCCTTTCTGACCAACCTATATCCACCAGCAGCACTGACCATCGCTGTGTTTGTGTTGGGACAGAAGATGAGAGTCAGGCACAAAGTTCCCTTCTCTAGACTATACACAAAAATGTAGTACTCTGCTGCAAAGCTCTGAAAGGCTAACAGAATGGGTAAAAATACATGAATGTAGGAGAAGAAAGGAGCTGTGTGATGATGAACTCACTCTCAGCCATTCACAGGATCTCTTCCACCCACTGGAATATTTACAGTCTCCTTCCGATCTCTACCTGATCCTTGCTACTTTTACACTGTCCTTGCTCTCAGACACCTCTGCAGTGAGGAGGTAACCCCTAAGAACAGCAATTCCCACCCCACAGAGCACACACCCCCCGTGCCCGCAGCAGCAAGAGCAGCACCAGGCCGAAAGTTTCCAACCCGGAGCACTCAAGCTTGCAGCACTCCGGGGTACGCACGAACTCTGAACAGCCAAGCTCCGCTCGCCCCTCCAACAGACACTGCCGGGGAAAGGGGGAACACGCGCCGGGTGCCGCGATGCCCTGCAGACAGCCCCACAGCCTCGCACACGCCGTGCTCGCCGCTCGCCCCCTCCCTCGGTGTGGCACCGCCCCGGGGCGGGGAGGACGACCCCAGCCGCCGCCGCCGCCGGCACTCACCACGGCTCGCACCAGCGCCGCCATGAGTCGTCCCAGCCTCTTCCGGCAGCGCGGCTCCTTCCGCCCCGCGCACTGCGCGTGTGCCGCCCCGAGGGCGAAGGGCGGAGCGTGGCCTGGCGGAGGAGGGCGAGCTGAGGCGGGAGCGCGGCAGCGGGGAGGTGTTACGTGAGGAAGAGCTCCCACAAGAAGCTCAGTCGTCGATCCATCACCCCCATGATACTAAACCGTGTCCTGAACTGCCACGTGTACACGGTTTTTGAACACCTCCAGGGATGGTCTGCCCTGGGCAGCCTGGGCCAGTGTCTAACCACTCTTGCAGGGCACTAATTTTTCCTCGTGTCCAACCTGAACCTCCCTTGGCAAAACTGAAAGCCATTTCCTAGCCTTCCTTACCTACAAGAAGAGATAAACCCCCACCTCACTCCAGCCTCCTTTCAGGGTGTTGTACACAGTGAGAAGGTCTCCCCTGAGCCTTCTTTTCTCCAGACTTAAACAACCCCAGTTCCTTTAGGTGCTCCTCACAAGACTTGTGCTCCAGACCCTGCACCAGACCTTCTCTGGACACATTCCAGCACCTCAATGTCCTTCTTGCAGCAGGGAGCCCAAAACTGACCCCAGGATTCAAGGTGTGGCCTCACCAGTGCCCAATACAGGGGGAGGGTCACTGCCCTTGTGCTGCTGCCACAGTAGTGCTGATCCAAGCCTGGATGCTGTTGGCCTTCTTGGACACTTGGGCACACTGCTGCCTCAGCTTCAGCTGCTGTCGACCAGCACCTCTCAGGTCCTTTCCTGCTAAGCAGCTTTCTGGCCACTCTGCCCCAAGCCTGTAGTGTTGCATAGGATTTTTGTGGCCAAAGTGCAGGACCTGGTTATTGCCCTTGGACTTCAGCTCATCAATCCAGTCTGTCCAGATTCCTCTACAGAGCCTTCCTACTGTCAAGCAGATTAACGCTTCCACACAGCTTGATGTCACCTAACTGTCCTCTGAGTTTCTGGCCATTCCTGAATGGGTTAAGCAGAATAAAGCCTTCCAAAATTGCTGTTGATACTTGTGGTGGTGAGCCAGAGTCATTTCTCTGAACAAGTATAACCTAGCCCCAGAAATAGCTGCTCTGGAGCACGTGTGGCAGCAGGAATGAGTGGCCAGGTGCAGGGGAGAGCAGGAAGCTCTGAGTGGGCTCTGCCCTTAGAAGTATAATGCATCATCACCCCTTGATTGCATGGCCCTGAGCCATCTCCCAACAGTCAACAGGGTGGTGTCAAGTGCTGCTCCTGCTGTTTGAGGCAGGCTGTCCTCTGCACACTTACTGAGGTTGCACTCGATCCACTCATCCAGATCATTGATAAAGATATTTATACAGGACTGGCCCCAAAACTGAGGCCTGGGCAACACCACTTGTGACCAGTTGCCAGCTGGACTGAACTCCATTCCCCACAACTCTCTGGGTTCGTTCGGCCATCCAGCCAGTTTCTTACCCAGCCAAGAGTGCACANCACCTCACTCCAGCCTCCTTTCAGGGTGTTGTACACAGTGAGAAGGTCTCCCCTGAGCCTTCTTTTCTCCAGACTTAAACAACCCCAGTTCCTTTAGGTGCTCCTCACAAGACTTATGCTCCAGACCCTGCACCAGACCTTCTCTGGACACATTCCAGCACCTCAATGTCCTTCTTGCAGCAGGGAGCCCAAAACTGACCCCAGGATTCAAGGTGTGGCCTCACCAGTGCCCAATACAGGGGGAGGGTCACTGCCCTTGTGCTGCTGCCACAGTAGTGCTGATCCAAGCCTGGATGCTGTTGGCCTTCTTGGACACTTGGGCACACTGCTGCCTCAGCTTCAGCTGCTGTCGACCAGCACCTCTCAGGTCCTTTCCTGCTAAGCAGCTTTCTGGCCACTCTGCCCCAAGCCTGTAGTGTTGCATAGGATTTTTGTGGCCAAAGTGCAGGACCTGGTTATTGCCCTTGGACTTCAGCTCATCAATCCAGTCTGTCCAGATTCCTCTACAGAGCCTTCCTACTGTCAAGCAGATTAACGCTTCCACACAGCTTGATGTCACCTAACTGTCCTCTGAGTTTCTGGCCATTCCTGAACGGGTTAAGCAGAATAAAGCCTTCCAAAATTGCTGTTGATACTTGTGGTGGTGAGCCAGAGTCATTTCTCTGAACAAGTATAACCTAGCCCCAGAAATAGCTGCTCTGGAGCACGTGTGGCAGCAGGAATGAGTGGCCAGGTGCAGGGGAGAGCAGGAAGCTCTGAGTGGGCTCTGCCCTTAGAAGTATAATGCATCATCACCCCTTGATTGCATGGCCCTGAGCCATCTCCCAACAGTCAACAGGGTGGTGTCAAGTGCTGCTCCTGCTGTTTGAGGCAGGCTGTCCTCTGCACACTTACTGAGGTTGCACTCGATCCACTCATCCAGATCATTGATAAAGATATTTATACAGGACTGGCCCCAAAACTGAGGCCTGGGCAACACCACTTGTGACCAGTTGCCAGCTGGACTGAACTCCATTCCCCACAACTCTCTGGGTTCGTTCGACCATCCAGCCAGTTTCTTACCCAGCCAAGAGTGCACATGTCTAAGCCATGAGCTGCCAGCTTCTCCAGGAGTATGCTGTGGTAGACAATGTCCTCACCTCAGGGAGGGGCATGTGGCTAGTACACTGTGAGGTGGGAGGTGGAGGGCAGAGAGGAAGCTCCTGGTGTCTCAAAAAGTGAGAGCTTTACCTTCTGTTCAAGCCAATCCACACAGGGTGAAGGTGTGTCTTTATCACAGGTTTGGGCAGAGCTGGGAGCTTGGTGGCATCACACAAAGCTAGCTCAACTCAGCTCAAAAATTACAGCACTTCTATCTCATTACATTATTAGCAAAAATCTACCTCAGTTTATGTCTTCTGGCTAGTAATTAAATCATTGTTCATTATTGGTCTCTTGATCTTACTTTCATCAGAAGCATACAGTGCTTCTACATATGCCCAAAAATGAGTGGGTTTAAGTGGGTTGGAACTTCTTTTGAGTCAGAGGTCACAATCTTTACCTTTACCCCAGTTTGTTGCTTTTGCCAAGTACTGTTCCTCATGTCAGTGTCCCAATTCCACAACCTCTCTGGGGCAAGACATTCCTTGCCATTAATTTCAGAAAGTGCAGTTACTTAGAAGAGACTTATCTGAAAAGTAAAATCACTGATCAGAATTAGTTCTGTTCTAACTCAAACCAGGACAATCATCCTGTGCAGAGACTTAGTGATCAAGGAAGCATGAAATGCTGAAGCTTTATGTAATAACTGACTATCCTTAAACAAGGTTATTTGTCTTCAGCCATCACTCCTGGGCCTGGGTTTCCTTCGAACAGGGAAAAGTGTCAAATCTGTGCCTGCCTCTCACTGTCAGTCCTCCCCTCTGGAAGGCTCAACCCATAAGGGGAACAGTGGCTATGATTTGCCACTTGGCAGGAGAGAGAGCAGTGTGAAAGCAGTGAGAGTTTCTTCTGGCTGAGGTTGATCTGGCTGTTCTGGCTGCCCCAAGCAAGAGATGGCCTCTGTCTGAGCCTGCACAGGTCCCAGGATTAGGGATTAGTACCAGGAGAACATGGCACAGCCCCTCATGCCAGTGTCCCCACAGGCCCTGGAGCTAGAACCTTGCTGCCAGGAGCAATCCCACCTGTCCTTGGTGTGTATTCCCTATTCCTTGCTTCAGCTCTCACCAGCTTTCAGGAGGCCACAGAGCGAATCTGAGCAGCAGCCCAATGGGTTGAAATGACCTGGCTTGTTTTGCCAAGTTAGTCTTAATCTGGATCACATCCACATCACCTCACAAATGCTGGTGCTGGTACACGGGAGGCTGGTGCAGATGTGAGTGAGAGCAGCTGGGCAAGAGAGTGAGGCTGCTCCTTCCAGCAGCAGGGCTGCCTTAAAGGGCTTGGGGAACTATAATATTCTACCCCTCTCTTTCCCAGCATATTTACTGGGATGTCAGCTTCTCAAGAGGGCAATAGCAGCTGCTTTAATGGCCCTGAAACTCCACAGTAGTCCTTAGAAATCTTTCATATGTTCTTAAATGCCAGGCCTCAGGGGGCTAATGGAATCACTTGCTTGGACTTCCCTTCCACAGGCATCCCAGATCCCTGTGTCTGCAGTTGGTCTTTTCTGAGGTGCTCTAACTCGCTGCAGCTATCTGCTGAAATAGATTTGCCTGTATCAAGTTGTTTGGACTTCTTGTAATTTACTTCTTGTATTTTTCTCTTTGCAGTCACCTGAGGAATCAAAGTCAACTTGATTAAGGCAAATTGTTGGCCCAACATTTGCTGGGGAGAGCTCCCTCCTTCTGAAAAACTAATATACTTTAGGGCAGAAGTACAGATCTTTCAACTTCAGTCTTTCCTCTGCTTGGTCTAGAATTCTTGTTGAAGTGCAGATTTAAGATGATATTAATTCTCCTTCTCAACTACCTGCTCCTACTTCTGCAGAAGAAAAGTCAATGGCAATCTCATGATTGTGTGGACAACAACATCTCTGCGTGTTACCTGGGACAAGCAGGACTGGGGCATTCCAGCTAACAAGAGGGGAAAAAATAGTCCATATGGATATTCCAGGATGCTCTGGAGATCATAAAGAGAAACCCAGCTGTAAAAGCTCAGCTCAGTTCCAGCAGGTCTGATTAACTCTGATCCAGTGCCAATGCTGCAGGAGTGCCAGGTGGGGCCTGCAGCCACCTGAGTGTCTTTGTAGCATGCCTGCTTGATGCTGCAGGTTCTGAAAGAGCCTTGCATACACCAGCAGAGCCAGCACAGGTCTGGCACTGCATCCTGTCTGATGTACCCTTCTGGAGTGTAGAGCAGTGAGAACAGCCCTTGGAGCCCTGGGATATGTGGATTGCCTTCTTCCAGAGCTTTCTTGGATGTCTCTGCACTGCTCTTATCAGACCTCTGAGTTCCAGAGATGCAGTGAGGGGCCATCTGCCTGCATGGGGAAACCCAGGGTCTGCTGGATTTCTGGCTCTGGCTGTGTGCTGAAGGAAAATGGCATTTGAAAAGTTGAAGTGGTGATTGATAATGAATTTGCCACAGTTTGTTTTCACAAAAGTTTTCTCCTTTGCCTACAGAGTAAATCTGGACACTTTGAGACCAAGCCCACCCTTAGGATTGACATTGCAAGCTGAAAAATGGTGTTTTTTTTAATGGAAGCTGATTGTATTTTTAGAACTATGAAGATGCTTAGTTGTCTCCATAAGGCTGACTACCCAGTCTGGGGGGGTGGCCAGTGTGCATACTTTTGGAACTGCTCCTTCCCAGGATAAATGCTCCCTAAAGATATGCAAAATAAGGAAAGTTTTCCATAAAAGTACAATCCTTACAATGCATTATGAACCTTGGGAGGTTTGGGTAAGTATGAAGATCAATTCCCTGATCTGGAATTCCTTGGCTAAGGTTGCAGAGTGGTCCTTGCTCTGGTCTCAAGGAGGGAGTGCTGCAGGAGGAAAAGCAGAAGCAAAGCAGAACAGGCTCCTCAGGGCTGCACCTCACTGAGTTTGGGGAAACCTAGCAGGCAAACCCTGAACTCCATGACTGAACTGTTCAGGGGAAGTAAAAATGGGACCTGATTTACTTTTTCCAAGCTTCTATATCCTAGTGGCTGCTGCTACTGTTAACTATGATAAACTCCTATTTGTTCCCTTCAGCTTGCCATCAGTCCTCCCTGTTTGCTGGGGCAAGCCCAGGACGTTTCCCTCCCCACCTGTCAAGCCTGGAGTGTGCTTTGGCACCCTGCCCCTGCAGAGGCTCAACCACTTGAGCAGACTGCTTCAGCAACAAGACATCCCAGTGGTTAAGCTGCCTCTCCTTCATGAGCTTTTCTGCCCATCTGTAGGCTTTCTGAAGAAGAAAGTGTTTGCTGCTCAGAGAGGTTTTCCACTTGTGCCTCCTTCAGCTTTCCATTACCACTCCGAGGTTATATGGGGTGCAGTGCTCTACACTGTACTGTACTATATGCAGAGGTGTTCAGACTTAATTTATTCCCTTCTCCTGGATAAAGATTATTGCAGCTGTGTGTTTTGGAAAACTATCAATGAAGGGAGTTCAGCTCATACAACACACTTTCAATAGGGTACTGTACTCTATATTTCCAGGTTCTGTTTTAATTACACTTGCATATTACCTTGGAGGAAGCTGAAATCTGGAAAATGTTTTCTCATATACCATGTCTTAAACCTTCCTGACCTTCTGTTTTATACCAAGTACATTTATGTTTGTGATGAAAACCATATAATATGGGGCAAGGTTTGGCTCTCCAGGATAATCTATCAGAGGCATGCTGTCAGTCCCTCCTAGCAAAGACTGAGCAATTTGCACTAAGAAATCTCTCCATCATCCCCCACCTCACCACCTTCCAGCAGCCATTCCCTCTTCCCTCCCTTCATGTGGCTCAGAACAAGAGCCATAGGAGCTGGCTGTGGATAGTGGCCTTCTCCTGGGGCAGCCTCTGCTGCTCTGGAGAATCCTTGAGGGACTGAGCAGCAGGGATGTGTCAGTGTACGGCCTAGATCCTGGAAAAAAACCCCAAGTTAAAAGGTCAAGCCTCATGTAGAGGGGCTGTGTCCAGCAGTGCACTCCCACAGCTTCTCCAAGCCTGGTGAGCAGGACCAGCACAGGAGCCCCTGATGTGCCCCACACCACTCCTGCTGGCCCAGGCAAGCCAGCACAGCTGCTTTGCTGCTGCATTGCCTGCACTGGGAAAGACCAGCCCAATGTCCAGAGCTAAAACCTCCTCAAGACTACTGGCACCTTGCAGGGAGAGCACTTTTGCACACCATGTACCCTGTGGCCATGAATAAGCAGTTACAGGCAGGTTACAGAGGTGTCCTGAGAAGCAAAGCTCCTTCAGTGATCAGAAAGCATATGCTCCTCAGGGCTGAGAGCAGAACAAAGTCTGTGTGGACCAGGCATCTGCTCCAGAGCAGCTTTCGGGTAACCTTTAAATCCGTGCCAAAGAGAGCACATCTTGATCTTCACATCCTCAGCGTGTCTGGAGAACATCCTGAGAGAAAGAGTGTTAGTGAGTATGTGTGAGCAGCAGAGGGTCTGGCAGTCCTGTGCCCAGCTCTGGAAGCCTAGCATTTCAACATGCAAGAACTACAGAGCACTGTCAGCATCCTGCTGCTATTCCTTCTTGAAGGGGGCACAGGAAGGTGGTGAGCCCGTCAGCGTGGGACACAGGTCTCTGCTCCTGAATCTAGCACTGGCAGGGCTTGTGGAGTTGCACCTTTCCCTGGTCTCAAAAGCTCACCTTAAAAACCAAAGTAACTTTAACTTCATAATGAGTAATGGGAATTATATGAATGTTGCCAGGCAGGAACTGTTTAGTGGGACTAAGCTGCTTTTTAACTCGGCTGTAAACAAGGATTTTCACCTATGAAGCAAGAACTTATAAATTGGCAATTTTTTCATTAGAAAGCAGTGATTATGGCAAATTCTTGGTCAGAAGAGAAGGCTGAGTTTGAACTCCTAGCATGTTGCTGTAGCTGAGAGGGAAAGCTGACCCCTGGGCTATAACAAAGGTCAAAATCCAGTAAAAATACAGTTAGTAGTGTCTCTGTGGCATTGAGGAGACAATTACTGCAACGCCAGATGAGTTCTGGTGTTTACACTACAAAAAGGGTTTGGAGAAGTGAAGGTCTGAAACACACAAGGACAAAAAGAAAGGTCTGGTATGGAAGGTGCACAACAAATCATAACCAAGTTAATCTACCCCTTCCATAGAAAATAAAAGGAAAACATCACAGCCTACACAGGGAGAACAGTGCCCCAGGGGAGTAAGTTTTTTCATGCAGCAGACAAAGAAGCCAATTCACTGATTCAAAGTGAAACCTGGACAGTAGGTCCTTAGCTGCTTATTAAAAAATGAAGTGTGAATACTCACAGAGTTAGCTTAGAGCTGCATGTGGTGAGCTTTTGAGAGCTGTAGTCTTTAACTCAGCCCTGGCTCTATCTTTCCAAACATCCCCAGCTGTTACATAGCATCACTTCATTCCAAGGAACTTTAAAAATAGCCTTCCTTAAAACATAAAACTGGTAGGAAAATGGAGAGCACCTCAGAAAGCCAGGCTTCTCTAACAGGACTGTGGCCAAAGCCTGGCAAGTCTAACTCAATGGATTAAGCCAGGAGGTCCCCCTGTGAGTTCTGGGCTTCATACACAACATAAGAGTGACTTTGCCAAGTCAGAGGATGGATCCATGTGGCTCATCTCCTACAGGCAACAGCAGAGCCTTAAAAAGAAAATAAGGATAGGACAAAGATGCAGAGAAGTTTTTCCTGGCCTGGGTTCTCAGCTTCCAGCTACCAGTGGCTCAGAAAGTCCCAGGGACTCAGGTTCAGCAGCTCCTCATGGATTTTTCTTCCATGAATGTGTTGAGTTTTTTAAAACAGATGTAGACTTTTAGCATCCCAAAAAGGATTAGGACAGGAGTTCTGCAGCTGGGCTACCCTGCAGGAGTCAGATCTCTCTGCTTGTGTTGAACCTGTCCTGAACTGCTTTCATTTGGTGCATTGTGATTCTTGTTTGGGAGAAAACTTGCTCCTACTTCACTTTCTTAGCCCTTATCACTTCTCCTTCTTGCCCCAGTCACCTCTCCCTGAAGGGCTCCAGCCTCTCTCCTAACTCCTCTCCCAGAAGCCGTTTCATAGTTGCAGTTGTTCTTCCTGCCCTTCTCCAGCTCTGCTCCCTCAGCAAGTGTTCAAGAGCAGTGGAAGCCCCTGGAGTGCCTGCATGTTGTTTTCTCTTTGCTCTCTACTTCTCTCCTAGTTTTGCCTGAGGTTGCATTTGCTGCCTTGATTGCTGGCAAACCTGAGCTGACATTTCAGGGACTCAGAGGCAAAATGTTTTTACCTAGGGTACTCAGAGCTCATCAGGCTAAGTGATCTTGATTGTTCTTCCTGCCCTGCTCACCTAGGAATTAATCTACCACCTTTCAATCACATTCTAAGACTGAGTCAACAGCAACAGTCCCATAATTTGCTTATAATTGCCAGGTCAGCACAGTGACCCTGTATAGTACTGAATTAAATTCCTTTCTCCTGAGTCTCCCAAACCTCTGGAATTTCCCCAGAATTCCAAGATTTATTAAAAATCAGTAGACTTATTGGGGCAGGTTAACTATTTTCAAACTCTGACAATGCCAGCACATGCTCCTCATCACTTTCTTATCTTACTGGCATGGGGAATATTTCATTACTGTTGCAAGAAGGGAATTATTTCTCATGGCTTCTTCTCTCACCAAGAACATTCTCATGTTTGGGGAGACAAGTAGCTCTACTGTGTTGGTATTTTGAGGGACATAACATGTCTTGTTTTCTTAGAACTCCAAATATTCAATCTGTTTTTCATGTTTCTATGCCTCAGAAAGATTCTAGCTTACATCTGCTGGACCTTATTAATCAAATATTATTCACAGGACATTTTTCCATAGGAAAAAAAAATGAACTCATCAAGTAACCTGTCCTATCTGTGCAACATTTCTGCATACAGTTGAGCTTTGTCTTCCACCTCCAACCCACACCAAGGGGGGTTCAATTCCAGGATCAATGCTATGAATTGAAGGTTGGTGGACTGTAGGCAGTAGATGTTCAAACATCTCAGCCTTGACCAAGCCTGGGCACCAGGGTCTATTAAAGCACTGTGATATGGATGGTCACACACTGGTCTGCTGCAGGAGCTGTTTGGATGCCTGCCCAGGGCCTGAGTACCAGCTGTGCTCCTGCCAACTGCTCAAGTCTACTCTTTTTCTCCTCTCTCCCTCCTCACACTTGCTATTTCTTGCCTGTAGGATTCCTCCAGCAGCTGTTCTCACAATGTAGCTGAGCTATCAGACTGTCTGTAACACAGCTATGTACCTAGGGACCCAGAGTAAAAGAAACCAGTTGAATGGGGAAGCATCTAGAACAAATCCTTCATCTGTGAGATTTATGTCAGGAACCTAGGTCCAGATCACCTCCTCCCCAAAGGGCACCCTCCCTGCAATGTGTGCTGGGGTGGTTGTGTACCCCAGTCCTCCTTTGCAAGCTGCCCAGCTTCTTTTTGTAGGGTGCAGACAGGGTACAAGTGCAGCAGGGAGGAGAATCTGAGCCCAAGCCCTCCACACCCTGGGAAAGTAAAACCAAAACCAATAACAAACCCAACAACATAATGGAATGGTTGGTTCACAGAATGTTTTTCTTGTTTTGGAAGGGACCTCTGGAGGTCATCTAGTCCAACCCCCCTGCAGTGGCCAGGGACATCCCCAACTAAACCCTACAGCAACCCGGGATTCCCAGGTGGTCTTTCATCCAAGTACTAACCAGGCCCAACCCTGCTTGGCTTCTGAGATCAGACGAGATCTGACCTGCTCAGGGTGGTATGTTATGTTATGTTTAACAGGAGCCTCTTCACTGTGATTTCTTTTTACCCTAGACAGTCAGACCCTCTTATGCCTGCACTTGAACCCTAAAAGGACAGAGGGACCCAATCTGCAGCTACCTGTCCCTTTGGGGCATTGTGGCTGCTGTTATCCATCAGCTTCCTGCCCAGCACACAGACACTTCACTTTGCTCTCCCAGGGCCTGCCTCTTCCCTCTGACAGCCTGGGAAGCACTAAGGGTGCTCTGAACCAGCCTGCTGGAGCCAAGGGCTGTTGCAAAAGGCAACAGAGTGCCAAAATTAGGCACTCAACTGTCCAGAGGTGCATGATCAGTCTTTTTAACCTCAGACTGCACATGGCTTGGAGAAGACAGGCTGTTGGTCTGTCTGAGGAATTTGTGATCCATCTGAAAACCTCCTAAATGAAAATGCCTCATCATCCAGGCTCAGGTCTCTCAGCTCTGTTGCTCTGAACCTCCCACAAGAGCACAGATGGCCACAGGCAGTGTTGTGCTAGAGCTACCACCATTTCTGGCTGTTCACTGCCACTGTCATAAGCTATTTGCCTTTGCTGGGCTTCAGCAGTCTGCTCTTGCTTGAAGCTCTCTGCAGCATCTGGGCCAGAGGTCTGAGTAAAGACCTGAAAGCACAAGGTGGACAAGTGAGTGGAAAGAAAGAAGAATAGCACATAACAAGCCCTCAGAAAAAAGTTTTTTTCCTGGTAGACATGTCTATTGCTTCCAGCAACACTGCCACCCAACCCATCTCCTGTTTCCTTTGGGTGTACATTCACTCTGCAGAATCACAGAATCACAGAGTGTTAGGGGTTGGACCTCTGGAGATCATCTAGTGCAACCCCTGCCAGAGCAGCAGAACCTAGAGCAGCTTGCACACAATGTGTCCAGTTGGGTTGGGAATCTCTCCAGACATGGAGACTCCAGCACCTCCCTGGGCAGCCTGGGCCACTGCTCCAGCACCCTCAAAGCAAAGAAGTTCCTCCTTCTGTTCAGCTGCAACTTGCTGGCTGCTAGTTTGTGCCCATTGCCTCTAGTGCTGTCCCTGGGCACCCCAGAACCAAGCCTGGCCCCAGCCTCCTGCCCCCCACCCTGTGAGGATTGCTAAGCACTGCTCAGCTCTCCCCTCAGGCTGCTCTGCTCCAGCCTAAGCAGCCCCAGCTCTCTCAGCCTCTCCCCAGCACAGAGCTGCTCGAGTCCCCTCAGCATTGCAGTGTCCCTTCTCTGTGCCCTCTCCACAAGTTGCCTGTGTCTCTCACACAGAGGAGCCCAGAACTGAACCCAATGCTGCAGCTGTGGCCTCCCCAGGGCAGAGGAGAGAGGGAGGAGAAGCTCCCTGGCCCTGCTGGCCACACTCTTGCTGCTGCAGCCCAGGATGCCATTGGCCTTCTTGGCCCCAAGGGCACATTGCTGGCTCCTGGGCACCCTGCTGGCACCCAGACACCCAGGGCTTGTTCCACTGAGTTGCTTCGCAGCAGATCAGCTCCTAACCTGTCCTGCTCCATGGGGTTATTCCTCCCCAGGTTCATTACCCTACAGTTGCTTTTGCATTCAGTCCATCTTGTCATTCAACTTTCCCCTCAGTCCTCAGCCCCTGCTATCCTCCACTGCTCTGCCTCCCCCCAAAAGCTGCTTCTCCTGGAGTCCTTTCTCCCAGGCCAGATCCCCTCGAGCGTTTCTTCAGAGCACCTCCTCCTGCAGCATATACTTCTCCCTGTGCTGCCATTAGCCTTTTATCCTCTGTGACTGGGTTCCTGTAACCTGATCACTGCCAATACGAGCTAAGGATTTCTTTGCCTTCTCAAGTTTATGAGTCTTATTGCACCTCTGCAGAAAAGAGAGCTCCTGTGAAGATCTGCAGCTCGTGGAGGACTCAAGTTGTGTTTCTCTTCCAAAGTTTCTGGAGAAAGGTTAATGTTTTGAAGCCATTTGCATGAACAAAGTGAAGTGTGTCTGGTTTTATCAGCAAAAGGCTTCTTTCTGGCTTTATGCCATGATAAATGACACCTTGTAAAACAACAGGAGAGGGAAACTGTGTGTACAGGAGCAATACTCTCCGTTTGAATGGCAGTCCAAGGGGCAGAGTCTGCTCAGCCTGGATTCCTGGACAGCAAAGCCTGGCACAAGAGATACAGCAAAGAGACTCAGAGATACAGCAAAGAGACTCTTAGAGAAAAGAAACAGTGAAAAGAGCATTTTCTGTCCCCTAGCTAGGCTCAGCCAATTAATCATTATTATTATTATTAAGGCAGGCATTTTTTTCTTGACAGCTGTGCCCTTCAAAACAACATGAGGGAAAACTGAATCCATTTGCATTCCTTCAGCTAGCCAAAGCACTGCAGAAAGCTAAAACTAGTTCTTAAAACACAAAAAAACCCCAACCCAGTAAAAGAGGGACATCAGTGAACTCAGGATGCCAGAATAAATGAGCTGTTCTGAGCACTCAGCAAAGTCTATTTACTGCACTCTATTCACTGTCTCTCAAAAAATGTGAAGGTTTCACTGTTTATTAAATTTGTTGAAAAGCAATGAAATCTCCTGCAATTTTATTTTCAAATATCATTTTACTGCCCAACAGCAGCAGTAAAATCATAAACTAACACAGGATTGAGAAGGACTCTGAAGTGAAAAAAAAAAAAAAAAGAAAGCCTGTTTGCTTTGTATATTCTTATTAGTCTTGGCTAAGATGTTATAAAAGCAGTATCTTTTAACACCTTTTATTATACAAGGGTCAAGGGGTTTTTATGTTTCTTAAAGCCAGCTTCAAATAGCCCACATAGTGGGTTACTGCATCTTTCATATGGCTGCTGTATAAACAAGCCCATTTTACACAGGAAATGACATAACCATGTAAAAAGTGTCCATGGAGTTCAGGCACATAGTCAAGCACTAATGGGAATGCATTGTTTGAAATGGCATACTTTTATGTTTACCTCTTGAGCTTTAGGAGCCAGGTTTTAGCCAAACACAACAAAAAATTATCCATACATACCTGTCTTAGAGTGTACTGTTTATTTGAAAGCTGGACCCTCACAAAGGCTCTCCAGGGACAGATAATGACCCTAAAAAGTAAATACAAATGAGGCATTCTCAGTGAGAGAGTGAAACTTACCATCATAAAGGTGGAAAGCTGAACTTTTCACCTGTGTTGCTTTCCAGCTCAGGTTTCTCTGCATTTCTACCATCCAGTTGCTAACACCAGTTCACCCATGGGAAGAAAGCCCCAACAACCATTTAGAGTGTCTACATTTGCACATTCTATAATGGCCAGCCTAGAGATATTCATGCCAAACTCCTGCAGTTTCCAGTTCTTCTATTTGTTCCCAGTCTCTTTGCTGTGTGCCAGCCCCAGGCTGTGCTCTCTCCTGAAGCTTCTCCCTTCAGAGAGCAAGAAGGGTTGAGTGAAGTCCACCTGGGTAGTGATAAAGGATGCTTCTAACGGGCACCACTCACACAGTCTGGAAAGTCCTGAGATATGTTCCTATTCTCATCCAGAGAACTGCAAGTGCAGATTTCCATGGCAACTCTTGACAGGATTTGCAGTGTTTTGTGAGAAGAAATTGAATGGAGATGTTGAATTCAGAAAACACCAACACAACACCAACCCAAACAAACAAAAAAAACCCCAAATCCAGCTCACTCTAGCAGCATTTTTTTGCTATTGAAATGTTGGGTGAATTCAGAATAACAGAAACTGCTCTGAGAAGAGCAGTGGAAGAGGTCACTGCCTTCCACACTGTAGGCCTCAGTGATCAGAAGCATGCAGTAAGTATGTTGTGATTAAAGCCAGAGCCAGAAGTCTGTGCCAGCTGATCCCAGTGGCTCAACCAATACACCAGGAAAGCATCTAAAGGCTAGGATACATTTGCACTGTGGTCCAAGGCAGGAGCCCAGCCCAGTTAGCAAATAATTTCATCAAGAAGATGCTCTGGGCATCACAGCACTGGTGTATCAGCATTGTTATAAACCAAGGATATTCACTTTGAGAGTTAAAGGTGGGAAAAATACCTGAATCCTGTCATCTTTTATTCCCACTGTTACAAACACCTCCCTCTGAACTGGACCAGGCTTGAGCAGTGCCAGGGCCATCCCTTCTGGATGTCACCACATCTGAGCTACCAACTAAGCAAAGTGAATATCCTGTTACCTCCTAACCTGAAGCCTTGGGCTGAAATTGCTTCTATTTAGGCCAAATCTAATATCTGGCAATTCTGATGAGGAGATGATACATTTTAATTTAGCATTTTAGTGTCTGTAGTTTCAAATTTGTTTAAATTGATTATAAAGACCTACTGATATTTTAGTGGGGAGGGGGTTGGTTTGTCTGTCAGTTATGGGTTTTGGTTTGGTTTGTTGGTTTTTTTCCCCTTCATAGAATACCTACTACCTAGCAGAATTTGGGGGTTTGAACTGCTACTGAAGGATGTTTTTAAAGACATGAGTATGTCAGTATTTCTTTTAACTTTTCCTTATTTCATACTTTGCTTTGGAATAATTGCAAAATCTTAGCTTTTTTGGTTCATTTAGATGCTCATGCATACTCCATTGCATTACCATTCATTTGAATCTTTATCTTGCTTTATTCATATATTGAGAAAATCATACAAGGACATGAAATGAGAACCTCAGAGAGACATCTGTTAGGTTTTTAGACCTTTTTTATCATCACCAGCCTCTCCAGCATCCTCAGGCTCTGCAGTGTGAGGTACAGAGCAGTTTCCTTCCTCAGATTTCCAGGCTATCATGCTTTGCGTGTAACACCAATGTTGTCCTTTGTCCAGAGCTGTTGCAGCAGCTCACAAATCCAGCTGGAACTGAAGCAAACTGCCCCTTGCAGGCAGTTACAATCCTAGGAGTTCACTTGTCTGTTAAGACAATGTAGATTTGCTTCAGGTGAATTTAAATAGGCAGTGTTTGCTCTTTTAAACTGAGCCACTGAGGAGTTTGCCTATGTGGTTAACACACAGAAGGTTAGCTGTGGTCAGGGCTAGAGAAAGGATCCTTAAAAACTGCAAGGAAAACACATAAAAAACAGCCAGGAGCAAGGAAAAGACTGCTGGAACAGAATGGGCAGAGCAGGGCTTAGATGCCCTTTCAGCTGGGGACTGGGCAGGAGAATGTTTTCTCTCCTACTGTAGCAATGGCAAATCAGATCTAAATAAGGTTGTAGTAAACCTTGGAATTCAAAGCTCCTTCCTGTTTTGAAAATGATCTGAGACTGGGTGGTGATAAGCAGCTAGTGCAGGAGACAGTCATTGTTGGTCTTGGCCTAAGACTCCATCAGGATGAGCAAGAGCAAGATCTGGGAAGCACACAGCCTGGGAGTCCAGAAAGGAGACAGAGGAGCCCTGGGGACAGCCCTGACCCACAAAATAGATCCAGAAGATGACAGAATTTCTCATGCACGTTATGATGTAGCTTCAAGTGCTTGTCATTCTACCTGCCTGTTAACCTGCTAGTTAGGGATTCAGCCTCCTGTCAAGGACAGCATGCTAACCCATCTGGTTTGGTCTTATCCCATGGCCTGCTCCAAGCAGTGCCAACTCCTATAGGTGGAAATCACAGTGCTAAGCTCTTACACAGAGATCATACATATGAAAGCTCCCCACAGTGCTTTTCCTGTGTCACTATGTCATACCCCACAGGTCTGCCTGCTCAGATGCCATGTGCCTGGCAGCAGTGCTGCTTAACCAGGTATGTTAAGCTGGTTAAAGGCTTAGCCACCCAGAGCGTGCAGGAGGATGGGCAGAGCTTTTTGTCACTATTTATTGATGACTATTGACCAGGAATTGAGGCCAGTTTGCTGTTAGTGTGAGCTAGAGCACATCCAGTCTTGGATACAGAGCAGAAGGACCTCAGGGGCCATATTCAGCTCACTGCCACTACCCAAACCAGTGATGCTGGGGGAGAGTTCAGAGCTAGGAAATTATGTGACTTGATGGTTTAAATTGTAATGAAACAGTATCAAACCTTAGCATTGCTATTTTATCCTACTGATAAGCTGCTTCACTAATTTCTGATGGTTCTTATAGCCTTTCTCATCCATCTATCTGCTATCTAGTTCAGTGGGTGGAAACACACACAGAGTAATCCCACAATAAATGTATGATGTCTAGAATAGATTAAGGGGATGTGTAAACACACAGCCCTCAAAAGGTGGAATAAAAGGATACCAGAGCTCTTCTGCAATCATCTCCATAACTCATCTCAGCCCCAGATCCAACAAGTGCTAATGTCATTCCCCACCAGATCAAACCATCCCACACTGTCAGATCTTTCTTCCAATGTTCCCACAGTTTCTTCTGTGTGGCAACAGAGGTAAAGGCAAGCAAATAGGTGGGCATGATTTTGCATCCCATTGGTATTCTGCTGCACTGAAATGTCCCTTTCACTTGTATTTATTGTACAAGAACATGCAAAACAATTCTCAGTGGTGTTCTGATTCTGCAGAGTTAGACAGCTAGACACAATGCAGCACTGTGTCAATAATTTATTACATCTTATGCTATAATTGAACACTTTTACTATGAGCATTTGAGAACAACAGAGTAATAATATATCTTGCTACATAATAATGGCAAGGTGGATACTTAAGAAAGATATGTAGCTTCAAGGAAAACATACATGGAAGCAAACACCTCCTGCATCATCTATCTCCACATAAAACTTCAAACTAAATCAAGTTATTATATTTATGACACCCTTTTTTATATATGCCTAGTTTCAAGAGCTAATCAGAAAGAAATCATATTACAGTGTAACTATTTACACCAGAATGGAAGCACAGGAGAACACAACCTTCTCTCTAGACATCAGGACTCTTTTCCTACAGCTCTTCATGGACAAAGCACATGGGATTCAGACATAAATTCAGTCTCAAAAACATTGTTCAAAGGATCAAATAGATCATACCCACAGCTCAATGAAAGCATCTTTACCCACTCCCTTGAGGCTGAAAGCAGGTGATCTAGAGGTGTGGAGGTATAACCTTCTCTTTCATGGACTTCAGGTAGAGCAAGTCTCATGTTGCTGACACAAGGTCTTTTATCAGGCTGCATGACAACATCCAGATGCTACTGAAATATGCCCATGGTGGAGAGGACATCTAGAAGCACTGGATTTATTGTTACCTGCTTGTAAACACAGTCACCTAGAGGTAAGAAATCTAGTTAACCTTGTTTAAGGAGAGTTTATGTTCAATGTGTCATATTGTCTTTCCTAACATGTCAATGTAAGCAACTGCTCTGCTACCTACAACCACATGACTCCACCACCATGTCCTCATACTGCTTGTAGACCACGTTGTTTGCCGAGTCAATGAACAGGATGCTGATAGGACTGAGCCTGGTTGGGACGCAGCAGGTCGGGGGGGTGGATTCTGGGTCCATCGAGTTCATGAGTGTTTGGATAACTGCATGGTTGGTGGGTTCCAGGTGGGATCGAAGGGGAAATTCACAAAGCCCTTCACAGTGATAGGCTTCATACTCTAGAGGGGCTATTATCCAGTCATCCCAGCCCATATCCTTAAAATTCACATGAAGGGTTTTTCTGCTGCACCTTGCCTTCAGGTTCTTAGTGGGCCTCTTCCCTTGCCGTGTTGCTAGAGGAGCTCTTCTCTTCCTCCTCTGATTGAATAAGTACTCATAAACAGTTTTGTCATCTTGGCCAGATCTAGCTTTGATTTCATTGAAGAATAAGTCTCTTTTCTTCGTCCTCCCAAACACCAAGAAGAGAGCCTTCTCATTGACCTGTCTTCCTGTTCTGTTAAATCCCACACTCCTGAGATCAACAGCTCTCCCCCTGTCAAAAGTTTCCAGTTCAAAACACAAGTTCACCAAGTTTTTAAAGTTCCTGAAAAGTTTCCAGATGTCAAACACCTCCCACTTTGGGGTATCTGTGATACTGACAGTACGAGAGTCCAGGAGTGTTGCTGCTTGCCTGTTTGTAGAGCAACTAAATAACTTCACTTGGGAAGTTTTTCCAGAAGAATGAGACTTCCACGTATCAGAAGGTTTTTTCCTCAGTATTCGAAGCTCTGCTCCCAGCAAACCATCTTTTTCCAATGCACTGATGTCAAAGATGTATTTCTGTTTTCTTACAGTCGGTGCTCGCTCATCTGGAAAAAGCAGATACGATTTTAAGAGTATATCAAACACAGATCAGTATCAGTAATTCAATCCTTCATGATTTTCCTGAAGCCTAGATGTTTCCTTCATTAGCCCACCAAACAGTAAGAACAATTTTTGCTAAGGGATCAGCTCTGTGCAGGGACCCAGAAGAACTCAGTAACTCAACAGAAAAATGAGTTTCTGGGTTTGCCTTGTAGAAATCTCATTTCTTTCACCGGGAGGCATTTTCTAGCTTTAAAGTAGCAAATAACCAATTGAAACCCAGTTTTGTTTCAGAGCTGAGCACTCACAGGGCCCATTCTCCAATTGTCCAAACAGAGCTTCAGTGGTGCACAGGCCTCATGCTGGCTCCAAACATTAGCAAATTTACCCATAGACAAGATGTGAGTTAGTCCTTTAAAACAAACATCCTCCAGGAACTGCAAGACACAAGGATAATTGCAGAATATTTACAACTCTCTCAGATTGGGCAGAAAAACACACCTCCCTTCCACCTCACCTTACATCTGCTTGGCTAAGCTCTTGAGAGCAGCACTTACAAGGGTTATAGCTGAGGCATTACATGAACAATGCCTTCCAGTGGTGAGCTGAGGACCTGAATGCAGCACTTGTCAGCAGCACACCATTCCTCCCCAGAAGATAAGCTATTCAGAATTCAATGGCAAACAAACCCAGTCCTGCCTGAGTCTTCCACCACCATTCCCTTATCAGCTGCAGCCTGTGTTGCTTCCTTAAGTACTCTTACTACTGTCACTGAAAGCACCATGGGCTCTCCAGCCAGAGAACTAAGGTGAACATCATCCTTCTTGTGTGAAAGCAGACACTAGTCCAAATTTCCAACTTTTGGAACCAGAATGTTGAACCACAAGTTCTGGAGTCCCAGCAGTTATTGTTCTTATTAGTGTGTGCTCTGCTGTGGGCTCCTGTGGATAGAAGGTTGGTGGTACCTGAAGGCATGAGCTTTGAGTTAGTGTACACCCACCCTATGCTATAGTGACTCCTGGGTCTAGAGTGCAGCTCCTCACAGTTCTACCTAAATTCTACCAGGCTGACCCTTTGGTACAGAATAACTCCATTCTTAGCATATCCTGTGTTTTTAGACATACTTTACAACAAAATCGAATGCTAGCAGTTTCCAGGAGATAGTTATGGAAAGAAAACAAGACAAAAACATAAAAGGCTCTTTGAAACACCTAAGCATGCAAAGACTGATCAGTTTTCAACAATATCCATCTGAAAGATTTTCTCAGTGTTTTGTTTGGCTGAACACAGCCATGGAGTTCTGCCTCTAAGTGAGTTTTCCAAGACAAGGCAGGAGGACAAAATCTGCAGCAAAGTTGTAGGATTTAATTGAGTTTAACAATGTCTGATTCTTTTCTAATACTCTTTATGTGTATAAACACCCTCAGACATCTCTCTCTGTCCACACACACACACAGAGAAGCTTCTTTCTTACCTTGTCCTTTGTCTATAAAGCTGGTTATTGTATTGGCAAGTCCAGTCTCCAGTTTTACACTTCCATTGACACCTTTTCTTTCTGCATCTGAAAGAGTTCTGTACAAAGAGAGCATGTATTCGTGGGGGGTTATAGGGGGATGTCTGAATGGCTCCTTAGCTTCCCTCTGGCTGACAGGCTCTTTGGTCTTTTTGCTTTTGAAAGAATCAGTGTCTGGAATGCTGGTGCCAGTTTTTTTCAAAGCCACCTTGCTGCTAAGGTTTTGAACCTTTGGAGTCACTGTCCTTACTCCAGAAGATCTGCTGGGAAGATGTCCTACCTTGCCCTCTGTGGCTGCTGTTCTTGAGGGAACCTTCTTTGATTCATCATTCTTGGCCGGCAGAGCTCCAGCTTGACCAGCACTGCTTTTAGTCCTAGCCTTTGAGTTCCCAGTACTGTATCCATGGCTTGCAGTCCTCAGTGTACCTGCCCGTGCTGAGGGATTCCTCTCTTTTCCTTCTGCTTTTAAGAAACCTAGTTTAGATCCTGGATGACTCTGGCCTGCTTCAGAATTACTCAGCGCTCCAGGAACTAGATCCAGAGAGAGCCAAGTCAAATGCCAAAGCAGTAAAGTGAGAAAATGCAGGATTTTCATCCTCTGGTCTTCCTCTGAATGCCACTAAAGAAAAAATCAGAAAAGGTTCCTCCAGCTTGGCAGAAGAAAACATGAAAGCAATTAAAAACCAAAGTCAGCAAAAAGAGTTTTCGTTTGAGATTAAAACATTTCAAATCTTGTTGTTCAATGCTTGTATCCAGTCCCATAGTGGAAATGCTCCTGTCCTCAGATACCAGCTCCCCTGACTTCAGTTAGCAGCTCTAAAGAACTTGTTCTTGAAAAGAGAAAGTTTACCACCTCGTTTTCTTCTGTAAAACTGACTGAAAAGTTGAAGGAGTCCTGTTTAAATCCAAGGGTTTTTTTTCCAAGAAGGAAGAATGGCGTAATGCTGCCTCTGTGTTAAAAGGTTTTTTTAAAGTTTTGAATCCTTTCCAGTGAAAATATTTCACACACAGAGACCTGCAGGTGCTCAGAAATCTTTTACAAACCTGAACTCAGGAATTGGAAACGGAATTCCAACAAACCTCTTTAATTACTCTCTGATGTCATGCTGTCTAAACTAATTTAACTGCGATATATTTCTGTAAAAAAAAAAGTCTTCTTTACCCTTTTCATTAGCATGAGTCATACTCTGCCTCATGTGAAACAGCTCCACAGGCTCAAAACTCCAGAGGATGCCTTTTTCAAGGGGTAAAACGACCTCTACCTTAGCCTTCCATGAATTTCACATTTCAGCAGGACAAACTGCAGGATCAACAATTGAGACTTCTCGCACCAGGCTCTAAAAGATTGAACTACCATTTGTTTAGGTCTGTTTCCAGAGGACTCTAACAGGAGCTTCACTTTGTCCTGCAGTGCCTGAGTTGGTAATGCTGGCACTTACCGAGGGTACAGTTTAATTTGTCACAGACACAACACAGCCATGCCTGCAGACAGTGCAGTTTTGCATATTTATTGCTATGCTTTAAAAAAATCCGTGTAAGCCCAGTTGGAAAAGAAGCTTCTGCTGGTGGGAAGCCCTGAGTGTAGGGCAGCAGTGCTCCCTGCAGGCAGCCATCCTCCTCCTCCAGCCAGGGGCACTCCTGGAGCTGGAACACACTGACACTCCAGGCTGTCGTCCACTCCAGGCTGGCCTCCGGGCTGCTGAACCTCAGTCTTTGTTTGAAAATCAGATGCAAAATTTCCAAGAGCTGCCTACCCCCGCCCCCCCCGCCCTGGCCACAAGAAGGTTGAGAGTTAAAACCAGCCTGACTTAGGTGTCAAGGCTCTGCTGCTGCCTTCAGCCACACAAAAGAGTGTGAAGCAAGTGTGTCTTTCATAAACTGCAAAAAAAAAAAAAAGAAAAGAACTGTTGTTGTTCTAAATGAGCCTTTGGGAAATGAGGAACTGGGCTGGATTGAACAGGGATTACTGGGAACCTTCTCTCACCTTGCTCTGACACTAAGCCCAGTGCTCCTCCCTCAGTTGATTTTACTTCTGAGGCAAGAAGAAAGGGAAAAGACACAACACTCTTCAGCTTTTTTGGTGTGTGCTGTAGCATCTCCCACCCTGACTAGCACCAGAAACAACACTTCCATAGATAAAAACCTGCTGCCCTTTCTCCATGAGGAGCTCTGAATGCTTTACTTTCTTTTGATGAAGGAATTGAAGGACAGAAGAGTTTAGTGATTTCACAGATGTGGCTAG
>VWZO01022639.1:5234-34525 GCA_013396975.1 Bucco capensis | reverse complement strand
GCAGGCCCTGGTGAGGCGGGCTCGGGGCGGGCGCAGGGCGGAGCTGGGTGGGTGGCGGGCTAGGCGGCCGAGCGGGTCATGGCGGCGGGAAGCGAGGAGGCGGCGCGGAGCTGGGTATCTCTGCGGCGCCGGCTGCAGAGCTCGGAGGAGGCGCAGCAGAAGCAAGAGGTGCTGGTGCAGAAACTGCAGGCGAAGGTGAAGAGCGGGCGCGGGCCGGGGAGCGCGGCCCAGGGCCGGCCCGCGGTGGTGGTGGCGGTGGCGGTGGCGGTGGCAGGCCCCCCGCGCCGCCCAGAGAGGAGACTCGGCCATGGCGATATCGGGGTGTGAAGGCGCGTCCCCGGCGGAGCCTTTCCCGGGCCCTTCCCTGGTGCTGCTGCGGGCGGGACGGCAACGAGCCCGGAGCTCAGAGGCGGCACCGGGGAGCCAAGCCACTCTGCACGGCCCGGTGCGCTGGGCATGTCTCCGTGCCGCTGCCGCCTCCCGGGCCTGCCTTTGGCAGCGTTACATCAGGGGCGGTCCCAGAGGCGGGAGTCGAAGTGGCGGGGCTGGCTCGGGGCGGCCCCGGGCAGAGGCACGCAGCTCGGTCCCGGTTCGCCCGGGGCGCAGGAGGGAGCCAGAGCTGAGCTGAGAGTCGGGGCAGGCTGTGCCCAGCCGGTGCCCGGCGGTGGTCGGGGCGCTGCTCTAAGGTAGTCCTGCTTTTCTTGTCCCTGCTTGACTTCTGCAGCTGAGCAGAATTCTGTCTGCATTCTGCTAAATACTGAAAAGACATTTTGAAAGCTCATTTGTCTAACTTCAGGGATCCACTGGACTTTTAGCCCATTGAAGATACAGATGTGGGTTATATGGTGGCCACAGACCAGGCACGGCTGTCCCAGTCTGCCTCATCGGTCTGCTTGCCATCACAGTCTTAGGATAAGCAGATGGCACTACCTGTCAAAGAAACCCTCTCAGTGTTCTTAGTACTAGATGAAGTGAAGCTTCCCTCTGTATGGGCAGCACTGTGAAATGTGCTGTGCTTGGGCTGTAAAGGCTTAGAGAAACTAATGCAGGAGGAAGTGAGTCTGTTACAAGCTGCATTCACTCATATTCCCACCCATCTAGATACTGCAGTACCAGACTTGGTGTCGAGAGTTGGAGCAGCAGCTGGAAGTAGGAGGGGTGAGCACATGCAGGCTACTAACTCAAGATAGTATATGTAGCATTCCTTAACAGAGGCAGAGAAAGAGCTCCCCAGTGCAATGGCAGAGGAAAACAAGATTTTACTACCTAAGGGTTTAAAGAAGCACTCCAAGTTTGCCTGTCAGTGTTTTGTCCAGAGCAGCGAACAGAAATGCCAGTCCAGAAAAGCCTAACAAGAAGGACTTTAATGTTGTGAAAGAGTGCTTAACTGCTGGAGTAGCATTTGTCCTAGGTCTCAGGAGAGGGCTAGACATTGTCTGGCTGTTACATTGTGTGGCTGTCTCTGGGGAAAGTATTGTGTAAAACTCAGCGCTTTGAAAGGTGAAAACATTGGCCTTCAACAAGCAGAGTTGGCTCTGTGCTTTTCTTTTTGCTTCATGGCTAAAGTAAACCTAGAAGATGAAGGGTAGGAGAGTAGGACAGCATTCCCAGGCTTCAAGTCATTAAATGAGCACTTGAGGTCATGAGCTGAGGATTCCTAGATGTGAGAGTGCAGCAGTGGGTGACTGAGGAGAGCCCCTCACATTGAGAAACACCCTTCTCCTGCTTTCCTCTCTGTAGTCACAACACTTATGCCTGGAAGAAGCCATGAGCTCCTGAGGTACCCAACAAATTGAGGAGAAGGTGGTGGATGGTAAGAGGGAAGGGAATGCCAGAATTTGACTAAATGTTTCCTTTCTTTTTTAAGGGATCCCTTCCAGGCAGGTGGGAAGCCACAGAAGACCATAGTCTGGAGAAAACACTGCTTCAGTTGGAAGAGGAGCAGCAAAGGTATGAGGAAGAAAGTTCACTCCTACTTGGTATCTGGGATGCTCATGGAAGTGAGGGAAAACCTGTCAGTGCTACCTAGTCTCCTCAAGGCAACTGGGTGAAATGAGAAAGGTCCACAGTCTGTTCTGTGGTGTGGTAATGTGCTGAATGGCTGTTTTGAGCAGGGGGTGCTTCCGGGTGATCTCCAAAAGTCCCTTTCCAGCCTAAATTATTCTGTGGTTCAGTAGGTGAGCAACTCATGACAATGCCAGAGAAAGGCCAGCTCTCGCCTCAGGCTGCTCTGCTCCAGGCTAACCAGCCCCAGCTCTCTCAGCCTCTCCCCAGCAGAGGTGCTCAAATTCCCTAATCATTTTAGTAGCCCTTCTCTGTGCCCTCTCCAGAAGTTCCCTGTGTTTCTTAAACAGGGGAGCCCAGAACTGAACACTGGCCTCCCCAGGGCAGAGGAGAGGGGGAGGAGAAGCTCCAATCATAAGAGAGCATGAAGGGGAGGCAAGGTGTTAACTGTAGAAATAGTCAAAGTTGAAGAGGGAAGGGGAACCAAAATGGTAGATGAAAAGTGAAGGCTGGAAAAGAAGCAAATGAGTGTGCTGTGACAGAGAGATCTTGGTTAATCCTAGGAAGTTTACTGACTCTGAGTTTGACACAATGTCAGTGTTGAGGGAGCCAGCTGGAAAATCACAGGGATGCTGCTTTGAGGATGGAGTTATTCAGTGACCTCTTTGCTGTTTCTCCCATTCCAAGGTGTGAGAATCTGGCAGAAGTAAACACTCTCCTGCAAAAACACCTAGGTGAAGCCAGTGAGGTTAACTCAGCCCTCAAAGAAGATATTGGGAAACTGAGAGACGATTGGATGAGGACCCACAAGGAACTGGAATTGAAGGAGAGCGAATGGCGCAAGGAACGTGAGGTAAGAATAGGCTACAGGAGAGGCAGGTGTGAGGCCAGACTGGGATGAGAAGGTGTTTTATTTCTGGCATAGAGAACTTGCTGTGTGAAAGTTGTGGCTCTCTGAAGATGTGTTGGTGTTGACTAGCAGATGGCAAGGGTGTGAGATGAAGGAGTGTCAGCCCATTGTGGTGATGGAAGATGCCAAGATGCTGTGGCCATCCTGATCAGTCTTCAAGGCAAACCCTGGCTGTTGCTGGCTGCTGTAGGGCAGTCACACAGGAACACATTTTTTAATAGTTCTTGAATTTCCCTCTACAGCAGTGAAGACCAGAGAGGTCTGTGTGTTTTCAGATTCAGTGTAGGCAACAGAAGAACAGAACAAGCCTCCCTTACCAATAGCCTGTTGTAAGCAAATCTGACATTAGTCTTGGAGGGGCTTGTTTTTGTCTTCCTCTCCCAAAACCATTAGACACCTCTGCAAGGCAAGATGATGAATCATCATCAATCTCCTTTGTTGCTATTCACTCCTGGAGGAGAAATCACAGAATCACTAAGCTTGGAAGAGACCTCTAATATCATCAAGTCCAACCATACCTAGCACTACCATGCCACTAAACCATGGCCCTAATAGAGCATCTAAAAGTTTCTTAAACGCCTCCAGGGATGGTGACTCAAGCACCATGCTGGGCAGCCTGGGGCAAGACTTAACAACCCTTTCAGTGAAGAAATTTCTCCTTATAGCTAATCTAAACCTCCCCTGCTGCAACTTGAGGCCATTTCCTCTAATCCTCTCGCTGTTAACCCTGGAGAAGAGACCTACCCCCATCTCACTACTACACTACTACATCCTTGTGGCTGTTCCCTTCTCTGAAGTCAGATGTAAGGTCTACTGAGGATGCCTCTGTGGTGTCTCTTCAGTCCTTGATACCCCTGGGGGAATTATTAAAGGAGACTTGGTGATGATCTGAGAGATGGTCTGTCCTGTCTGAAGACTTGTACAGTGCCATCAAAGGCTCATTTGGCATTTCTTCATGTCTTTGGCTGTTTAGTTTTATGACAACTACTTAAGGGGTGAACGCAAGCGTCTGCTGGGGCTGTGGCAGCAGGTGGTGACCTTCCGCCAGCACTTCTGTGAGATGAAGACTGCCACTGACCGGTGAGTACAAGTTGAGGCTAGATCTCTTGCAGGAAAGATGTTGCTTCCCTTCCCAGATGCTTTTGGAGCCTTGATGTCACTTTAGTTGCAGCTAAAGAGATGATTTATCCTTTGACAGTCCAAAGCAGTGCCATGAAGGGTGCTTTAGGCTGTTCTCAGATCTTGTTGTTTGATGCTGGTTTGCAGGGGCTTGGGCCGTCAGCAATGAAGGATGGCCTAAGCAGATCAACTTGATTGTGGTGGTATTTGGACCTGTTAACCCAGACACAGGCACTGGAAGAGACTCAGCAAAGCTCTGCATGCAGCATGCAGAGCAGTCTCTTTTAGAGGGTGATTAAAATCAGCCTGAAACATCCCTGAGTTTCTTTTCCTGCTGCTCCTGATGGAAAGAGCATTCAGAAATACAGGTTTTTCTCCTCATTTCCAGCTTATTTTTATTCCAATCAATTTGTATCTGCTTATTCCTGTACCAACACTGCTGAGAGAAAGGATAGCTTCTCTACCCTGTTACTGTATTTATCCCAAGTTATTTTGCTTAGTTTAATATCTCCTTCATACGGCTCTTCTTGTTCTTGGGCCCTCTGAGGTTCCTTTGTCACAGTTGCCTCCCACACGAAGAGAAGTAGTGCAGCTATAATAGTGCATTCACGTGGTGTCAGCATGGAACTCTGGGTTGCCCTCTTTGATTCTAAGCCTTCCTTAGTGGGTAGAGTGTGCCTGACCTACTGTTCAATTATTATGCTGTTTGTGGTACTTGTTACAACATTCTAGGCTTATTCTGTGGATGTGGTCTATTTGGACTTCAGCAAGGCCTTTGACACTGTCTCCCATAATATACTCTTGGATAAGCTGGTAGCCTATGGCTTAGACAAGCGTACCCTCTTCTGGATTAGGAGCTGGCTGGAGGATCGGGCTCAGAGAGTGCTGGTGAACGGGGCTGCGTCCAGCTGGCAGCCGGTCACCAGTGGTTTTCCCCAGGGGTCTGTGTTGGGTCCAGTCCTGTTTAACATCTTTATTGATGATTTAGATGAGGGGATTGAGTCTATTATCAGCAAATTTGCTGATGACACCAAGTTGGGAGGGTGTGTCGACCTGCTGGAAGGCAGGAGGGCTCTGCAGAGGGATCTGGATAGACTTGAGAGATGGGCTGATTCCAATAGGATGAAGTTCAATAAGGCCAAGTGCCGGGTCCTGCACTTTGGCCACAATAACCCCATGCAGAGCTATAGGCTGGGCACAGAGTGGCTGGAGAGCAGCGAGGCGGAAAGGGACCTGGGGGTACTAATTGACAGGAAGCTCAACATGAGCCAACAGTGTGCCCAGGTGGCCAAGAAGGCCAATGGGATCCTGTCCTGTATCAAAAATAGTGTGGCTAGCAGGACCAGGGAAGTGATCCTTCCCCTGTACTCTGCGTTGGTGAGGCCGCACCTTGAGTATTGTGTTCAGTTCTGGGCCCCTCAGTTCAGAAAAGATATTGAGGTGCTGGAGCGGGTCCAGAGAAGAGCAACAAGGCTGGTGAAGGGACTGGAGCACAAGTCCTATGGGGAGAGGCTGAGGGAGCTGGGGTTGTTTAGCCTGGAGAAGAGGAGGCTCAGAGGAGACCTCATCGCTGTCTATAACTACCTGAAGGGAAGTTCTAGCCAGGTGGGAGCTGGTCTCTTCTCTCAGGCACCCAGCAATAGGACAAGGGGGCACGGGCTCAAGCTCTGCCGGGGGAAATTTAGGTTGGAGATCAGAAGAATGTTCTTCACAGAGAGGGTGATCAGGCATTGGAATGGCCTGCCTGGAGAGGTGGTGGATTCACCATCCCTGGAGATTTTTAAACAAAGATTGGATGTGGCACTGAGTGCCATGATCTAGTAAATGGATTTGAGTTGATGGAGGGTTGGACTTGATGATCTTGGAGGTCTTTCCAGCCCGATCGATTCTGTGATTCTGTGATTCTTACACCACCTTCCTAAAACGTTTGTGTTGTAGATACTGTCATGAGTCTCTTAGCAGTCCAACTGTTGATAATAATAGGTCACTTAAGGCTGATCCTCTAGGTATATAAGCTGGGGACCTTGGTAAAATTGCTTATATGTATTAATGGTAATTAAAGGAATTAATAAGATAGAGCAGGAGCAACAATTAATTAGAGTAATTAGAGATCCTTGAAGCCTTCTGGCTGTACCATACATTCCTTCTTATCTCTGTGGAGAAAACCCTTACTCCTCAGCTATCCAGTAGACTCATTGTTTAATTGTCAAGATACCCAAGTGTCAGATGAATGATTGATCCCCAACAAAGATGCCACCTTTCCTGCTGTACAGTCACATGCTTCTGAAGGGAGTCAGCTGATAGAGGTGACGGTGTGAACATTAGCTTTCTCTTTATTCTTTAGAGATTTGTCAGAGCTGAAGGCAGAGCACATGAGGCTTTCTGGATGTATACTTGTAAACTGCTCCTCCCTAAACTCTGGCCTGTGGCTCTGGGAGTCAGTCACTCTGGGTAGACCTGTCCTGAAGGATCAGGCACAGCAGCAAACAGGACAGAAAATAACCCAGAAGACTCATGAAATGAGGTGCTTACAAGTCCAGGAGGACCTGGAGAAGAAGGAGCTTCAAGGCAGGTAAATACGTTTTAAACGTTGCTGTTAACACCATGATCTTTTGTGGCTGCTTCTTGGATTCCCAGATGGGCTGTGTTCCCATGTAGAACACAGCCATTCTGCACAGCCTCC
This sequence comes from Bucco capensis, assembly GCA_013396975.1. Taxonomy (NCBI): domain Eukaryota; kingdom Metazoa; phylum Chordata; class Aves; order Piciformes; family Bucconidae; genus Bucco; species Bucco capensis. Next base: position 27,809 of record VWZO01022639.1, on the reverse strand, counting down.
TTTCTGTCCCTAGCCAAACTATAGCCTTCAGCAGAAAGGACAGAAAAAGCCATCTAGCTGACAGGAGCTCTTCTGAGTAAGCCAAGGCTGGAAGAGAGATTGTATATGGCAATGTTTGTTTCTATTAACTGAATCAAGCACATGAACCTGTAGAGATGAATGCTGCCTATGGTCTGTTTTCTGTGTTGGCCTTCCTCTGCTATGCTTCTGGGAGCTGCTTGGTTCTTTAGCAGGTGGTGGTGAGTAATGCTTTTGGAATGGCACATGCACCTTCTCTTCTCAGGGTTTTGGAGCTCTCTGCCTTGCTTGTACAGTCTCAGAAGCAGAACGAGGAGAAGGAGAAGACCATGAAAATGCTTAATGACACTGTGGAGTTTCTAGTATGTTGTACCCTTATCTGGGAGATACCCCAGTGGTTGCTCTCCAACCTTAGCACAAAGAGGTGTGGCTTCCTCAAGAGAAAGAGGTGGTAAAGATCCCAACTGTATGGGAACATCAAGCACATTGCCCAGATACTCCTGGTGTGTTTGGCACATGGGGAGCCAGTCCAGGAACAGGCTGCAGGCAGTTCAGGTGTCTTCCCTGGGGAGGTTGTACCAATGCTGTTCTGCCTGTGACTAAGGATCACAGTCCCTTGGAGTTGACAGCTTCACAGCAGTCTATAAAAGCTAGCTGTTGGTCTGTCTTAGTTTTAGCAAAGCAGAAGTTAAATAGATATGGGAAGGAATATACAGGAATCACTGGGGCTGAGGCGCTTTGGCATGAGAATGCTGCTGAGGCTGGGAATGCTACAGAGGGGAGCAGCTCTTCCCTGCCCACCCTTTGCTTCTTGTGTTCTCAGGAAGCAAGTCAGTTAGAGAAAGAATATACAGCTTCATTGACTGAAAGTGTCAAAGAAGAGAATCTTTCCCTCCAAAAGCTGATAAAAGAGCTAACTGAGGTGAGTACAGACTTGGGACCACATCCCTGCACATTTGATTTCAAAGTACTTGAGGAAGGCAACCAACTAGCCCAGGGAATAGATGCCTATGTTTGTCTATGTATGTCTGCTCCACAGACAGGAGTAACTTTAAGTTAGTCCTAAACTTCACTCTGTGGAGGACAGTCTAATCATCAGATCTTTCACGGAGCCTCTGACAAAGCCACTTCTTTCCCCTTATGAACCCTCTTGTTCTACTGCTTAATGATGAACATTAGCTTTTTCACTGCTCTTTTCTAGTATTTCATCAGATTCCTTCTTCCCTGGGCAATGTTAATGTCTCCTTTCACTGCTCTTTCCAGTGTTGATCTGCTGCTCATGTTTGTGGTTCTAAGAAGCTGAAGGAGACTAAAAATTATTCCTGAGAGCTTCAAGAAACTGAGCATTCAGGCTGCCTGCAGCCATTTCACACTTGTTTCTTGTTGGTTATGGTAGCTGTATTCAGAAATCCTGGAGTACTTGTGGCCAGAGGGACAAAACTGATTTGTTGACTGAAAAAGTGAGAGATTTGAGTTTTTAATGATTCTAGGAAGAAAGAAGTGGGGGGGAAAGGAGAAATAGATTAAAAAAACAAAGTAGAATGAGCAAAGAGTAACAGCTTGATGTGGGCTTTCAGGTGGTGGTAGCTGACAGTGAGAGCACAATCAGCATTATCTGCACTGGCAGCTGCCAGCATGAAGAGTCTGACAACATCCTCTCTTGTCTGAGCTCCTTTGATCCCAAGCAGGCCTTGAGGTTGGTTCAGGAGGCACTGGCAAGGAGGCGAGGAGCAACACAGGTGAGACTTTCTGCTTGTCTTCATCACTGGCCACAGGCTCAGCTGCTCATGCCTCACTGAGCTTCAAACCTTCCCATTTCCTTAGCCAGTTTAGCCAGCTTCTTTCCAGCTTTCCCACTCTTCATACCTTATTGCCTTGCCAGTCTCACCAGCTCTGTGTTCTGCTTCTTTTCTCTGCTTGGTCTCCACAACCCTGATCATTGCTTTTGCCTTCAGGTGAGCTGTCTCTCTGCTTGCTTCCTCTGCCAGCTATCTGGGCTTGTCTTCCTTGCTCTCCTTATTGCTTGTTTGTACTCTTTCCCTGCCCATTCCTTGCAGGCCCTAAAAGAAGAGTTCTCTGCCAGGCAGGACTCTATCAAAGTCCTGCTGCATCAGCACAGACAGCAGGAGGAGAAGTGTAGGAAGCTGCAGCAAAAGCTTGAGCAACTGGAGGAGGAGTGCAAGACTTCCAGCAGCCACCAGCAGCATCTCCAGTTGCTGGTAGAAGCCCTCAGAAGGTGAGTGCTTCCTCCTTCTCCTGGACCCTAGAGGCAATCTGCTTCCAGTTCTGGGAGCTCAGAGTGTTATGGCAAAAACCTCACCTGCCCTACCACATATATGCCTCTGTTTGGCACTTCAGCATTCTCCTCCCACTGCTTTTCATGCTCTACTGTAAATTCTGAGGCTGTCTTAGAGATTCAGAGTGACATCTCCCTCTCCACATCCTGCTTCTCTGAATTCTCTTCTTTGGGTGCCCTTCCCTAGCTACTGCTTCTCACGAAATGAAGGCAAAAGCCTTCCTTTCTCTCTCTTTTCAGTTAACCTTGTGTGGGGGAGAGGAAGTTATTCCTTACCATGCTTCCCACAACTCCATCCTGGAATGATGAAGCTGGGATCTGTGACTCTTCAGGCCTCTTCATTCTTTTACCTGAGCCTTGTCTCTGCAGTGACTGTGCAAACCTCCAGAGAAAGAGGCAAGAGCTCCAGCAACAGCTTGAAGCAGCAGAGCAAGAAACCTTGCTGCTGCGCCAGAGTAACACTGAACTGCAGCTGAAGGAAGATCTAGCCAAGGGGGACAAGGTGGAATATCAACAGGCAATGGAGAGAGCACAGCAGGAGCAGGAGCTTCTGTGAGCATTCAAGCTTTCTGTGGGCAGGGGTGGGCATTGCTGGACTTAGGAGACTCACCATAAAAGAATTCCTNTTCGTTCGCGAAGCCTAGCCATACATACATGTGGAGCACGGGTGAAGGGAGGACGTGGGCAGGTCTGGCTCCCTGCTGACACACAGCAGAGCTGCTCCTTTCTGCTTTCTGTATGATGCCTTAAACAAATCATCCCAAACCTGAATAGTTGAGGACAGGCAGAAGCTGAAAGGTTCAGATTGGATTTAAAAGGAGAGCACAGACTGAACCATGAAGGCAGTCATGCAGCAGAACAGGTTGCTCAGAAAGGTTATGTGGATTCCATCTCTAGAAATTTGGAAGAGCCAAATGGATAGAGCCATGAGCAACCTGGCCTGATCCCATAGCTGAGCCCAGCTGCTTTGAGCTGAAGATTGGGCTAGAGGCCTCCTGGAGTCACTGTTAGGTTGACTCATTCTGTGATCCTATGATTATTGACTTGGAAATTCATTCCTCCCCAAATACACTGCAGGCTCAGTTCACTGCTGAAGGCAAGAGTCATTGTGGGAATATTAATCTAGACTGTCTTGCCCAAAAAGGAACTTTGGAAAGTCTTGTTATCAGAAAGAGGAGTGGGAACTAAGAGGCAGGAAGGTGTTGAGAGCACCTGAACTTTTTGGAAACATTCTGTCATTTCTGGAAGCTTGTTTCACTTTCTCACCTACAGCAAGGACAGAGAGAGATGCAGCTCTAGTCAGGAAATTCCAGCATTCTTTAGGTGTTGGGAAAAGCTGTTGGAAGGCATTCAAGCTGCCCTATCTTGGCCATGGTGTGTACTCTTGGTATTGGAAATGGAAAGGTTTTTACATTAAAAACTTACTTGTCTTTCCCCTTCTCACAGACAAAAGGACTTAGCTGCACTTGAAGGACAACATTCATTATTGCAGAGTGAGCTGGTAGTCATGAGAGAGACACTGGAGGAATCACACCTGCAGAGGGATCTGCTTAAGCAAGAGAAACATGAGCTTACCATGGCACTGGAGAAGGTAGGGTCCTGTTATTCCTAGGTTGCACTTGTGGGAGAAGTAGCTGTGAGAGCAAGACCACCACAGATGCTGTTTCTGGCAGTAGAAGACAGGGAGAATGTTGTTCTCCTTGGAAAATGGTGATCAGAAGACAGAGGCTCTTTGGAGTAGTTAATCCCCATGTCCTTGTTGAGAACATTGAGCTGAGAGCATGTCAAGAGACACAAAAGGGGATCTGGAGCTGCTGCTTGAAGTCAGGGATTTTCCTGCCTTTGTTATCATCTTTTGTCTCTTCAGGCAGAGCAATCATTAGCTGAGTTGACAGGGGCTCAGAAGAAGCTGAGTGCTGAAGTAGCTGATCTCCATGATGCCACAGCCAAGATCAGCAGGATCAATGAAGCTCTTGCACTGGATAAAGTGCAGCTGAACAAACTTGTGTTGCAGGTGAGCAGAGCTGCCAAAGATCTTGCCAGGTGTTTATCTGCAGCTGCTGCATCTTCTCAAACTTCTTACCCTCAGACAGTGTGACTGAGTGAATATGAAAACATTGTTCCTTTCTTTGTCCAAGCCAAACCTCTTACAGAGCAATTCCTACTGTGTTTTATTTCCTTTGTGCTTCTGTGGTCATAGCTGGAGCATGAGAAGGAAGTTCTGTCAGGTAAAGTGGCTGAGATGGAGAGAGCAAAGATCTCTGCACTGGAGAAACTGAACTTGTGTGAAAGAACAAATGAAGAGCTCTGTGCAGAGAAAGCCCACCTGGAGCAGCTGCTGAGGAAAGCAGAGGAGCAGCAGGAGGGGCTGCAGGTTGAGCTGAGGAGAATGGCAGAGGAGAAGGCAGAAACCCAAGAGAAACTCAATCAGGTAAGAGCAGGATTCAGAGTTAAACAGTTTAGTTTCTTTTGCTTTCTTGGCTCAGTGAAGCTGTGTTTGTTGGACTCTCCAGTTGTTTTGTCAAGGAGACACTTGGTTGTGCTGGTGTTCAGAAGGCTTAGTTTACTTCTATTTGGAAATATGTTGTGAGAGATTGCAGCTGTTGTGCAGTTCTCTGAGTTGTCTTCTGCTTCTGCAGATTCTTCTAATCCACCTTGCTATGTTGGTTTCCTTTTTGGCTGTTGATAAGTTGCAAAGAGATGAGTGTGGCCTACTACTTTCACCTGTGGCAACAGAGACAAACTGTTTAACTCTGAATCCTTTTTCTGAGGCAAACCCCAGGGCTGCATGTTTTTAATTATCCTTTTTGTTATCAAGTCTGCAACCTCCATTTGTTTGAGCCTAGAGAGTGGGGAAAAGCTACAAGTGACTGTCTGCTCTCTTGTGTTCCTAAGGATGGGAATGACTTCTTGAAATTGTTGGAATTGTATTTTAAGACATACATGCAGCTTTGTGACTGGAAAGCTGCCTGTGGGAAAAGGACCTGGGGTTGTTGGTCAACAGTGGCTGAAGATGAGCCAGCAGAGAAGGCCAACAGCATCCTGGCTTCTATCAGCATTAGTGTGTCCAGCAGGACTAGGGCAGGGATTGTCCTTCTGGCCTGGGCACTGGGGAGGCCACAGCTGGAATACTGGGCTCAGTTCTGGGTCCCTCACTGTGGGAAAGACACTGGAGTGTTTCAATACCCTGGAATTATTTAAAAGCCATGGAGATGTGGTGCTGAGGCACATCCTGGCAGGGTTAGGTTTACAGCTGGACTCATCTTAAAGGTCTTTTCCAGCCTAAATGATTCTTAGAGTCTATGAGTTGTTTGAGCCTTTTCAAGCTTTGAGGAGGAGGCAGATGAGAAATAGGTGATGGGCCAAGACTCTTCACTTTGGACTAAGTGATTGTGGTACCCTGAAAGAAGAACTTGGGAGAATCATGTCACTGAAGGAGACTAGGGAGTTTCTCATCATTTAAATGTCAGTTTCAATCATGGGCATTATGAGATAACTTTGGGAGAATTGGTTCTGATGATCTGTTCTCTGTCAGATGATCCTAGTTTTGAGTATGTATGTGTTTGGCAGATATGTTTTGCTGAAGAAAATAGCTATAAAATCCTAGTTAATCTTGAGTAGCAGTAAGGTGTGTTAGACAACTTCTTTGTGTGAGGCAAGTAAACAGCACTGCTGACATGAACAAAGAGAGTCTACCACCAGGTTTTCATAGATCACTAACTGATTCTGCTCACCACAAGGGCTGTTGGGATCTTTCCCTGCCAAGCATCACGTCATTGCCTCCAACTGCTTTACACATCTTTTATTTTTTGGAAGGAGAAACCAAGTGTATTTTCACTTTCTTCAGTCAGCAAAGTTGCTTTTGCCCAAATTCCAGCACTGGAAGAGATGCTGATAGAATTTTAGGTGGCAAGGTGGCAGTTCTAGAAGATGCATTATTTTTCCATGAAGAATGTGTGGTCTAGGGTATTGATGTTTGCCATGAAGGAGCTGTCTGGACCTAGGAAATCCAGTAGGGCCTCACACAGCACTTCCAAGTCAACAGTGCCAGTGCCTTTTGGTGAGGTATAGAGCAGATGCTCTTGAACTTTGAGCTGAAAGAGCAGGAGCTCTGGGTCCTCTAGCTGATCCAGAAGTGTCAAGGGCTGGCTCTGCATAGAACTCCTGTGTTTTGTCCTGCTTTCAGGTTTGCCAGCAGCAGGAGTCAGCCAGCAGTGGCCTGGAGCAGTTACGGCAGGAGTCCTGTCGCCAGGAGCATGCCCTGGCCAAGTTGTCCAAGGAGAAGGAGCTCCTGGTGCATGAGAACGCTCTGCTGGAGGTGCGACTGGCAGCCGTGGAGAGGGACAGACAAGACCTTTCTGAGCAGCTGACAGAGGCCAGGTAAAGGAAGGGAGGAGTCCCTAGGCAGGACATGACCTAATAGCTGTAATTATAAATGTAGTAATCATTGCATGAGGAGTCATTGCATCCTGTGTGCTTTTCAGCACCTTCCATGGGCAGAAAATGGAAGAATCTTGAGACTAACCCAACCAAGCAGGCCTTCTGTCTATAAGCTAACTTGTGTTTCCCATGGTGCAGGAGCTAGAGCTGCTAACCCTAGCAGCAAGGAAAGCTCTCTTGCATTCTTCATGCTCTCTGGGCATTCTTGCCCACCTTTGCTGTCTGGGTCCTCTACTCTTAAGACAAGCTGTTTGGAGACAGAGCTGATGGAGAAGTTTTACAGGGAAGGTCCAAGGTTCTGTGCTTCTGCTCTATCAGGTGTTTTGTAGAAGGCTCTTGAACTTGCTGAGCTGCACAAATAATATTTTGAAGATTGTTTGTCATGCTTCTTGACTTCTATACTTTACCTTTCCAGAGTGTATTGTTAGCAAGCTGATAAACACCATTTGGTCTGTTTCTTGAAAGCTACTGCTTCATCTCAGCTCTGATTTGATCTGAATTATGGTTTTTTTTTTTCAATTATGGGGCTGTAGAAACTACTCTTGCTAGATTTTATCCTCAAGAGCCATTTTCCCGCCACAGTTTTGGACTCCATTGTAGAGGCTGACATTGATTTATCCTTAAAATAGAGCAAATTGACTTTGGACTGCCAGAGATTAGCATAGTCAGAAATCTGTGTTGCTGCTTCTTCTTGAAGCTCTATCCTCCAGTGTAAATTTAAGCTGTAGCTATTGAGGTTCAGTTTGACTGGGCTTTGTGTGTTTGCTAGGTCCCAAGTGAAGCCTGGACCTTCTCTCACAGGGCCCTGTGTTACTGGTTTAAATGGCAGAAATATGCTTGTGGTGTACAAGTTGCCATGCAGCCCATCTTCCTTACTCAGGGGTAGGAATCTTGAACCACTTCTTCCTGGGATAATTCCCTGTGGATGTTAGGAGCAAGAGACATTTCTCTCTGTGTTTGCACCTTGCAGGTCAGTGAAGGAGGCCCTGGAATCCAGCCTGTTTGAGGCTCAGCAGCACTTATCTCGGCTGGAGATCACCAAGAGTCAGCTTGAAATGCAGCTTCACACAGTCACTCAGGCCAAGGAGGTGATGCAAGGTGCTTTAGTTATTTCTGCTGATCACCCTACCTAGGGAAGGTGTTATAAAAATAGCTCTCTGTCTGCAGTGCTGCTGAGTGAAAGAGATGGGGGCAGATCCCTCCTACACTGAAATTCAACTGGCTTAAGGTCAGTAAAGTCAGAACCAGTGTTTGTGTGGATTCTGAATCTTGCCATTTGTCATGTTTGCAGAGGAAGTGAAGTGCCTTCAGTGTGAGCTGGAAAGAGAGAGCTCTTTCATGAAGCAGGAGCAGGAAAAAATGGCACAGCAGCTGTTGCAGGCAGAACAGCAGCATGACAATAGCCTCAGACTGCAGGAAACTGAGCATGAAGTGGAAAGGAACAAGCTGCTGCAAGATCTGGTAGGAAACAACATGCTTCTGAATTCTTCAAGCACGCTGAGTGGGCTGGCTTTGGGAGAATAACAGCCTATCTGTCATAGGCCACACACACATTGCTAGGCCAGGCAGCAGAGCCAGGGACTCTTACTTCAAGGCATGTGGAGACCCACAGGGCTATGCTGGAACTGTAAATGCAGCCACACATTCAGTGTGGGCAGAACAGAACAGGAAACAGAAGGTGGTCCCCATCCAAAGTGTGGCAGAAAAATGGTAGGATCTTACCAAACTCCTGTTTACCATGAAGTAGACTCCTAACATCCTTCTCAACTGGGGTCATGGGAACTTTGTCACTTTCTGTCCACTCACCGTTGCCAGAGCTATTGTCTTTGGGCTTAAAGCACATGGAACAAGAACAGGCTCCTTGGTTGTGCTCCTTAGTTCATGGCCTCTCCTGTGACTAGGGCATTAGGGTGAAATAGGCATTTGAGACTAGAGCAATCCTGAGGAGAGAGGTGCTGGGAAACAGGCAGCCAGCAGAGAGGAGAAGGGAACCTCTCCTTTTCTTCTACCTGCTGAACCTCCTTTCAAGTTCTGTGATAGGAAATGCTTTGGGGAGGGCACAAAGCCACTGCTGTGCACAGATCATGTGGGGGGTTGTGGGAGGGGTGAAGCTTCACATGGTTTTTGGGAAGCTTGGCTAGGACTTCACCTTGAAGCCTTGTCCTCCCCTGCTGAGGCCAACGAACGAGAAGGGCACCAGTCAGAGCTGCAGAGGATGCTGGAGCAGTGGGAGAAGGAGAAGGCAGAGACAGAAGGGGAGCATGAGAAGAAACTCTTGGATATGGAGCAGAAAATTGCTACCATGCAAGCTGAACAAGAAGAGGAACAAACCAGAGCTAAAAATGCCAAGCAAGAGGTAAAGAGTGTGAAAGGAGGAGGTGTGTATTTTTTGGCAAGGCTGGAGTTGTGGGAGGTGGCTGGATATCAGCTGGCTGGAGCACTACATGCTTTCTGCCTGAAATTTGGCATGGTAAAGGGGGGCAGGGCTATTTGGGAACTAGGAATGAGACCTGTTGTAGGAATCACAGAATGGTTTGGGTTGGAAGGGACCTCTGGAGGTCATCTAGTCCAACCCCCCTGCAGTGGGCAGGGACATCCCCAACCAAACCCTAGGGCAACCTGGGATTCCCAGGTGGTCTCCCATCCAAGTACTAACCAGGCCCAACCCTGCTTGGCTTCTGTGCTCAGATGAGATGGAGCCTGCTCAGGGTGGGATGGCTGCATATGGCCAGGCAGAAATGTGACCTTTCACTGGTGAGCCTGCATCTCAGCTACTTGGTTCAGTTTTGGCCCCCTCTCTACAAGAAGGACATGGAGGTGCTGGAGTGTATCCAGAGAAGGGCAAGGAAGCTGGGGAAGGGTCTAGAGCACAAGTGTTGAGAGGAGCAGCTGAGGAAACTGGGGTGGCTTAGTCTGGAGAAGAGGAGGCTCAGGGGAGACCTTGCACTCTACAGCTCCCTGGTTGGAAGTTGGAGCCAGGTGGGGGTTGGTCTGTTCTCCCAGGTGACTAGTAACAGGACAAGAGGCAATGGCCTCAAGTTGTGCCAGGGGAGGTTTAGGTTGGATATTAGGAACAATTTATTCCCTGCAGGAGTTGGTTATACATTAGAACAGGTTGCCCAGGGCAGGGGTGGAGCCACCATCCCTGGAGGGGTTAAAAAAACATGTAGATGTGACACTTGGCAACATAGTTTAGTGTCCTAGAAGTGCTGGGTCAGTGGTTGGACTTGGAGGTCTTTTTCATCCTTGATGATTCTGTGACTCTCCAATTCTTTCATTGTAGATTTTGGTGCTGCTGTTGTATTCTGGGTTTTTTTTTTTAAGGCTTAGCTCAGAGTATCTGCAGAATTGTCTTAATGATCTTCTTGATGTTTACTGATAGGTGTTTATAGCTTTAACTCCATTCAAGAGGGTGGGTTTTTTGTTTGGATTGATGAGGAGGGGAGCAGTAGGATTGTTAACAAAAGAAGCTCTTTTCAAAGACTGCTCTGAAGTATTGCTGAGCAGTAAACCAGCAGTGTCTTCTGGGCTGTGTTTTGTATCACTTGCTGCTAAACTAGTTCGTGCCCAGATGTCCTGTGCCAAAGCAGCCCTCTCATGCCCTGAGAGTCCTCCTTGGGTTCTCCCCAAAGTCCTCTGTGGACAGACTGTGTAGGGACATCAGAACCCCAGCTGGGTCTGCAGGGATTGGAATGGGGGGACAGTGCTCCTTGCAATGCCAGCACTTTACCAGTCTGCTGAATACCTTACAACTGAAGTAATTTTCACCAAAACCCACTGAGAATCCATGTGTTTCCTGGAGGAGTGTCAAGGATTAGTTAGGTCTGGGCAAACCACTAATCCAGAAACAGATATTCTCTGTCATCCCTTTCCCCCACTCCAGGGAGGGAAAGGGGAAACTAACAGAGAGAGAGAGACTTGGGGATTGGAAATGAAACTGAAACTACTTTAATGAAAATAATAACAAGAAAACGAAGTGTGTATGTGTTTATACACACACACAAAACCAACAGCACACCCAAACCCACCTTGATGGCAACTCCTTCCCCACTGATGCTGTAGCAGGAGGACTCAGCAGCAGCCAGGACTCAGACTCAGGGCTGGAGCCTGGAACTCAGGAACTCTTGAACTGAGATGGAAAGCAGAGCAGACAGAGTCCTGTAGGAACAGAGCTGGGCTGCTGATCTTCACAAGGCTCAGGTGTTCAACCTTCAGGCTGGGTGGAGACCCAAACCTCTCCTTGTTTGTACTGGTTGTTAATTAGGTGCTAAATAGCTTGATCATGCACCTGTTTTGCTTGGGTCTTAGGCCTTATGCAAGAGACCCTGAGGCCCAAGCTTGATGCCAAAGTTTCAAGGACTGAATATGACCTGTATGGCATGGAATACCTTGTTTGGACTCATAGATGGACAAGGAGTTGCTAGTTCCAGCTTTCTGGCAGCTTTTACTTTTCTCTTCTGCTAAGTAGGTGTGAAAGTCACTATTGAAAGACGAACAGGACACAGCAGGAGATGATGGATACCCTCAGCGGCAGAAGGAGTCACTTGAGAAATGATCCCCATGAATGGAGCATGGATGAACCATGTTCCTGCTGCCAATCTCCCTCAGGAATCTGGGGCTCCAAGTGGGCAGATAATGACCTAGGAGACTTGCTGCAGATTGCAGATTGATGATGAGCCCATCAGCCTCAAAGTCTTGCTCACAACTGTTGAAGGGGAAGTTTAAAGCTCTCTTTTCTCCATTTCTGTGCAGATCCTCCTAGAAAAGGAGAGGGAGAAGAATTCTTTATTGGAGACACTGCACCAAACTGAGGGAGAGCTAAGAGAAGTCTGCCAACAGCTAGAGCAGCTCAGGCAGGAGCTGAAAGAACAGCAAGAGCATGGGCAGGTAAGTTTGACAAGTAGGGTGGGTTGGAAGAACAGGCAGTTGGCAATGGGATGTAAGCAGTGAGAGGCTGAGAGGGCCAGAGAGCAGTGAAGAGCAGCAACAAGGACATGAAACATAAGTCACAAGTGGGGTCCCACAGGGCTCAGTGCTGGGGCCACTCCTGTTTAACATCTTCATTAATGACCTGGACCAGGGGATGGATTGCACCCTTAGTAAGTTTGCAGATGACACCAAGCTGGGTGGCAGTGTTGACTTGCTTGAGGGTAGGGAGGCTCTGCAGAGGGATTTAGACAGGCTGGATCACTGGGCCAAGGCCAATGCCAGGTACTGCNTCCCTGGAGGTGTTTAAGAGACGGCTGGATGTTGTGTTGGGGAGCATCATTTAGTGGGGTGATAGGGCTAGGAAAAGGCTGGACTCGATGATCTTCAAGTTCTCTTCCAGCTGTAACTGTTCTATGATTCTGTGATTCTAAGTCCTGGGACTGCAGAGGCAAGGACTGCTGCAGGCACTGACAGCACAGAGCCTGGTAAGCTCCAGAGATCAGCAGCAGGAAGGAAGAGTTACAGTGGAAGCAGAGCTGGGTAGAAAATCAGAAATAAGTGGCTGAATGAATGTGATTTTGAGACAGAAAGAGAAGAAAGCTGGACCTGATGGCAGGTTTTGTGTTTGCAGAATGTCACAGAAAAACTACAAGCAGAGCTGCAGGAAACCCAGAGTAAGATCAAGACAGTGGAAAACAGGCACAAGGAAGAAATCAAAACTATCAAAGAGGAAATGAATATCCTTCTTCAGCAGAGGGATACTCTACAGAAACAGGTGAGTGAAACAGCAAAAGCTACTCCAGTCATCCAACAAGTGCTCTCTCCCCTTCTTGCCTTTCTATGGCAGAGCAGCAGGTTGATGGGTAAACCCTCTGACTGCCTTCATCCTGTGGTGTCCATCTCAGCTGGAGACTTACTGGCCAGCTGAGTCTCAGCTGCTGCCCTGGACACATGGGCTAGTTCTTTCTCCTGTTTGCCAGTAATCCTCAGACTGGATTGCTGCTGGTTTTGCCTTTCAGGTGGCTTTTCAGATGAACATGGTGACTGTTTTAGATTTCTAAACAAGTTGCTTCTCTCCTGGTATTCAGATGAGAGAGTGAAATGTAAAGCTGTTCTTTCCCTTTCCTCACAGTGTATGACATGGCTGACAGTGACATGCTGTAGTCTTTACTGCTTTGTTATCTTTTACTTAAGGTGGAGGAGTTGACATCTCAGCTAGCAGCATCCAAAGAGTCCCAGCAAGTGATTTGCCACAAAGCTCAGCAAGATCTGAGTGAGGCACAGGAACTGACAAGGCAGAAGGTGCTGGAGCTTGCTCACTTCCAGGAGATCTTGGAGGAGAAGAGGATCCAATGGGAGGAGGTAGAACATCAGAACAAGGAGCTACAAGTGTGTCTACAGTCCTTAGAAGGGGAAAGGAGTCGATGGGAAGAAGTGGAGCATCAAAACACAGAATTTCAGGCTTCATTGAAGGTCCTAGAGAGTGAAAAAGCCAGGTAAGTGAAAGCCTGGGAGACTCCATTCATTCTGTTGAACAGATTCCCTCTTTCAGATCTTTGCATCTATAAGCAGCTCTGGCAGCATTTCCTTAGAAAGCAGAGTTCTGACCTCTCCATGCAGATCTGTCTCATTCTCTAGATGCTGTGTTTCAGTTTACAGTGGCTTTTGGAGGAGTCCTTTCCTGGAAGGGAGGTGTTCTTTTGTTAGGTCAGCATGTTAACACTGTTAGATGGAACTTGCAGGGATTTCAAACCTAAAACACACCAAAGGAGACAGGAGAAGCTGCGTATGATGAGGGTATATATCCAGAGGGTAGTGGTCAATGGCTCCAAGTGCAGCTGGAGATCAGTGCCAAGTGGNAGGCTGCAGAGGGCCTGTTTGCAAAGGCCTGCAGTGAAAGGACAAGGGGCAATGGTTTTAAATTGGAGAAGAGTAGATTTAAACTGGACATTAGAAAGAAGTTCCTCCCCACGAGGAGGAACCCAGGGAGGTGGTCGAGTTGCCATCCCTGGAGGCATTGCAGGTGAGGCTTGCCAGGGCTCTGGGCAAGCTGCTCTAGTTGGGGATGTCCCTGGCCACTGCAGGGGGGTTGGACTAGATGAGCTCCAGAGGTCCCTTCCAACCCAAACCATTCTAGGATTCTGTGATGAGCTAGAGCTATCTGAGCTATCTGCTCCACCTTAGGTCCAGTAAACATCTGAGATCTGTATCCAGGTACCTTTGGTTGACAGAGAGGGGGTAGCTAAACTACTTCACCTGTTAGTCCTGGCAATCTTCAACACATCCCTGCACTGAAGAAGAGAAATGAAAGGCAGTGCACTCCCTCTGAGTGATCCTGCATATTAGAGAAGCATTTCCTTCAAGCTTCTATTGCCACTTCTGGTATCAGTCTTCAATTCTCTAGCTGAAAGTAGATGGAGAGAAGAATCAGAATGAAAGTAACCCTTGTGGGTGAGAACAGTTTAATAACTAAAATAAAACAGTAATACTAATAGTAGTGAAAACAAATAGAGCAAAAAGAGAGAGAAATAAAACACAGGAAAAGGCAAGTGATGCACAATGCAGTTGTTCACCACCTGCTGATCCATGCTCAGGCTCTGAGCAGTGGCTGGTCCTCTCAGCCAACTCTCCCAGTTTAGATCCTGGGTATGATGTTGCATGGTATAGAATATTCCTGGTTTGGGCCAGCTCTCCTGGCTGTGTTCCCTCACAGCTTCTTGTGCCCCTCCAGCCTTGCCACTGGATGGGCATGAGAACCTGAATAATCCTTGACTCATTGCAAACAATACTTAGCAGCAACTAAAACATCAGTGTGTTGTCAACATTCTTGTCACACTAGATCAAAAATACAGCACTGCATCAGCTACTAGGAGGAAAATTAACTCCTATCCCAGCTGAAACCAGGACACTCCTCAAAGATCACCTTGCTGGCTGCTGCTGTTCCTACCAGGACATACAAGCTAGGGGAAGGAGATGACAAAACCTATCCCTTGGAGTCTCAGTGAAATGAAAAATTCTCCTCTTCCCTAATGTCTTAATTTCAAGACTTTGTTATGTTTCTGTTCACATTCCCACCTCACAAAAGACAGGGTGTTTAGCCAGTAAGTTACCTTCCTTCTCTGGAAAACAGCTTGGTGAACACATGCTTGGGTGGGACTGCCAACCTGGCTTAGGACTGAACAGGCCTAGTTGTTTAGAGAAACCTCAGCACACAAAGCAATTTCCCCCTTGGTGGCAGAAGTCCTAAGAGTTTATTGACTCTTCTACCATGTAATAATGAGTTGCATGCTCTCTCTTTCAGGCTGACTCTGTCTCTGGAAGAAAAGGAGCTGAGCCTTAGAACCCTGGAAGAAAACAACCTTGCCCAGCACAATGAGATGTCTCAGCTTCTTTCTGCTCTTCAGCAAGCCCAGCAGCTCTGTGCAGACCACAGCAGAAAAATCCAGGAGCTCAACAAGCAGGTGACCTGTGCACTAGCATCCTCTCCTCCAAAGATACAGATTGCTACCTTCAGCTCCAGTAGCCCCCAGCTTGTTTCCCCTCCTAGCAACATACTCTCCTCCTGTATTCTGCCCAGAGACTTGGCACATTGAAGTCAAGGCTGGTTCTGCTGTGTTCTGCCTGTGTTTTCCCTTATTCTCTATGTTTCATGCCATTAAATCTCTAAGGAGAAACAGGAGACTCCTTTGGAGCATCTCTGTTAGAATTGTTGTGCCCACATTGTGTTTCTACCTCTGTCAGGCACTGAGCAATCTGGTGAAGCAGAAGGGCTTGGTGCAGTCTGTGGAAGGCACTGCCATCTCAGCCACTTCACCTGGCACTTTGGAGATGCACCATGAGGGATGCTGGTTGTCTCCACTTCTACTCCCAAGCATCCCTGGCAGCCCCATCCATGCAGGGATGCCTGAGCTGCCATTCCACCCTGCCAGCCATCTCTCACACACACAGACACACAGAGCTTCATTCCTGAGGCTGGAAAGCATGAAAGCCTGGCAGTTTGGCCATTCCTTAGCGGATGGGGAAACTTCCTTTTGGCCCCTTAGCCTTCCCAGCCCTGTTCCTATCTTATTTTGCTCAGTTTGAATCCTTGGCCTTGTGCCTTTTGTTTCCAGCATGCTTTTTGCTTGAAGTAATTTCTCCTTCACACCTTCCTCTACTTCCTGCTCTGCTGCCTCAGTAGCAGCAGAGTCCCTGAGGGTCTGTGGGTGTGTGTTGCAGGTGGAATCCCTGCAGGAGGTGGTGCTGGAGCAGGAGGCTGGCCTGGCAGCTCGAGAGAAGGAGCTGCTCCAGGAGCTGGAGGAGTCCCAAGCAGGTGAACGCTGCTTAAGGGATTCTTTGCACATGCTGGAGGCTGAGATGTCTGAGCTGCATTTGAGACTTTGTAGCACAGAGGAGAGAGCAGAGGCCTTGGCTGCAGAGTGTCAGCAGGCTAACAGTGCTCACTGGGAAACCCAAGCCCAGCTGGACAAACTGCTCTTGGTTCTCCACTGCACGATCTCCGACAGCAGAGACTTAGTCACCTGGAGTTCAGGCAAGTGGGGGAGGTTGGGTTAACAAGTCTAGAGAGCACACAGAGGACAGCATATAAAGGGAGGGGTGGCTCTTAGTAATCTTGGTGTGATAGCTTTGGGAAGTTGTGAAAGCATGATATCTCTGCAGAGGAACAAGATTTGTGTGTGGGGAAATGACCAGCATCAAAATGAAATAGAGCCCAAGTCATAGGCCATGTGCATTCTTCCTTGGGGCAGCACTGACATTAGTGGTCATCCAAATAACACCAGCCTGTGACACATGTCTTGGTGCACTCTAGGATGATGTTAAAGGCACTGCCACCTTCTCCTGTGGACAAAGAGGCTTCTTTCTTAGGGACCCTTCAATTCAAGCTTGAAACAGAATGGCTTCTCTCTTCAGAACAGGGTCATGTCGGGGATGGAACTGTTTCTCAGGCCAAGGAGCTCCCTGCAGAGTCCACAGGGGACAGAGTGGCAGCAGCTCTACAAGCCCTGCATCAGCACCTGAAGCAGACTCAGCAAGAGATGGTAACGTGTGTCTAGTGCCCCCAGAAATGCTGTGCCTCTGCTGCACTGAACTAACAAGCAGAGTGCCAAAGCCAGAATGGCTGTGAATTCCTGTAGGCCAGCTTGGCTTGCTGGAGAGTCCTGGTCACATCTCCCACCACTGTCCAGCTGCCCCCTCCTGCCTTGGCTTCTTTGTAGCTCTTTGTGTCCTGCTAGCTGGGGCTCTGTGAGGTGATACTTAGGTTCTTACCTTTTCCAGAATGATGCAAGGAAGAAGATAGAGGACTTGGAGATGGAGCTGAGCAAGAGGCAAGCTGAAAGGGATCATTTCAGTGCCCACAATCAAGAGCTGCAGAAACAATTGGCTCAAAGGCAGGAAGGTACAGCTTCTCCTTTCCAATCCACTGAACCATTCTGCCTCACCAGTGGGGATCTCTGATGCCACGGAGAGGGACAGTGTAGTGCCCAGAGATGGGAAGAGGAGGAAAACAAGCATGAGACTTACCTACAGAACTACTAGTGAAACTTTTTATAGAGCAAGATCTGGTTGTGTGACAATGCAGCTAGCTGTGCTCCTGGTGATAATGCACAGAGCTGGTGCCTTTCAGCTCACATGGCACTGCTAGATAGCTGTAGCTTGATGCCTCACAGCATTCTTCTGCCTGTGCTCTGTAGAAGCACCAGCCTGCAAAAACCCTTGTCTTTCTTGACTTCCTTTTTCTCTTAGATGGCAGATTCACAGAGCATTAATTCCAGTGTTCAGCTCCTGTGTTATTGCATCCTTTCATCTGCTTCTTTTCCTAGTTCTCTAATACTTAGTGCTTCTGCATTCTTCATACCTGTTCTCTTGCTGATATTGGTTTGGGGTCTGAGTTCAAAGCTATAGCAAACAGAATTTCTCACTTCCTTAGCCAATTGTTGCTTACACCTTTGGTAAAATTCACCTTGGTTTATCTATAAACTGTTTTTCACATGTAACTAGTCACCTCTTCCTCTCATCTCCAGGCCCTAGCAGAGCCTCCAGGGCTCTTGGCCACTCTCTAGACAGACATCTCTGCTCCCTTCTCTGTCATTGTTTTCCCAATCTCCACATCACAATTGCTTTTTAAACTCATTGCCTTGTTTGCCTTGTCTCAGAAGAACAGGGAAGTCTAGGCATTGCTCACTGCCTACCCACAGGCAGTCACTGCTCATGTAGTGCCTTTACCTGTTCACTAGTTGTTCATGCTCCGTCTCTGAGATGCTGATCATTTTCCAGACTCTTTACAGGAGAGTTTTCCAGGCCTCAGATCATCACTTTCTTCTGGAGTATCTGTAGTTTTTACTGTATGTGTTCCATATGATAACAACTGAAATACTTGCAGTTCTGTCAGTGGATGGATCCTGCTTGTCCCACTGCTCAGTTCTTTTCCTCTTCAGTTCCTGTCAATTAATTTAGTCTATTAGTTTAGTTTTAGTTCCTGTCTATCTGTGGTCCATCTTGCTTCAGGTCTCAGTGCTGGTGTTGCTTCTAACAGCATGGCTGATGTGCTGCCTTAGCAGAAAAGCAAACACATTTTCATATTCTTCTAAACCTTGCAGCTTTCATGCTTTTTCTTCTCTGCCTGAATTTTTCCTTCATTTATGTCTGCTTTGAAAGTCCTTATGGCCTTAGGACCTAGAAAACACAGAGAGGCAGATAAGAAACAGATGTTTTCTTTGCAGGATGCAAACCAGTTTTGTTTTCCTTTGCTTTTTACCTTTACTGCTGCAGAGACACAAAGGGCAGAACAGAAGAAGAACTCTCTACAAGCTGCTTTCCAGGCAGAGGCTGCTGCTTTGAGGGAGGAAGCTATGGCTCTGCATCAGGAAGTGGCATCCTTGGAAAGGAAACTTGAGAGGAGTGAGAAGCAAAGACAAGATGTCCTGGTGAGGCTGGCAGATGCTGTAAAGGGCCATGTCTTAGGTGTTTTTTGGTGACTTTTCCCCAGTGGAGAGCTGATTTTGAGTGGTGTTTTACAGGCTCAGTGCAAATCTGAGAAGATATACAAATGCTGACCAAGTTTCTCTCATTTTGCCCTTACTCCCACTCATCATTCCTTTTGCTTGCCTGCCAGACCACAGAGCTGAATTAGCAAGGTCATCACCTTATAGGCACCATTCCATACAGGATACTAGCCTAGGCTTGTGAGCCACTGCAGCTGTTACATGGTCAGTGTTTTCCCACTTCTGCATTTACAGTGACTTCCACAACCAGTTAAGGACAGAGTTTGATAGAAAATGGACATGGGCAGGGAAACTGGGTGAATAGCACCAATTTTCTGCTAAAAGCTCAAACTTCAGTCCTTGACTGCCACTGGGGCAGGAGTTCCAATCTAGTATGAGAAACAAACATATAGAGGTGGAATTATTCAATCATTTCCTCTGTGTTTTGCAGGATGAACAAGGCAGACTGCAAGCACTTACAGAAGGACTGCTACAGGAGAGAAAACTTCTTCAACAATCAGTCACAGCCTCTGAGACTCGAGCAGATACAGCAACAGATATGAATCACTCCCTCCAACAACAACTCCAAACTACACTGTCTGTCTTAAAGATAAAAACTGAGGAAGTGGAAACACTGTGGGAGAGAATCCAGATGCTCCAGAAAGAGGGAAGAGCTTTGCAGCAGACTCTCACTCGTATGACTGCCATCCTGGCAGAGACAGAGGGAGAAATGAAGTTATACCAGGAAGAGCTGAGAATGCTGGAAAAGCAGAAAGAAATGCATAAAACTGCTCTTGCTCAAGTTATTAAGGACATCACAGAAAAAACCCAGAAGACAGAATCCCAGCAAAAACAGATACAAGAGCTGGAGAAACAGCAAGAAAACCAAAGGATCACTGTAAGCAAAATGAACAAAGACCTACAAGAGAGAGACCAGGAGATCAGATCCCAGAAAGAACAGATACAGGAGCTGGAGAAGCAGCAAGAAATGCAGAGGACTGCTGCAGACAAGGTGAGCAAGGTGCTGGAGGCAAGGGATCAGGAGATCAGATCCCAACAAGATCTGATAGCAGAGCTGGAGAAGCAGCGAGACATGCAGAGGACTGCTGTCAGCAAGATGAGCAAAGAGCTGGAGGAGAGAGACCAGGAGCTCAGATCCCAGCAAGAACAGATCCAGGAGCTGGAGAAGCAGCAAGAGTTGCAGAGGACTGCTGTCAGCAAGATGAGTAGAGAGCTGGAGGAAAGAGACCAGGAGATCAGGTACCAACAAGAACTGATAGCAGAGCTGGAGAAGCAGCGAGAAGTGCAGAAGACTACTGTTAGTGAGATGAGTAGAGAGCTGAAGGAAAGAGACCAGGAGATCAGGTACCAACAAGAACTGATAGCAGAGCTGGAGAAGCAGCGAGAAGTGCAGAAGACTACTGTTAGTGAGATGAGTAGAGAGCTGAAGGAGAGAGACCAGGAGCTCAGATCCCAGCAAGAACAGATCCAGGAGCTGGAGAAGCAGCAAGAGTTGCAGAGGACTGCTGTCAGCAAGATGAGCAAAGAGCTAGAGGAGAAAGAACAGGAGATCAAATACCAGGAGGGGAAAATACTGATTCTAGAAGAACACTCTACATCACGAGTGAGACAACTGCTTGTGGATCTTGATCATATGAAAGAAAACTTGCAGGAAAAAAATACAGAGCTTCTGACTCTGACTCAGCATATCCAAGAACTGGAAAAGGCCATAAGCCCTGAACACCTCAGGGCAGTTCTTAAGGACAGAGAGAGCGAGTTTGTTTCTCAAAGGGATCAGTTAAGTCTCTCCCAGCAGTACAGGGAACACCAAGAGGGGCACCTGCAAGAGCTTTGTGGTAAAGTAGAAAAGATGACACTTTCTTTATCTAAAAAAGATAAAGAGCTTGGATCACAACAAAAGCAAGTCCAGGAAGCTGAAGAAGTCATGGAAATGCAGTTAAGGACTGTCCATGACCAGCCAGAGCAGACCTTAGAAACCTTAAAAGTAAAGGACAGACTTTTAGACATCCAAAAGCAACAAACATGGAACTGTGAGGAAAAGCCAGAAGAGAAGAATGGCTTACATAGAGACATTGGATGCACTGAGGCAATACTGAAGGAGAAGGATTTAATGCTTGAATCTCAGAAGGAAGCAACTGAGACCTTCCAAAAACAAGAACAAGACTCTGGACAGCAGAAGGAAATTCTGCAGCATCTTCAGGTGGCACTAAAGGAACAAGAGCCAGAAATTTTATGCCTTAGAAAGCAAGGCGAGGCATGCAAAGAAAAAGAGGAAAAGCATGAAGCTGAGCAAACAAATCTTCAAGCAGCAAAATGGACTCTGAAGGAAGGAGAAAAAAAGATAGATGTTCTGGAGGAGGCTATCTCTAAGCATCAGCAGCAAAGGGAGGAGACAACAGTGCATACTAAAGGCATACTGCAAGAACTAGAATCTTCTCTAGAAGCTAGAGATCAAGAGACAGCATCTTTGCAAAAGCATGGCCAGGACAAGGAGTTAGAAGGTAAGCAGACCAAGAGACTGCAGCAGGCTCTAGACAAAACAAGTTGTATAGTGAAGAACAGTCACTTAGAGTTCCTCAGGCACGCTGAGCAAATGAACATGTTCCAGCTTCATGAAGAAAGCATGAAAGCATCACTAATATCATGCCAGCAGCAAGTTCATCTGCCTGAAGGAGTGGTGGGGAAGAGAGATGGAGACAACAAAACTCTTATGCAAAAACTCCAGTGCCAAGAAGAAGAGCTGAAGATCTTGCAGGATCTCCAGCTTAGGCTGACCAAGAAGAATGAAGAGGTTGGACACCCCACAGAGCAAGAGAAGCTCCTGGAAAAAGCCTTGCCCAAGGGGGAGCAAAAGACCAAGGCTCAAGTTGGGCAAAAAGAGTTAGAAGAGGAAATAAGAGCTCTTAAGGAAGATCTCCAGCATGTTCAGCAGACTCTGACAAAAAAGGAAGAGGAGGTCAAGTACCAGAAAGACAGTGTCAGGTGTTTGGAAAAGACTCTGACAGAGAGAGAACAAGATCTTAGGAGGCAGACTGAACTCCTGGAACAATTAACATCAGCTCTGCAATGGAAAGATGGAAGGGAGACCCTGTGGAAACAAATCCAGAAACTCCAAAAGTGGGAGGAAGAGGAAGCAGAGAAGAGGGAAGTTCTCCAGGAGAGAGACTGTCTCTTGAAAAGGCAGAAGGAGCTAACCCAGCTCCTGGAAGATGAGCGGAAAGCAAAGCGGGAAGAGCTGGCACGTGTGATTGCTGTTTTGAAGCAGACTGAAAGTGGAGAAATTGAATGGAGAGAAAAGGCAGAAGCTCTGACTCTTGCCCTGGCCAAGAGAGAAATGGCCAATGGGACTCTGAGGGAAGAAATAGCCATCCTGCACAGCATGGTGTCAGAGAGGGACAAGGAGCACTGTCGTCTTCAGGTAGGCACTTTGGTCATCAGCCAGCTAAAATGTCTCTAAAGGTTTCTCCAGGTGTTTCCCATGAAGATATGGGAATACCTGCTCCCATTTATAAATAACCTGCTTGGTCAAAGAAACCAGGATTGCACCCAGCAGGCTTGCCAGGAGTCACCTGCTAGAATGTATTTGTGAAGCCCAGAACTTCTGAAATAACTACAAAGCTGGCCTTAAAATGAAATCAAATCCAGAAACTGTGACTGGCTATTGGTTCTCTCCTAGTAAGGCTTAGCCAATGTGTTGTGGTTGGGATTTAGCATAGAAAGGGCACAGGTGACCAGCTGCAAACTTGTCTGGGTCTCTGCCAATCCTTTTCACAGAATCACAGTATCACAGCATGTCAGGGGTTGGAAGGGACCTAGAAAGACCCCCCTGCCAGAGCAGGATCACCTAGACCAGCTCACACAGCAATGTGTCCAGGCAGCTCTGCAATG